>JAUPFT010000013.1:28979624-29439624 GCA_036936625.1 Parnassius smintheus behrii | reverse complement strand
TGCTAACCTATCTTAACAACTTACCTCAAATAAAGAATATTACAGTTGCGTAGTGACCTTTGAAGACTAAGATATAATTCCTCAAAGCCTGTTCAGCTAATATAATTATATGTTATTAGCTGAAATGCAAAGTACGCATTGCCGTTTTTTATTATGTGCGAGCAGCTATGCAGGTCTAGGGAAGAGACCAGTATCACTGCGACCTAGAAGATCTATTGTAATCGCTGCCATGGCTATAGTTCACGTTTAAGCCCTATGTCTTCAATAAATGGAATAGTAACAGGAATTATCAACTTACCCAGTTTAACTCCCAGGTAGAAAACTTTACAATGTTAAAGTTTTTTATTTATCGGACCATAAATTGACATTAAAAAACGAAAAAAAAAAGAAAAAGCAATTTATAATATATTCATAACGATGCAATATTCTAACCTGAGGTGAATATTGGCTATTAATTCTGCAGTATTCATCAATCATACGTACGATAAATAAATATTCAGCAGTAAAGGCCAGAGCAAAGTAGCCCTTACAGAAAAAATGGCATAGTAATAATGAATGAGTAGTTACGTTCAAAAGTTTCGAAGTCGATGCGAATATTTTATTAATATAGCTTGTAATAAATAAAGGCGGCGTGATAGACTTCGTTAAAAGGATAAGAGAAAAACCAGATTAGCTGACATAGCGAAACGGACGAATTAGTAACATTAAGTGGCAACGGACAGGCCACGTAGCTCGAAGAATCAACAACCGATAGCGAAGATAGAAAGTCGAGTGGCAGCCTTGTACCGGTTGGAGAAGTGTCGTCACTTCTAAGTGACGAGCTTTTTTCATAAAATTAGGGTGACAAACAAGGACACAATCTACCCGATGGTAAGTTGATAATGTGACCCAACATACACACCCATACATTTATCCTTAATTAAGAAATAAAATTCAGATGTGTCGTCAACCCTAAAGGCTAAGACGGAATGCCTCAATTCCAGTAAAAAGGGTGTCCGGTTCTCTACACTCACAATATAAAACAAGGCAACATTAAACTGTTATTTTATGCAAGTATTCTGTGAGAGTGTGGTCCATCCCTGTCCAGCATGGCTCGCCATGTAAAAGTGGTGAAAAATGCCGGTCAAGGGATGCAGGTGGAACATGACTGTATTTCGTTTCATTCCCTGTAGGCGTGAGGCCTAAGCTTAGCAGTGGATTTATGATGGATTGTAATGATTATGATGGTGACGAATAAATAAAAAATGATAAGTAAAAATTGCTCTTTTGCGCCATATATTTATTATTTTATTTATTTATTTACTCTTTATTGTACACCAAAATACGAAACATCGCGTACAGTTAAATCTAAAGTAGAATATGTACAACAGTCGGTCTTATCACTCTGAAAGTGATTTCTTCCAGACGACCTTTGCCTAGAGAACTGATGCAAGCAGTAGTTAAAACAGAGGGGGGGGGGGCGTAGAAATAAATATAGAAATATTAAAATACATACAAATAAAGATAAGTGAAAATTCTGTATAAAATATCATGTGATTATATAAAAAGAGTGCGAGAAAAGAAAAGTAATTTATCTAACAGCGTTCTAAGTAATGCGGTTTAGCAAGACCTTTGAAAGGGTGAAGAGATTTAGCACGAGAAATATGGACAGGTAAAGAATTCCACAAACGCATAGCAGTTATGGTAAAAGGTTTCTTAAAAAAGGAGGAGGAATAAAAAGGAGTAGAGTGAGAAAGATTGACAGAGGATCGAAGAAACCAATTATGGGTAAGGGAAAGATACTGAAAACGGTCTTTTAAATAATGATGAGTGGAAGTATTAAACAACACGCTCTACAATGCGGAGATAATGTGAGTATTCCTGCGATGGTGGATCGTGAGCCATTTGAGCTGTTTGCGAAATTCGGAGATATGATCACAATTGCAAAGCCCAAATATGAATCTAATACATAAATTTTGAATGTGCTCGAGGTTATTAAGCTGCTCCTCGATAATGTCAAAATAGCAAATATCAGCATAGTCAAGGATAGGCAGAATTAGAGACTGGGCGAGCGTAACTTTAGTTGCTGTGTGAAGAAAATTACGTAATCTACGTAAAGAGATTAACGCAGCAAACATTTTCTTCTAACCTCATTTTTTACTCATTTTTACCCCAGGTTTTTAAGCTTGTTACTGTTAGGGATGAGAGTGCAATCCAGTATAATAGAAGGTAGGGAAGACCAGTCAATTTTTCCAATTAATCTAGAACTACCGATGACAATGACCTGAATTTTCTTAGGATTAATCGTTAAATCATAACATTTACTACAGTTCAAAATACAAGTCAAATCAACGTTAATGGTGTCAACTGCTTTAGACAGATCTTCAAGAAAGGGCTAAGTTGAATATTCACAGTAAATTGGTCGATAATTTTTTTTTCTTTTTAAAATATCTCAACCTCACACTAGGATTTTCTCCTACTACATGAGGCACGTGGAGGCAGTTTACAAACATAAATTACATAAGGACAAACATTCAGCCTCGGAACAATTTGTAGGCCATACAAATACTTGTCCCGTGCGGGATTCAAATTCACGACTCCCAGCGCAGCAACTCATTACTAAGCTACTGCCCCAAGTAGCCGTCAAACTTCCATCTGGGGTGTCTCATTCTAACTGTGCCACTCATTTCCGCAGCATAAATTTGCTTTATCAATCTTTCATACTTTATTTTTCGTACTTTTCCAAATTACCAAAGCATTACATCCATAATGATGATGACATTGATTCTAAATTTTTTAAGTATAATAATTTATTTATTTCTGAATATCTACTTGTAATTTGACTCTCTTGACTTTGATAACATGCTATGTATCATTTTAATTTGCTATTGTATTTCTCTGTATTTCTAAGATTTAGATTTGACTTTAATATATATTAACATCTAAATGGTGATATTGCATGCTTCAAGCGCAAAGCGCATAGGTATGTTCTACTTGCGCCTAAAAATTAAGAATCCAATGTTTTTTTTGCATGAAATCGTATCTAACAATCATATTTAACATATAAATGATAAAAAAGATAAATTATTGTTGAACTTATTTTTATAATCGATTAGTTGCTACTTTTTAATTAAAAAAGTAGTTTAGTAGCCTATGATGTAGATTTATCAAGCCTTCGTGAAGGCTGTGCCACGAGGATACGATAACTTTTGAAAATATCAATTGTTTTTTTTTTTGAAAATATCAACTCAATCAAATTTTTAATCTCTTCATCTTTAATGTGGGAAGCCATGGAGTGGCGGGTTTTGTTTTGTTTAGTTATAATTTTACTTTACGGCTGATAAATTCCGAAAATTTCTGTGTTTGATCAACTTTGTAATTATAATTTGTACTAATACATTTTACTAATTACACATTGAGACTGACATTTAGGGCTCGGCGTTAGTAGGTTACTGTAAAATTTGTTTACACTGACGCCTGATGAAAAATATCAATTAAATAAAGAGAATTTTTTCACATTTTTTCAAGATCTTATGAGCATTAGATAAGAGTCGTGCACTTTTGGTTTTTCCGAACTTTCTATTGACGTTTGACATAAAATTATTGGAAAATTAGAAGTAATAGTAAAAATGTTATTTATGAGAACTTGTGTGTATTTAAAATACTTTAAAAAAACTTACTTACTTTACTTTTAAACGCTTAAAGCATGCAAACATTTGATTTTACCAAAAGTTTTTATTTATTTAATTTAATTAAATCATTAATTTGATGTAAATAATGTAATATAAATTCAACTTCATGTAATTTTGCTTGTGAAAATTAATAACTTTAGTGAGATATTTTATGTACGTACTTAATCTAATATTGTAAGCTTTGTTTATACTTATGTTACCTTTTAAAATGTTTGTGAAAAAAAAAATAGTCACAATATCGTACGGCAAACACGATTTCTCTTATAAGACAGTTTCTTACTCTATCATTCAGAATGACACAATATATTTATTAATCACAGAATTGCTTTAGCATTTTTACGTGGTAGAGCCATGCTGTACCTATATTATAGTTATAGCACGAATGGGTCGGTTCGACTGGGGTCGTGGCCTGCCACGTTCTCACAGAATACGAGCGTAAAATACCAATATAATGCTGCTGTATTACGTATGGTGAGTGTAGAGAACCGGATATGCTTTTTACTGGAATAGAGGCATTCCATCTTAGTTCTCAGGGCTCAGGGGTGACATCGTATTTCCATTTTGATCCCGAATTGAGGATAAATGTGAATGTCTATGGGCAACAGCATCTACTCATCATCAGGTGGAATGTGTGCTCGTTCGTCACCGAATGCTATAAAAAGCATTAATTTTATTATTGTGCTTTTTTAAAATGCCGAACTTTCACTACCACACACATTTCATATTCGTCGGAGTTAATACAATATTGTGAAATGCCATATGAGCCATTAAAACTTTATGAATATTCACAGTAAATTAAACAGCCCCATTCACTTTGTTTACTGCATTCTGTCCATCCATATCTAAGGTAGACACGACAATCATGTCTACCATTCTTGTTCAACTAACGGCTGAAATACACAACGTCCAGTTGCTCAATCAACTTCCCCTCCATTGTTATGTTATATATCATTTTATTTTCTTCTCATTCAAAAACGACGAACGAACTTTCATCTTATTTGACCTGCTGTTATCCTCGCTGTCAACATCGCGTAAGTTCTCAATATAAATTAATGAAAGTGAACAGAAGTCTTGCCACCGCTCCACCTCCAACCCTAAGAATTTCCAATTAAACTCTGTCATACCCAGCTGTCTAATCTGCTTTCGTACTTTTAATTGTTCTTATTCATTTATTCATACTTATCTTCCTACCCCTTCCTTTTATTTCGAAGATTCCGGTACATTTGATACAGATGCCTCCCCACGTTTAATCACGCTTTCAAAATGTTTCTTCTACTCTAGTCAAAGCGAATCCTCATACATAAAATGATACAATTAGTAACTAAATATTATTTTTCACAATCACTGCCTCTTCGATGACATATAAATTTCTCATTAAGATTCATAGGAAGAACAAGGCAAAGTATGTTGTTTTGTTACGCTCATTAATCATGCGTGGAACAAGCGAGACTGTGTTATTCTCTCCGTGATTTAATACGCTCCCATTAAGCCTTTTCGTATATATAGCTTATATTAAAAGTGAAAAAATGTTTCAAAACAAACTATATATGACTTATGAGAACACTATTTTTTTTATTAAACTAGCATTGTGGTTTAATAAAAATATGTAATTCATTATTTTTATTACCCGTAAATGTTTTCAAGTAACGAGTTTTCAGTAAATGCAACTATACTCTACTCTATTATGTCACACTCGTTTGACCCCTCTTATTAAAAAAATATCACTAAGTAAAATCACTGCTGGAAACTTGCCGCTAAAATACATCATGTGAAAAAAATAATGATTTTAAAGTGGCAAATTTTCAGCCTATGATGACAAGTGGTTACAGCACATGGACACCCTACAATTGACAAGTGCAACGAAATTCATGTAAAGAAGGCTACAAATACGCCCGTGTGGACTTAAATGGAATTACTTACAACATGTACTGAAAAATGCCCTATGACGCGTTCTATTGGGGAGGTTTATGTTTAGCATTGGTAATTTGATAGGTTGTGACTAATGAGTGATAAAATCAAGCATAATAAAGTAAATTTTGCTATAAAGCATTAAATTAGTTGGTTTAAAGGTTGTATCGTTATGCAAGACGACAACCATTCACTAATATACGAATGCACGTTTGTGCATTCGTATATTAGTGAAGTTCTTCCGTTTGAAGAAATTATAATTATGTCCCCTAGATTGAGTTGTGGTCACGACAGACAGTCTCAACGGTGACTAGCCATCTGTGCATGAAAGGATTATAGTGCACAAGAGTATGCACAAGCACAGTTGCATACTTTTTTTCTCCCCCTCATAGTCTGGGATGGTAATCCTATATACCAGAGAAAAGGCTTTAGACTAAATACTTACGTGCTTTCAGAAGCACGATGGTGAAACACTGCCAACTTCTAATGTTCTATATGCGAGAGTTTTTGTTGATTGTTCTTCTTTCATGCACGCTAGAGTGTGAGATAGGATACTTTCATCCCAGAAAAAAACATGGTTCCTGGGGATAAATTGGGAGCGTAATTTTGAACTGATTACGATAAAATTAATTATGAACGTCATGGCTACGTGCAAGAGTAGCGGCAGCTGTTCTCTCTTGCGGCAAAGCAAGTTGATCGTATGAGATGATTACACGAATCAACCAAGCTAGCGGTTGATGCTTTGAGCTGAAATCTGAACTGCATCCATAGTAATTTCGTAGATTTACTATAATACTTTTTGTACGCAAGCGAATTTAGATATACACTGCCAGTGACTAAGAGAGGCACATCTTCGGATAGAATGAATGTCTTAATGCGTTGCCAATGTGGTCTCGGGTGATTAAACTATATCTGACCTGCAACATGCATGTGTAACTTTATACAGATAGAACAAAAATAAGTTCACTATGCAATGAAAAATCTATTATATCTTAAACCATAAACAAATAACTTCACACCTTAATATTTATTACTGCATTTATACTCATATTATGTCAACATCATTATTTTTCAGTGCCATTTGTCAAACTTCTAAACCTATGATTTTGAAATATATATATTACCTATAAATTTGTTCTTCTAAACCTATAATTTTGATTCACAAATAGACCATTTAAAAGACACATTTCTTTAAGATTTATCTCAGCCTAAAATATAAAATTAAGGCAGAGACTGGTAGGTTTTAGCGATCAAAGTGGCGGAAGGAAAGATAAAATGAAGGAAATAATGAAGGCACCGTTGAAATACGGACATTAAATGAATTTGTTGGGAGAGGAATTTCAACTAGGTTCAACGTCCCTGTTTGTAATTGCGTTAAACGTTTTTCCACGCGTATTAAAATAATAAAATAAAACACAACAGGAATTATATTTCAGCCTTTCAAGCGTTCTTTCTTTAAGTGAGGGAGCTATTATTTATGTTTCTTTTTCACTTATATTTCGACTCACTTATAATTTTCCATTGCTATAGTTTGAATAATTGTGACTTTTATCTTAAGCATGAATTTCATTGTTAATTTGATGCAAAGCACATACCGCACATATTTCATTTGTGAAAATAACAATATGGGTAGGTTCGCCTTCTAATGATTTAAATTTAAAATAATGTAACATTCGTAATTGTAACATATAAGGTCTGTTATATGCATTAAGATAATATTATTAAAATAATAATAGCGTGAGAGCGGATTTTCAACTGGCAACTTTCGCTTGCTTACCTACGTATTTAACTTTTATCAGCAATAAAATAGTAGTAAGTGCCTTTCATAATCACACGTTATTTTATTAGCTAGTGTTTGATTAATATTCCACCTGGTGATGTAAGTGGTGATGACACTGAAGTTTTTGAAATGAACTTTTTTTAAATATAGAATAAGGGTGACAAACGAGCACACAGCTCACCTGATAGTACGTGGATACTGTAAACCATAGACATCAACATTTATTCTTAATTAAGAATTAAAATGCAGATGCGTTGTCGCTACCGAGTACTAAGATGGGATGCCTTATTTCGAATAAAAAAGGTCTCCAGTTCTCTACACTCACCATACAAAACATACTAAATGAATTTGTTGGCAGCATTAAGCTCCTATTTTAGGCTGGTATTATGTGAGAGCGTAATCACGGTAATTTTATAGATAAAATTACCTTGGAGTGGTCCTTCCTTGATGGATTTAACCCATCCGTGCTACAACCATAATATAATATAGTTGTAGCGTGGCTCTACTACGTCAAAAAAATTTTATATTTGCTTTGAAACTCACATTGAATTGAAAGGATAATTATTTTGCTTCTTTGCTGTATGCATCACCCACGACAAAGCAAACTGTTTGGTTCAAATGCATAGTATGTCGATGTTTATTTATAATTTACATAATGTTATATTACTATACGGAAGACGGATATTGCGTATGAGTCGATCGGTTTATTATTAATAACTTCGTATTCATTTCTACCTTTAAGCAGCAGTCAATTTGTTGCTATATTCTTATTAGAAAGCTAATAGTCTTTTATGCAGGCCTAGAAGAATTTCACCGTACACCTTATCTTAGCCACTTAGCTACTAGAGTAAAATGATGGACCTCTGGTTGCGTTCCAAGCGGCGAACCCGGCACCCCTCATATTATATTGATAAACTGCTGAACACAGTCAAAAATATTATAATATACACGTAAAAGGCCATACTATGGCTGATTTTATTTAAATAATTAAAAAAAAATAATTAGGGCCTGCGCTAAAAAATTAAAACCAATGAAATTCAATCGTAGTAAATTACACGCGAAAGAAGTCGCGGTGAAGAGTTAGTAACTTATTAAATTAAATCCATACTTAAAACTTTCACTAACTGCTTTCTAGAAATAATAGTAAGGCAATAGTAATGACCCTTATGTGACGTTAGATCAGTCTTTAATATATTTTCGCGAATTAGCTATACTCTCTGGATACTGACAATTAGTTGTCCGTTATCATGGCCTGTACGCCAAGCCATGCTCACTTTCGATCGCGCAATACCAACCTTACGCCCGCCAAGTAGTGATCGAATTAGATCAGAATTATGTAAACATGTCTACCTATGAAAAAACTATTTTTTCGTTTTAAACAAAACCAAAGACACTATGCAATAGATATTAGTATCAAAGACAAAGATATGCTCTTTTATTTTAAACCATAACCTGGCAATGTTTCTTAGAAAAAAAAAAAAGAAATCACTCTGAACTTCCGGCGTTCCACGTGTCACTTTGATGAAGTTGCTCTGTCTTTTTTATAGAATTTTATATTTGTGTCTGGACTAAAAACGAAAGTATTATACTTTTTACATTTCTTGTAATATAGTCAACACGTAGATATATAATTTGTGGTATAAAAAGTGAAAAGTAAATTGCCAAAAGTACTTCAAATTCCGAAAGGCCTGTTTTGGCGGGCGGGTTATAAATGTGTTATTTTTCAAATTCTCATTTATTTTTAGTGTAAAATGTAAGTAAAAATAGTTTTCCTACATATTTTGAAATAACATGACTTTGTATTTATTTCAAATTCACACGAACATATTTTAGAAATATTGTTCGAAATGTCACAGATAAAATATTATTTTATTTTTTTTTTTAATTTTTTAATATTTTAATATTTTGGTATGAGTAACGAATGGAAACACATAAAACATAAAATATACATATTTCCAAACAATTTCATATAAATTTCTCCAAAAACAAAGGTGTAGAATTCAAATTAGTAGTAATTTTGTCACTAAAATTGAAGTTTATACTACTATTATGCTATACAGTGTAATTTATATACTTTATTACAATTTCTAGCAACCAAAAATAATTTTATTCGATAGTTTATACATTCAACAAGACTTCCTGTAAGTTTTATCCATAAATATTGTCTCAAAGTGAAAATATAGCAAAATTTGCAATATTGCAAAAAATTTCCTAACCTAGAAATTTTCCCGCCAAAAAGGTCCCGAGTGAACGGGAGTGTAACAATGTCGCGCGCTGTCAGAGCGTAGAAGTTAATGTAAAACACTTTTCACAATTTGAAACATCGGGAAATAACTTAGAGTAATTACACACATGGAGGTAATAACCAGTTGAAAATTAAGCACGATAAAAATTGTGTAATTAGTTTTATTCATTAAAATTTCAAACCACATTTAACAACCTACTTGGCCATCATGAATTTTTAAAAAAAATTAGAATAATAAGAAAAATCAGGAGGAGTAAAAGTTAAATGGTGGTACTTTTTCATGTCCTATATGGTTCCTCTTAATAAAGAGATAACGTAAAATTTAGAAGCAGGGCTGAGGAACTTTATCTGACTTAACTTTTTCCCAAAGAGAGTCAAATATAAATAGTAAGAATGCCTTAATTTCTTAAAAAATCTAGAAGTCGGACGAATACGCCCACGTCATGATTTCAAATTGTAAAGGCCCACTTACAACAACGGTGGTTATCAGTCACTGTAACTTGACAACTTGTCATTTCATTCAAAAGATTGAGGAACGATTTACATGAAAATACGCTTTAATGTCTTCTATTCGCCGAGATTAACTTTTGGATTGGATTAAAGATCGAGTTTCATAAAATGTAATACTAAGCGAACATTGTATTAAATTATATGAAGTAATTTTGAGATAAAAATGAAAGTCGTTTGGATGAAATATCACAATAATCATGCGTTTTCATTTTGGGTTATATTGAAGGTAACTGAGAAAATAATGACTTTCAATAAAACCGTGAAAATGGTCGTAATTTTCATGTTACTTTGAAGGAAGTCAATTGTACTTTTTATTTAACAATAACATCGCAAAAGCAGAATTATGTATACACCGCCAAGTTTCGGTCTCGATAGTCTAGTGTTAGTTAGCGGAACTACTGATCATGTGGTCTTGTGTTCGAATTTTTTTGTGTTATATATAAATTATTATGTATAAATAAAAACTAAAAAGTTACGTTCTTACGAGTAATAATTATTTAAATAAATGTTCTATATATCAAAAAATTTCTTCGCTTTGCAATTATTTTAAATCAAGAATCTATTATCCTTCTTAGTCGAAAAAACTGTATGTATTAAATCACTGTCATCGTTACAGCTTATGTTATAATAACAACAGATCAAAGCCTCTCCCAGAGATTGCAAAAAAAAGTCTTAAGAAACCTGCAAAAGAATATGAGAAAAGTAAGAACTCATAGATATAGGTTCTATTGCTGAGTCTTTTCTCATTCCTGAGAAGGTTTTAGGGGAAGGAAAGTTCACCACACTGCACCAATGAGGGTTGGTTGACTTCAAACGTCTTTTTTTATTTCTTACCCTATGGTACCTCTTACCTATATCTGCCGTCAAATAAGAGTGATTGCACTGACGTGTTTCGGTTCGAAGGATAAAGACTCAGTATAATTACAGGCTTTCCATCTTAGTCTTCAGAGTAACAACGCATCAGTAGACTTCTTGATTTAAAGTTGGCTGCTGATGTCGTGCGTTGCGATAGCCACTTACAACTTAAGTTTTATAAAAATACGCAAAAGACCAAAACAAACCATAATTTATTCGTGATTCACAAGTTATAAAAGGTTTTAATTAAATACAAATAAAGTTCAGTCTGTGATCAGCCTCATGGACCACACAAATTTCAAATATCATTCGTAGTTCATATATTACATATTAATAATAGTAGATTAAATTATTCATCATAAATATTATTAGTAACATTGGATTAGATTATTCATGTTAGATGAGATTAGCCATTAAATGTTGTTACATGTACAATTTCATTATATCATGTAATACAGTCAACCGGACTTTAACTCAGAAAGCTTGATAAAAACTCATCGGTAGAATTAATTTAAGGTTCAATTAGAAAATGGTACAATTTATTTTTGAAAATCTTTTCACCACTTAAAATTGTTTAATTGTTAATTGCAGTGCTATCAGTGGAGCCGATATCGGTTTGAAGCATACTGTGATTTTTGGGCAAGCGCTTTTTTGTAGGTAAATACATAAAACTAAGTATAATACAAATTATTTACATAAAGTACATTATGTGTTTGTTGAAATTGTAAATTTATAAAACTTATCGGCTAACCTGTGTTTACGTTTATTTCTTTATATTGTTGGATTTTTTGGATATTTTTGAATACCAGTGTAAAATAGCAGCTAACCGCTGCTGTGTTTCGTATGGTGAGTGTAGAAAACTGGAAATTCTCACTGGAAAGGGGGCATTCCGTCTAAGTCCTCACGGGTGACAACGCATCTGCATTTTGATTCGTAACAGAGGACAGATGTAGATGTCAATGGGCTACAGCAACCACTTACCATCAGGTGGACTATGTGATCCTTTGTCACCCTTATCCCTTATAGAATGTTTATATGTATGAATATGTGTATTTAGAGTATATTTATGAGGCACTGAAATATTTCATTTATAAAAGTATTTATAAAATATATTTCTTAAACACAATCAGAAGGATGGTGTGCGTATCGGTGGTTATGGCAGAAACATTACCGGTCTAGATTACCCTGCAGCATTACACTGAGTCATATCCTTTTCACTAGCTCGATACACACCCCATCACTTGTGTTCTTAATCTGGCGTAAGTTTAAACTGTCTTTTTTATTTATGTGATGTGTATAGTTCCAATAGGTAAATGTCTTTATTTTTCATTTTTAAAGTACAGTATATTTATTTTCGTTCTTTTAATTGTTTTTTAAAAGAGAAGTAAGCATATAAATAATAATACCTACCGTTACGATCTATCAAAATTCCACTGATAAACACAGGCCTCTTCAATAGGTTACCTTATAGGGGGATATTTGCTATTTAATTCAGGTGTTAGAGCAATTCTGCAGATACATGTTGGTTGTAGCACGAATGGGTCGGCTCAACCGGGATAGGATCACGCTCTCACAGAATACCAGCGTAAAATATTACTTTGATGCTGTTCTGTTTCGTATGGTGAGTTCGGAGGAACGTAGACCCATTTCACTGAAAACGAGGCATTCCATCTTAGTCCTCTGATGTGGCAACGCAATGGGACCCTTATTCTATCATAAAAAGTCGCCATGCTAGGCAGGCAGGCTAGCAACCGCAATATTCTTTAGTTTATTTACTTGTCATTTTTAAACTATATATATTACATGCAGTATAGATTACAGCTCCAATATACGATGTATATTATATATAAATATATAATAAATAAAATAAATATAAATAGTAAACAACTTTAAATACAAAATACGTATACAATAATACGTAGGAGTAAACAGTGAGTAAGCCACGATGCAAGTGAAAGGATATTAAGGGGATAAAAGGATGACAATTTAGTGAGGAAAGAAGTGCGATGTGACAAGTTTTTCAAATTTTTCAAAAGATTGCACACGTCTTATATGAGCGGTAAAGAGATTCAAAGCTTCAGTAAAGGATTAAGAATGCAGGTGTTTTCACGTATATTGAAAGAAAAGCCAGTCTTATTGTGAACAATATGTTACTTGCCTACGTTAGAAATCTAAAATTTAATGAATAAAAACCGGCCAAGAGCGTGTCGGGCCACGCTCAGTGTGGGGTTCCGTAGTTTCCCGTCCGTCACAATAAGTGTTCCCACTTATGAGTTTAAAGGTGGGTATCCATTATGTTCGCGCTCCAGCAGCGCTCCGCGCTCCTGCAACTGCTCCCGGTAGTGGGTACTGTTGTTTCCATCCAACTTCAAAATGATTTTCCTGGAAAGTCCTTATAAAGTTCTACTTTTCATATTTTTTTCATATTTTTTAAGCTTATGGTTCAAAAGTTAGAGGGCGGGCACATTGTTTTTTAATTTCGGAGCGATTATTTCCGAAATTATTGACATTATCAAAAAATGATTTCAGTAAACCCCTATTCATTTTTAAATACCTTTCCAACAATATATCACACGTTAGGGTTGAAATTAAAAAAAATCACTTCCCACCTACCCTAATAAAACATTTTTTCCAGTTTTTATTTTACCACTTTGTCGGCGTGATTGATACACATAGTGGTATAATTTCAGCTTTCTACTGCTAACGGTCACAGAGATTAAGCGAGGACGGACATACGGACAGACAGACATGGCGAAACTATAAGGGTTCCTAGTTGACTAAGGAATCCCAAAAATCACGGCAAATATTATACGTTAAAATAATAATAATAATACTTACTTACTTACTTACTTATCGTCACGCACAATCCCTAACGGGGTAGCCAGAGAGAACAGATCGCCAAGTGTCACGATCCCTACATACCTCTTTCGCTTCTTTCAGGTTCATTAACTTCTTCATACATGCACGTCTAGGTATCCGAGTGCTCTTGACCCTCCCCTCTTCGAGCAATTTGCTCACATGGTCTTCGAAAGTTAGTCTCGGTCTACCTCGACACCTTTTAATATTTACTTTCGCTCTATATATTTTCTTCACCATTCGGTCTTCACTCATTCGTTCAACGTGCCCAAACCATTGGAGTACGCCCCTATCAATTTTTGTGATAAGGTCATCTTTCAATCCTGCCATATTGCGAATCTCTTCGTTTCGCTTTCGGTCGGCTATGGTAACGCCACACATTTTACGAAGAGATCGCATCTACACTGCATTCAACTTGTTTTTATGCTTCTTCTGGCATACCCAGGTTTCGCTGCCATATAACAAAGTCGGTACCAACATTGCGTTATGTATTGCAAGGCGTGCACTCTTCACCACGCCTTGCCTTTTTACTAATGCATTCAGGGCACCATTGACTTTGTTTCCGGCAGCGACTCGCCTATCCACATCTAAATCACATCTTCCATCCCGGCTGAAAGCACTCCTCAAGTATACAATTTCATTTACCTGTTCTAGACATTCCTGATTTACCCATATTTCACATTTCGTTCTCTCTTCGTCCTTTTCAAATACCAGAACCTTAGTTTTATTAGCATTCAACCGGAGACCTTGACACGTGACTAATGCCTGCAGTTCTGCTTCTGATAGTGCAATAAGCACTGCATCATCAGCATACAGCAGACAATTAACTTTTATGTCACCCAATTTCACACCCAAACAGCTATCTTTCAGCTTCTGTAAACAGCTGTCGAGATACAGTATGAACAGCCAGGAAGACATGACACAACCCTGTTTTACGCCCGCTTGGACGCTAAACATGGGTAACAGGTCATGCCCTACCCGCACACAGGCTTTACAGTCATAGTAAAGTGACTGCACCGCCCTTAACAATCGACCATCCACACCATATCCCGGCAACAGTTCCCACATTTTCTTCCTTATAACCTTATCAAATGCTTTCTCCAGATCCACAAAAGCACAGAAAATCCTCTGGTTAACACTCAGAAGCTTCTCCGTGATCATGCGGAGAGAAAACATTTGATCCGTGCATCCTCTTCCAGGTCTAGATCCGCATTGTGCCTCCCATAAGAATCTTTCCGATTTCTCTTGCATCCTGCGTGTCAAAACCTTCGAGTAAACTTTGCTTGCTAAACTGGTCAAGCTGATCACCCGATAGCACCCGCAGTCAAAATGTGAACCTTTACCTTTATATAAAGGCACAATGACCGCGGATCGCCAATCATCCGGGACATCTCCCGTCCGCCAGCACAAATTGCACAGCAGATGAAAGCTAGCCCAGACGCGAGGCCCACCGTACTTGACCATTTCAGCAGTAACTCTGTCTAGTCCCGCAGCCTTACCACATTTCAAACTTCGAATCGCACGTTCAATCTCTTTCATGCTGATGACCTCAGTGTCATCGAGGTCCGTGTCTGGTGTGCCAGTCACGGCGTCACCCCCGGATCCTTCACTAAGATCATGACACGCATACATTTCTCTATAAAATTCACTCCATCGCTGCATGACGTCCGATTTTTCTGAGAAGACGTCATTGGTTCTCGAAAGCACTTTGTTCATTCTTAAAACTGTCGCACCACTCCGGGACCTTCCAACCTCTTTCCAGAAGAGTTTGGAGTTTTTCCTAAAATTGTGCGACAACCTCTCGTCCGCTTCTATTCTACACCTTTCACGTACTTCCTCAATCAATGTTTTCGCATGAACTTTCTGCAGCTTATATCTTTCTTTCATCTTCTCTCTCATATGCTCATCGTTACTAGAGGCCAAGTAGTCTAACCATGCTTTTTTCTTCTTTTTTACAGATTCTTTCACTTCATCATTCCACCATGCATCTCTTCTTTTACTACTACCTCTTTTTGTCGTTCCACAAACTTCTTTCGCTGCACTTACCATTCCATCCCTAAGGTTCTGCCATGTTCTCTCCACACATTCTTTCCTGCCATCGATGGTGTCAAGCTTTTCGGCTACTCTCGTGTGATATTTGTCCCTAGTATCCGCTTCCTGAAGCTTCCAGCTTCGGATGCGACAGACCGACTGTGGTTCTGATACTGCCGTCCGGTAGCGCCAACCCGCGAACAAACCCCTAAATCTAGTAATTACTAGATAATGATCCGTTCCCAGGTCAGCACCCCTGAACACACGTGTATCCATCACCTGTTTTCGCAGTCGGTCATCCACCAGGAACAAATCAATCATACTTCTCTCATTCTTTCTTTCTCTAGTGTACATATGGATTTTCCTGTGATTAAACATAGTGTTTGTCACAAGAATACCCTTTTCCTTGCATACAGCCAGTATAAGCTTGCCAGCATCATTATCCCTTTTATCGCCAAACTTTCCAAGCACCGACTCGTATCCTGGTCGAGCGATACCTACCCATCCATTCAAATCACCACATACAACAGTTCTTTCGTTTCCCTTAACCAAATCTAGAACTTCTCTTACATTCTCGCAAAACTCCTCCAGCTCAGCCCTGGACGACGAAGCTACCGGCGCATAAACAGCCAAAAGGAATAACTTCGTTAGTCCCATTTTGAAGCGAACCCAGAGAAGTCTTGAGTTCACAACCTTGTATTCAGTCATAAGATCGACCAACCGGGACGACAACAGCACTCCCAATCCCTAGCAGGCGTTCTCGCTTTCCGGGACTCCGGACCATATAGCTAACGTCCCGCCAGGGAGCTCTTCAATACCACTGCCTTTCCGTTTGGTCTCCGACATACACACGACATCTAATTCTCTTTCTTTCATTATTTCGATCAACTCATTCGTCTTATCTCTCATGCCCCCTCTAACATTCCACGTGCCAACTCTGCACTCCGTCCTCCACCTTCCGCCGTGTCGGGCTGTGCGTGACGGGTGGCGGTCCCCATCGCCGCTTTGCGCGCTGCATTCCACACCAACGGGGACGAGCTGGTGTGCGTCGCCTTGGGGGGACGCCCTAACCCTCGTTTGCATGGGTACGCAGCTGTGTAGAATTGCAGCCCTGAAAAGGGCTGGCAGGGGTCGCGACGAGCACGCTTCTACAATGACCCCCAGTAATAATAATAATAATAATAATCTTTATTTCAGACAAGAGTCCATAAATTGGTTAGTAACATAACATTATTTAGTATCGTTGATTAGTTAAATTGCTTAAAAATCTAAGAAAAGAAAAAAAATCATACATTTTAACAACAATATCAATAATTACTAAAACTTACTTATATTAAAAAAATACATTTTATTATAATTACTTAAATTTACATTTTAATTCTTATGCATGTGAATGCGGATCCAGTGTCTTAAAAGCGCAGAGTCCCACCTATAGGCTAAGGCGGTTAAGATGCTATTAGAAGAGTCTCTAATACGAAAAAGAAGCGAGGCGCATCTCTTTCGCACTATAGCGTAAAAGTCATCGATACGTGCCTCCGCAAACATAGTAGATGCACTACAGTGACGAGCTAGTCCCATCAAAATCATAAACGCATTGTTATATTGCACGCGCAGTGCACTATACGTCCGCTGCGTGTAACCAACCCACATGCTACACGTATAAAAAGTTTGACAGAATGTTTTGAAAAGCATTATTTTAACCTGTCTAGAGGACTTGGCGAATCTGCGAGTCAGCATGTTGCAACGTACTGCCAGTGCTCTGCGTTCTCTCTCAATATCACAGTCATCGCTCATGTTTTAAGTGAGCCAGTGCCCCAGGTACCTAAACTGAGGTACTCTTTTTATAACAGACCCACACAAAATTACAGGCGGTAAGTTAGCTCCTCTCTTAGCGTCTGCCCCAAAAATCATTAGCTCACTCTTTTTTGTGTTGTATATAAGCCCATGAGTACTAGCATATGATTCACAAATTTTCACTAATTTTCTCAGTGCTCTGATCGATGGGCTCAACAACACCATATCGTCCGCGTAACTTATGTTATTTATATTGACTCCGTCTATTGAACACCCAATACCAGTGCTGTTGAGCTCAGCGATCAACCCATTAATATATAAATTAAATAAGGTAGGAGAGCTTAATCCGCCCCACACTCTAATCCGTATTCATCTGACATACCTGTGCCCCATCTAACGTAATTCGTTTGATGTGAGTACCAAAATTGGAACGTAGTGATAATCTCTTCAGGTATGTCAGTCTCTTCTCGAAGCTTTTGCCATAATACCCCATAAGACACCAAATCGAATGCTTTGGATAAATCCAAGAAGCATGCATACACAGGGGTTCTTCTGGTCGTGTAGTACTTGACCGTCTGCTTGAGACAGAAAATTGCACTCTCTGTTGATAGTTTTTGTCGAAAACCAAATTGTGCATCATGCAAGGAGATGTGTTTCTGCAGATATTTATCAAGCAGACTGTCAAGCACTTTCGCGATTACGGTAGCTAGTGATATCGGCCTGTAATTAGACACGTCTGCCGCGTCCCCCGTTTTATTTTTTATAATCGGTACCACCAAAGTCTTCATAAGGTTTGCTGGCAAATGCATATGCGATAAACAAAGATTAAAAAACAATGCCAGCACTCTTGGTAAATGAATACCTGCATATATCAAATGCTCAATACTGAGCTGGTCATGTCCCGGAGATTTTCCACGCTTCATATTTTTAATAATAGCATCTATTTGATTTACTGTGATTCTTACACTGATCGCCGATTGCTGACATGACTTACCAAACATATGCCAGATTTGAAAAGCTGCACGAGCCTCTCTGTGGGCGTCTCTAACATATCTATTCCAGCCAATGACATATTTCTTATGTTTTTTTATGTATATAAGTTTGTTCCGCTGCCTCACTTAGAACTCCCACAATTTTACAATACATCTCATCTAATATTAACTGATGACTAGGATCTGTACACATTTTATCCGAACACTTCTCAAATTGCTGCGGAAAGTCTATGTCACTCAATTATAAATAAAATATATTAAGTTAATTAAGTAAAAGTTTTGCCTAATTTGACTTAATTGGTTCCAGGCCACTTAAAATATTAAGCAATTTAAAATCAATTTTTACTGCTATATATTTGGAAATCATATATGTTTTTACCAAGTAATTATCCGTAATTGAATACCATCAAACGTCATTCACTTTTTTAAAGTCTTGCTGACGTCTGCATAAAGTCTCTCTAGTCTAGCAGGTAAAATGTATTGCTTCTACGCCGAGATCCTGATATGCTTCTAATGGTATTGAAATAATCACCGTATTTCATAGACTAATCTTTTCATTGCCACTTTAGTTTCCGAGTCTAGTTTTATACGGATAACTTCGTTACATATGATCACGCAGAGATTTTCGAGCAATGTCTTTGCAAATAACTCACTAAGCTACTTTGTGTTACCACATATGACAGTTCCTGCCTTGTCGAGGCATGGATGATTATAAGAGAAGACGAGAAGTGTTCGAGAGAGTGTTGAGGAGCCAGCTGAGTCTCGGAAAATTATCGGTATTGAACTGTGACCCTCCTCTACCCTCCGCAGCCGGAAGGTAGTCGGCGACGGAGCCACAGACACGGGGCAGACGAAGGCCGTAAAAGAAAGAACAACATGTCTTCTGCCACACTTTGCTTAAGGAGTATAATATAGGGAGCTGTTGTCCTATCTAGTGGAAGGGAGACTAATGAGAGGTTGGCACTGTTGTGGTCTCGGCTGTGTGTGAAAGCGTTCCGGTGACCTACATGCGGCAAAGATAAAACATAAAAACAGGAAGCGAGGGCATCTCTCCATCCCCCCCAGGTGTGTAAATTTAAGTAAGTTTGTGAATCTTAGACGGATGGCGACGTAACAAAATATCTCGCTGCATATCTTGCCGTAGGTGCCAAAAAGTGATTTTAGGAAATATCAAAACGGTTTTACGGCTTTCTATTGCGTTGTAATGACCTCGTCTCGTTGAAACCACCATCTATATATTTAGACAAAGGATAACAGCGTTAAATTTACGTGACATCTGTTACTATGATCGCTGTACCAATTGTCAAGCGTGGGGGTTACTACAAACCCTTTCTGATCTTGCATCAGTTAATGTTAAAACAATAAGAAACTACAGTGACTATACAAACCCCATTCCTTAACATCAGATTACGTTGTAGAGCCGCGCTGCATCTGTATTATGGTTGTAGCACGAATTGGCTCGAGTTGGCTCGACCGGGTTAGGATCACGCTCTCACGGAATCCCAGCGTAAAGTGGCAGCTTAATGCTATGTTTCGTATTGTGAGTGTAGAGAACCTGATACTATTTTACTGGAAACGAGGCATTCCATCTTAGTCCTCATGAGTAACAACGCATCTGCATTTTGATTCTTAAATTAAAATAAATGTAGATGTAAATGGTCTGCAGCATTTACTTACCATCAAGTGGAGTATGTACTCGTTTGTCACTCTCTTTATGTAAAAAAATATTTATAACTTCTCTTAGTTTAAATACCATGCATATTTTATCGATCCAACCGTAACCTTTCGCTGGTTAAATTATTCCCCACACACGGTAAGAATTACTGAAATAACGAAAAATTAAATAAATTGCCATCTGTCCCATATACGATATCACTGCGCAGCGAACGCAACAAAATGAAGCAATTTACGACATCTATTCATGTTGATATTAACACGTGTACATTTCGAGTCCTTGTGGCCAAAATTATCGCTTTCAGTGCGAGTGTAAGCACAAAAATTATAGAGTTTATATTAGATGTACTTGTTTCTATTGAGAACTTTTAATCATTGATGGCAGATTTTAGTAAAATCACGGATTGCTTTTATTTTATATTAAAAACGGAAAAAATTATCAACACTGAAACTGAAAGGAATAATTGAGCTCGATAGAACACAAAGCTACGACTGAAAATGGAAGAACAGACAAAAGCTAACCAAGTGTTTCTTTTTTATTTCAGTGCAATAAATAACAAGAGAAACTTAACCCGGCGTGAGTGAGGTCGGGTATGTGATACCCGAGAAGTTTTTAAACGCAGATTATATAATGTTACTGTTGCCATGCGAGTCCTGTCGTTTCAGTAGCTGGAGGTAAGGATGCGAGGGGCGGGGTACAGTATCGAGTTTAGTGTTGCGCCGGCGGCGACGGTGGATATACATGTGTACACGTGGCTGGGGTACGTCACACCCGACCTCGTTGTCGGTGTTACATTTTTGTGTTGACAGTAAGTTTTTGATTTATAGTTATTTATAGTATTTTATGATTTATTTTTAGATTTTTTTCAATGTCTTACGAAGGAAATGGACGTCGGCTACAAGAACTATTAGAAAACTGCTCAAGTGCTAGCTCCTGTGACTCCGAGAGCGAAGAAGAAATTGATAACGTTTCTCAGAGAAGTGAAGAAAGTGATTTCGAACAAGAGCGTATTTTGGATAATTAGGAAGAGTCGGAATCTGTGCCGGCGTCTAATAGTCAGTCGGCTGAGGTACGTGGAACTTCTTATACATCCAAAGATGGCACAAAATGGTCAAAAGATTGCCCTAGACAAAGCGTTCGAGTTCGATCTGAGAATATAATTACTAATGCTACAGGCATAAAAGGTACTGCAAAACTTGCTAAAACTGAGATTGAAACTTGGAGTCTCTTTATAACAGGCAGTATGTTGAATACCGTACTAATGTGCACAAATATTCAAATAAAGGATAAAGGGAAAAACATCCAAAAAATAATGAGCAGTATCACATGAAAGATGTAACTTTGGAGGATTTGAAGGCATTTATAGGACTTTTGTATATAGCTGGCCTAAATCGCTCAAATAGACAAAATCTGAACGATTTGTGGCGTACAGATGGTACAGGAGTTGAAATCTTTCGGACTACAATGTCACTGCAGAGGTTTTACTTCCTTCAAAATTGTTTGAGATTCGATGATAAAAACACTCGGAACCAAATAAAAAAGAGTGACAATCTAGCTGCAATAAGGGACATTTTTGAAAATTTTGTTGTAAATATTCAAAAACATTATGTGCCTTCCGAGAATCTTACTATTGATGAGATGTTGTTATCTTTCCGAGGGCGATGTCCTTTCCGCGTATACATTCCCAACAAACCAGCCAAATATGGGATAAAAATTCAAGCTCTTGTAGATGCGGAGAAGTTTTACATTCTCAAACTGGAAATATACGCAGGAAAACAACCACCTTACCAACTGAGTAACAAAGCGTTTGACATTGTGAGCCGTTTAGTGGAGCCAGTAACAAAAACGAACAGGAACTTGACATTCGATAACTGGTTTACTAGTTATCCACTTATGATTCATCTCTTGAAAGACCATTCATTAACTTCTGTCGGCACAGTCCGTAAAAACAAGACAAGTGTACCTGAGATCTTCAAAAAGGGAACAGAAGTCAATAGCTCTCGATTCGGGTTCCAAAACGATATTACTTTGGTGTCCTATGTACCTAAAAAAAATAAAGTTGTGCCGGTTATGTCAACTTTACACCATGACAAAAATATAGACGAATCGACAGGGGATAAAAGAAAACCGGAAATGATTACTTATTATAATAAAACTAAAGCTGGAGTCGATGTCGCAGATGAACTGAGTGCCACTTATGATGTTTCACGCAATAGCAAACGTTGGCCCATGACGATTTTTTATGGCATACTCAATATGGCTGCCATAAATGGTATCGTAATCCACAGAGAAAATAACACGACTGACAAAACACGCATGAAGTGCCGAGACTACATTCGTAATTTAGGTTTGAATCTAATAAATGATAGTCTTTCGAACAGGCAACAGAAAGTATATCTTCCAAGGGAAACACGAAAGAGGATTGCCGATCATTTAGGGGAACGCTCACCACCATTTCCAAAACAAATGGCTGGTAAATATGTAAGATGTGGTGAGTGTACTCAGAAAAAAGACAGAAAAACAAAACATTGCTGTACAAAATGTGAGAAGCCAATATGTATGGAACACGCGATTTTTATGTGCGGAAATTGTGCTGATTTGTAGGTGTAACTTTGGTGCTCTGTTACATGATCTCACAAGACTTTTCAGTGCCTTTTTTATATATAATAACTAGAAGACTCTATTGTTATGTTGATTGACTAAAGAAGTGGGATTTTTTTTAGATTTTTATGCGAAAAGAAGTTAACTACCTTAACTTGTAATTTTTTAAAGAAAATTTAGATACTTTGTAATTTTAATAAAAAATAACGCTTTTTGTACTTAATGCTTGTATTTTTATTTACTTATCTTGCTGAATGAGTAATATTATTAATATATCTTAAGCATAAATGCTAATTACATAATTATAGAATAAAAAATTGAACATCAAAATTTTGGGTATCTCATACCCGCCTCATAGCTGGTGTAACAATTTCTCACCTCATTCACGCCGGGTTAATGGTACTCTACTGTCTGCATTACTACTACTACTAATGTACTCTAGCCAAATCTGATTCTAACCTCTCCTAAGTCTTGAGTACCATGTAGATTGTTCTTTAAGTGTCAGTATTCTAATTTTGTTACTTAATATTGGATTTATTAATATTTCATGAAAGTAGTCAGCAGTGAATTTCTTGGTTAGGAACGGAAAGTGGCGGTCGTTCTTTTGTACATAACTAGCCAATTATTGGAGTAATTTATTTAGAGTCAAAGTTTTCTGGAGTAGTCGTGCATATTAACTAAGTAGCTGCAAATATTTTATTGTATTTAGCAACTTTTTTTGTTGTCTTACCACCACCACCATACCACCACAGTGTATTCAATTTTTATCAACGTAGTGTATTTAATATCCTACAAGTTTTTTATTCGTCGAACAAAACTATTTTTACAGATTTTATTGCGTTCCACTTTTTTATTTCCAACGTTTCAAGTACTTTGCCGCACCTGTGTTCACGGGGCACTAAAGGAAACAGAACTACAGCATATAAATAAATGAATTGATAAAATGCGATAAAATCCTTAACATAATGATTTCTTATTTTAAGTGTAGTATTATTATTAGTGTAGTATTATTTCAAAATCCTTAACATCTAGATTAATTTTATTTGTGACGTTTGCTGGAATATAAGAAATTATTTTTTCTAACTCTTTTTTATAATATGAAATTTTAATAAGTGCGAGTTTCCAGATCAAAAAAATAGCGTGCTGCAGAGAATATACTGCTTAAATTGTTCCGTGCCGGCGTGTATGCCGGCGGTCCATTTTATCGCGCGCAAGTGTCGTGGCATTGCTATTGAGCGCGCGCAATTTTACTGCTGTCGAACTTTGACGATGCCGACACTAGTACCGCTACGTTCAAAGATACTTTCGGCAATGACAGTGTTGCAAAACATTATAAGTAAAAAGAAGGATGTAATAAAATAACAACATTTCTTTAATTAATATGATGTTTTTTTTCTGTAATGTTACTTCAGTACCTACTTAGGTACCCCTTAAGAATCAAATACTGTAATTTTCACATATTATATACACACGCTGTAAATTTCAGCATTTTATTTAAGGTACGTTTATGTTTGGTCAAGTTTGTTTTTTATTCCTAGTGAATTTTCTATCTCCGAATAAAGAACAAATTCAACAGTGCTGCTATTATTTACTCTGTCTGTTTTTTATTATGTTGAATTCTAAATGATAAAGCTATCACTAACAAAAAAGTAAAGATATCAATTTTCACGAATCTCGAAATTAGCACTATAGTGCTGTAGGTAAGTTTGTTTAATTTTTATTAATACGTAATACCTAAGTAAAAATTGAAAATGACATTATATTTTTACCACATTTACAGAACAGACAGTAAAAAATGAAGTTTAGAAATTTGAAGTCTAGAAATTTGAACATAGCTCAAAATTGGATGACAACGTTATAATAAGAAAAAGTAGTACGTTAAAAAATAACACATAATTAAAAAAAACTTATTTAATTACAGTTTGAAATCTTGGCGCTAAGTAATTATCGATTATAATGCTGTATCGTTTCATTAAAAAATATTCTTTGGCATGCAAACTTATGCACTATTTACGGTTAGGAAAAATATACTATATTGCATTTTTTATATTACCGCAAACAGTACACATTCATTAAACTTTCATAATTATCATTCAATTTTAATTATTTTTATTTCCCGACGTTTTGGGTGCTTTCCAGCACCCATAGTCGTAGGGGACTGAGATGATATATGTTCTTTTACGCGGGTTTATATAGCTGATGTGAAGCATCAACGTTCTGGGAAGTCTGCAGTTTGTGATCATATCCTAGACGGCCCTAACCATTACATCAGATTTGATAGACCACGAATACTCGCGAAAGAACACCGATTCCTACCAAGGATGATACGTGAGGCTATTGAAATAAAAAAAACATAATAATTTCAATAGAGAAGGAGGCTGGGTACTACCACCGGCTTGGGACCCTATAATCAATAAAATTAAAACTAAACCCAAGCGTACCATTGCAAGAATTTAAGACACAGTCAGTTCATTTTGCATAGATCGGACCATAAACAATAATTAAAAAAGCTGAAGGTACTCTGGGTTTAACAATGACATCGGGACGTCAGTCACCTCAGTCCCTCGTGACTATGGGTGCTGGAAACACCCGAAATGTCTGGAATTAAAAATAAATAAAAATAAACGCGATAAAATCCATAAAAGTAGTCAATATGCTATATTTCATTACATTCCTGTTTTTGTTGAGTTATAAAAATAAACCCAATTATGAATTAATCTCTAATTGATTTATTGTCCACCGATTGATGATTGTCCACCGCCACCGTACCTGGGACGTCAACGAGAACGGGATTAATTCTGGCTGTGATAAAGATGACATGACGGCGATCGTTTGTTCATTTTGACGATCTCGATGGCTTAGTCAGTTTGTTGCAGCTGTCATGTCGTGCATTTTTGGCCATTTTTATCAGAATATATTTTTGATTTAAATAATTAAAGCAATTTACCTTGAAAAAGAAAAACCGGCGCAGTTCGACACCGGCGTGGATGGACAAGTTTAAACGTCTTTTTTATTGCCGGTACATCGACCTGTCACAATCTCGGGCCACGTTCTAGCGGTCACAGAGATCTACTTTAAATTTCGGCGGCCTAGATGACGTCGTTCGTGTGACGGGCTTCCGGTGGACAGCCGGCTTTCTAACCGGCGTTCGAATGGAGCCGGACAGACGGAGTCCATTCGCACACTGACTCGCCACAACTTCCTGCTAAGGGTCCTCGTTGTGATTTACGGGCTCTGACCACAGGCTGACTGCAACAGTGTCAGCCTGATTCGGTGCTGGGCCCATTCCACTTAATATTGGTCGCTCCGATGATTCATAAAGTCTCTTCTGATCACTCTAGAAGAGATCATTCTGGTTAAACAGTGTCGACCTATCGGTATATCGTCGAATCCGCTTTCCCCAAGCAGCGATTCTCTGCTTCAGACCATCTATGCGCTCCGTCAGTTTTTGTGTTATATCTTGCTGGGACAAACTGACATTTGTCAAACGCCATTCTGACGGTGTAAACAATCCTTGGCCTGTTATTTGTCGTGAAGCGACAATTAAAAATAAAAAAAACTAACCTAACAACAACAAAACAACAAAAATAGAACAAAAACGAATAATTTATTTAAAATTTTTAAAAGATATTTACAGTTTTATATAAAAAAAAGGTATGAAGATGATGATGGGTGTCGTGAATTATAATTATTTCTTTTTAAAAAAATAATAAAAATAAATGAGTACTGAAACGGAACCCCGAAGACCAAAGTGGCACACCGCGCTTGGCAGTGGTGCTTACCGCTCACGGAGTATGCACAGGTTATGCCTGTGGTAGGTGCGCAGCGCTTGAAGTAGGCACACACAGCGCCCGGACTAGGCACACACAGCGCCCGGAGTAGGCACACGCAGCGTCTGGAGTAGGTACACGCAGCGTCTGGAGTAGGTACACGCAGCGCTTGAAGTAGGCACACACAGCGCCCGGAGTAAGGCACATACAGCGCCCGGAGTAGGCACTCGCAGCGCCTGGAGTAGGCACACGCAGCGCCCGGAGTAGGTGCTCTCAGCGCCTGAAGTAGGCGCTCACAGCGCCTGGAGCAAACACGCACAGCGGCTAAAGATAGCGCGGGCACTAGTAGGTGGAGGCGTAGGCGTGGCTAGGCGACGACTTCAGGTGAAGGCAGAGGCTTGCAGGATCCCGGGGCAGTGCGGCTCCGGGATAAGGCCTTTAGGAGATGCTACTCGTTTGAAAGCTGAAGCGAAACTTGCCTTTATTGGCCGTTTGTTTGGCTTTTATACTTTTTGACGGATCTGGGATAAGAACGGGAAATTATTTAAATTAAAAGCAAATTTTTGTAAATGGCCAAGAGGAAAAGAGTATTTATGTGGAAGTATTGAAGTAAAAACATCAGACCGGTAACGAATTTGAATAAAAATTGCCATGACAACCAGATAAACAACGATGTCAAAACATGTCAAATTTTGGTTTTAGGCTCGTAGTAGAGAAACGGCAAGATTTAAGTGAAAAATGAGTTATTATTGATATAGGATAAAAGGAAGCGCAACAGCGCGCACGAAGCCCTAAATTGCAGAGTTACGGAGAACTAAATAAAAGATCGAAAAAGGTAGACTCCATCGACACCGATTTAAAAAGTGCTGATAACGTGAAAATACGAGGTGAAAATGATTTGTTATTGTGTTTTTATGGTTTAAAAACGTTACAGGATCCTATGGAAATAAAGGTGATGCAAAATATCCAGCTTTGAGGTGAATGCAGAAAATCAAAAACAGAATGGAAAAATAAATTTAAAATAGTGTAATATGATATGTAAATAGCATAACACTTCATATTTTCTGGCCTGAAGCATCAGTCAGCCGATGAGAGCCCTAGCCTTTGCGATACGTTCCTCAATTCTTATTATCCAGACTGGGATATCGCTACTTTGCCTAGTAGCGCGTCCAGCCGTGAAAAGTTTGGCGCCTATAATAAGACAGACTGCCAGTGCGGCACCAAAAATAATTGAGTCCGTCTCACATAGGTTCCGGCTGGCTTCCAAATAGGTAAAGAGCATTGGATTCAAAGCCCTCACGACAGCCTGATTTTGCTTGCTTATGGCTATGCGGGTAAGTCGCGGTCGATTTTCGAGAGGCGTACAGCGTGTTTCCACAATCGGTGCATCCAATGTACTCCTAATTTGCTCTAGTTCTAGTTCCTGGGCGGCTGTTCCATCATCGTTTGAATCAACTAGAACTTGGGTATTTACGGCGGCATCCACGAATGTGGGTTGCTCTGCAACGTGTGGCGCGTGTGTCTTCGGGAGGTTCTACAAAGCTCTTCATGAGCCTTTCGTAGATAAAGTAACCTTCCACCACTGGCTAGCTTTGGTGACCTCTTCGGAGAAACCGAGGGTTTTGTCTGTGCAATACAGGCGAGGTTATTAATTATAAAACATAAAAAATATTAAACCAATAACTATCGGAGATACATTCTAAAGGATGGCACAGCGGACATCTGTCGAGCTTATCGCCATCCCGATGAGTCACTCAGGCATGTCATATCCGGTTGTTCAGTGCTTCCTAACTCTGAGTACTTGCACAAGCATAACCTAGTAGCCAAAATACTTCACTAGAAGCTCGCTCTGAAATACGGTCTGGTGGACCGGAAATTGCCGTATTACAAGTATTGCCGGAAACCGTGTTCGGAAACGACTACGCCAGGATCTACTGGGACCGGGCCTTCATCACAGATAGGATTATTCTCGTGAAAGCCGAGACAGATAAGTGAACAAAAATAAATACTGGACCTAGTTCACAAGGTGATCAACATGTGGGTGGACTGTCGACTGAAATTATAGCTGTAGTCGTTTTTGCAAACGCGTCAATTCCAGTCAGTCTTTCTTGAATTACACTGACTGGAAAAAAAATAAATTTCAAAGAATCAGTAATGACCTTAAATTCATCGATTTTCGTGTGTGTGAATTCTGTAGCAAACTTCCTAGAAAATTGCGAGAATGTGTATATAATTAGGTAGATATTTTAATTTTAATATAAAGTGTTTTTGTAAATGAGTTATTTTAATTTTTCCATACAAATCGATAGCTTCATAATTATGATCAATATTAAAAAGAGTAACTTTTACGGGTTTTCCTCGTCCAGATTAACATCATTTTTAAATGGACATGGAAAAATTACATATGAAGACGAACAAAGAAACAAATCTATTTTATTTCATTTTATTTGACTATCAGATTTAGCATTGGCTTGGTGAGCGTGGAACCAATATTCTCAAAGTAGTAATGTTGCTTCATGTTATCAATCTGTAAGATTCAGACCAATTGTTTTTAAGTGGACATTTCGCCTAACATCCGACTTATCCGATTCATTATATACTTACATAAACTTCATAATCATGTCATAATCTAAAAGTACCTGAAACTTTTAAACATATTTTAATGTAAAATTTCCTTAAATCTATTTAAGTAAGCGCCATTAAATAAATAATAGAGGTTTACTTTCAAAGCTAAAAAGGCCCTTAATGCGAATTCGAAGTTTACTCAACCGTATTGTTATTGCATGACCGTTAAGTTATTCTTACTGCCTTAACTGTGTGAGCGTGTTCATGTCTTGAAACAACACCACGCAAAATAAATTGCAGGGTAATATTTGTGGCAATAGCGATTTTGCTGTGCATTTAAACCGATAAAGCAGCCATTTTACAGTTCTAACCTAGTTGATATAACTCAAGCTTAATTTTAAATAATTGTTCACTAAATATATGGAAGTTATGAATTGTTCACTATGTCACTTTAAAATAAACAATACAGAGGTAGGCGAAGTGTAGGGTTACCCCTACTAGATGCAGTGACGACCTGGTGAGATATGCAGGAAGTCGATAGATGCAGGTGGCTCAAGAGCGTGCTTTGTGGTATTCCTTGTTTGAGACCAATAAAGGGCTTTAATGATGATGATGATGATGAAACGTAGAGACTTGTTAATGTGTAGCTAAGTAATGTAAAAAAAATTGTGAGCTTTTATACTAGGATACTTAGGAGCTTAGTTCCAAAAATGGCGTATCGACGTAAATCCGGAGAAGAGCTCCGCCGTTTGTTTCGAATATAAATGACGCCGTCTCACCACCACTCCGCCAATCAGGAACCCCTGTCCCATGGCAAACAAAAGCCAAATATTTAGGCGTCACCCTTGATGCAAGGCTCACTTTCGAGCCCCATATCAAGAAGGTAACTCGCACCGCGCGATTTTACATGGGTAGGCTCAACAGCATGTTGGGCAGACACAGTAAAATGTCCCTCCGTAACAATCGAACCCTACATAAGGTCTGCCTACGACCTGTCATGACCTGAACTGCCTCTTGGCGGCTAGGGCCGAGCCTACATAACAAATCCCTTAATCTGCCTTAATTAGGCACACTTCTAAGCGGATTTTCGCCGCTTGCGCCCTCCTTTCTGCCAAGGACCGTCGCGTTCATATACGGCTTATAGATCTCTAGTTAGACCGTTAAGCCAGTCCCTAAAAGGTGGGGTTTAGTGGGTAAAAGTCTCCACATAACGACGCAGCCGACTGCGTGGTTATGTGGAGACTTTTATGCTATGAGCATTCCCACCTCCCTCCCCCCTTTCCGAAGAGTTGCCCATATTTGCTTCGGGCGCAAAAAAAAAGCGCGCGCGCGTAGTCATCGATGTGGCGGTGTGGGACACAGCTCTGGAACAGCAAGAAGAAGCGAGTACGGCGTTGAAGAAACGGCTCAAAAATGGTTGACGGATACACGACGATAGCGGCGTGTGAAGACGATGTGGCGCTGAATGATATTTGCGGCTGTTTCTTGTTTCTTTATTAGAACGTTAAACATATACGACAAATTATCTCGCATCGATATGCAGCCCGCAGTATCTCAGTAGCCGGGGATGATTAGCAAATAAATGTTTTCTTCGCCTTCTGTGTTATGGTAGCAGCAGGGTATATATTACTTATTCCCGTTTAGGGTTGATTAGTCTGGCTGCTACATCACTCTCCGCCTAGCGAAAGCGTACCGGAGGCTTGACGACTCGCCCGTGTCTCGTAATTTATAAAATAGGTTTCATTTGGGTGGTTGTGATGATGATTATGAATCCTCTGAAGTATCCTCGTTAATAATATTGGCAGGTTTTGGTCGGTCGATCGATATAATTGTAGATTTCCTTCCGGGTATTTGTAATTTAAAATTCTTGCTATTTCGCTCTAATACTTTATACGTTCCATCGTAGGTAGGTTGAAATTGTTTTTTCATTGCATCGTTTCTTATAAAAACTTGCTTGCAAGTTTTCAAATCTTGGTGAATGAATATTCATTTGTTATTTCCGTGTGATGATGTGCATTTCGACGATAAGGCTTTGTTGATTGATTCTCGAAGTTGAGTTACAAAATAATAATCTATATCTTAATTGTTTTAGGATGTCGAAGTGAAGAAGTCACACGGTAGTCTTGAGCTGCATCCTTAGGTTAGCTGAGCGGCGCTAAGACTAGTGTCTGCACGCGGTGTTGCTCGTAGTCCAAGTAGCACTGTAGGTAGCTCATCAATCCACTTTGTGTGTTGAGATAAACGAGTTTTGAGTGCGGTCTTCAATGTACGATGCCATCGTTCAATTATTCCGTTTGATTGAGGATTGTATGCTATTTTACGTATCTTTTGTATTCCCATAGTGTGAAGAAATTTGAGGAATAGGTTGCTTTCGAAGTTTCTTCCTTGATCCGTTGTGATGGTTTTAGTTGATCCAAAACGAGTAATCCAATTTTCATAAATTATCTTCGCGACGGATTCAGCTGAAGTATCATCGGTAGGGATGGATCGGAGGCTCTTCGGAAGGCAGGCGGCAGATTCATCCTTGGCTTTAAGATGATAACTTTTAAAGTCAAGGGAGGCTCTGACGCGGCAATGGAGCCCGAACCGCCCCAACCACAGCTCCAATCCCCCCAGCCCTCCATCTCTCGGGGTGAGGCTGGAACGCCACCGGTGAGAGTGACGAAGACCCAAGGCGCAGATTTCGCCTCGGTCCGACGGCCTACGCTGGTGTCGTCCAGGCCGGGGGGGGGGAGGGGAGGTGGGAGCGGTTCGAAGAAAGGTAAGGCGGGGGTTAAGTTCGCAGGAAAATGACGTCGTCCTCAATAGGCGGAAAAAACCCCTGCCCCCCCCCCCACTCCCATAAATGGCTAAACCGAATGGTAAGACGAGGGTCCTCTAAGCAAATCTTCACCATGCAGTAGCTGCTTCTGCCGTGGTGGAGGTTTGCTTTGCAGAGGACAACATTGACCTCGCCCTTATACAAGAGCCTTGGGTGGCCAACGGTCAAAATCTGGGATTGGCGGCTGCCGGTAAGATTCTTGTCAATACCAAAGGCAGTAGACCCAGAGCTTTATTATTTATAATAAAAATATTGAACTTTTAGCTGTTCCAGAGTACTGCAATGATGACCTGATTACAGCCTTCATTAATCTGAAGGGATGCACAGGGGCCAGAGTAATCATTTGCTCAGCCTATCTTCCCGGCGAGAACGCAGATCCTACCATCGAGATGGAGCGAAAGTCGTGGCGGAGTTTGCCCGAAAACACAACGCCGAACTTGTGGTGGGTTGTGATGCTAATGCTCACCACACAGCCTAGGGGAGCACCAATATAAACGAAGGAGGTGAGTTACTTTATGATTTGCTCATCTCCAACCACCTGGTAAGCCTAAACTTAGGTTGTACACCAACCTTTGTAACGCGTGCTAGGCAAGAAGTGTTAACATGTCCAGGCGGATAAATGACTGGCATGTTAGTAGCGAAAACTCGATGTCTGATCACAAGCACATTAGGTTTGTAATTGGAGCATCACCAACCTTTGAAACCGTTACTTTTAGGGATCCGAAAGCGACCTCCTGGGATATCTACAGAGATAGCCTAAGGAGGAATTTGCAAACGTTTCCTAAAAGCATCAAAACAATTGAAAGTCTGGAGTTAGCGACGGGGACAGTAACCGTAGGTATCCGTGAATCCTTCGAGGACAGTTGTCAAAACCAAGACCTCAACACGAAAATTTTCTTGGTGGAATTCTAAGCTGAAAGACCTTAGGGAAAAGACCAGGAAACTATTTAATAGGGCTAAGAAAACCAAAGAGTGGGATATTTATAGTGCAACCCTAACTGAATATAATAAAGAAATTAGGAAAGCCAAGAGAGCATCGCGAAGGAAGCTATGCGAGGAAGTTGAGTCTTTGCCTCGCAGTGCAAGACTACACAAGATGCTATCGAAAGCTAAACCTAATCAGATCGGGCTTCTTAAAAAGCTGGATGGTAACTTCACTAATAGTGAAACAGAAACATTGGAGTTACTGGCGTCAACCCATTTCCCAGGATCATACAAGACTTTGGCCTTGAACTCTTTCAGAGCCCTACGAAGGCCTTGCAATGAGGACTGGCGTAGGGCTGCAAAGATAATAAGGCCAAACCTGGTGCAGCGGCTGTTGACTCCTTTGAACCATTTAAATCCAGCGGGGAGGATGCAATAATTCCCATCCAACTACAGAGAGGTATCGATATCCTTCTTCCTTATATGGTGAAAATCTTCAGAGCAAGTTTTGCATGGGGATATATTCCAGAACGATGGACAATTGTCAAGGTTCTATTTACACCTAAGGCTGGTAGAAAGGACTACGCTTTACGAAAGTCCTTTAGACCTATAAGCCTATCTTTCTTTCTTCTTAAGACATTGGAAAATGTTATAGATAGATATATAAGGGATGTAGCTCTAGCCACGAGGCCCATACCTTACAACCAGCATGCTTACCGCAGAGGCAAATCTTCGGAAACAGCCCTGATCAGTGTCATTGACAGGGTCGAAAAAGCACTGGAGGATAAAGAAATAGCTCTTTGTGCCTTTCTAGATATTGAGGGCGCCTTCGACAATAGCCCCACATCACTGCTGATTGGGGGCCTACCATCTAAAAATGTTGACGCCACAACCATCAGATGGGTGAAGTCGATACTCTCAAGCAGAAAGGTAAAAATAGCGCTGTTTCAAACTTCGATGGAGGTTGCAACTACAAGAGGCTGTCCACAAGGAGGTGTTTTGTCACCCCTTCTTTGGACTCTTGCGGTTGACCAACTATTGTACAAAACGGCAGACCTACGCATTGACACATTGGGTTATACTGATGACCTTGTGATCATTGCAAGGAGCTTTTGCCAAAGTACTTTATCGTCAATAATACAAAGAGCCCTAAATACCATAAATAACTGGTGTAGGGATAACAGTTCATCAGTTTATGCAGATAAAACTGTTATAATACCCTTTACCAAAAAGAGACGGTTGGATAAATTAGACCAACCAAAACTTAATGGCAAAGTTGTACCATTTTCCACGGAAGTTAAGTACTTGGGCGTAACAATCGACCAAAAACTAACGTGGAACTCTCACCTTAGCAACGTATGTCATAAGGCAAAAATTGCTTTAAGTAATTGCAGTCATTTGGTCGGGTACAACTGGGGCTTGCGTCCCAGTATGATCCTAAGGCTGTACAGCAGCATAGCGAGGCCGATTCTCACCTACGCCTGTATTGTCTGGTGTAACAAGGCCAACCAAAAGACGACTGCGGACAGGTTAAATAGTCTACAAAGGACTGCCTACCTAATGGCAACTGGAGCTATGCGATCATCACCTGGAGCGGCTCTTAATGAAATTCTATGACTAACGCCCCTTGATCTCTATCTAGACAAGGAGGCGAGGGCTAGTTTGAATAGGATTAACGCCCAGGGCGGTCTGAGCTTGCTCTCCTACAGATTGAGATCCATGCTCGACTCAATTAAGGAATCACCGGTCTTATGCATGATCTCAGATAGCATATCTTTTTATCAAAAGTGTATAGTGGAATTACCCTCCAGAGAAGACTGGCTGAATTGCCAGGTTATCTGTGAGGTCGGTAGCCTCATATAGTATACCGATGGGTCTAAAATGGGCCTCGACGTAGGCTTTGGAATTTACGGGGAATGCCCCAAATTTAAACTTAGTGTGAAGTTAGTGTTAGGCCCAAATCCCCCCCCCCCCCCCTTCAACATGGTAGCGGAATTAAATAAAGATAGACTACCCCAGGAGGGTACCAGCACCCCTGGAGAATCCCTCGCTGAGCATCCACGACCATGTTTCTCCACTTCTGAGCGTGGGTGCTCAGGCTGCCCCGCGTATTCTGGGGGGGGCGAAATTCCGCTCAAGACTACAACTGCTCGGGGCAAGCGGAGCAAGAAGACCAAGGCGACCCCTGCCACGCTGTCCGTGAATTTCTGCAATATCAGGGGACTTCACTCTAACCTAAACGCCGTCCACTACCATCTCGAGACGGCGAGGCCGGCTCTGCTCTTTCTGACCGAGACGCAGGTGTCCTCTCCGGCTGATATTTCGTATCTCTCCTACCCGGGGTACAAACTGGAACACTCCTTTGTGCCTCGGGCTGGAGTTTGCGTTTACGTCAGAGAGGACATCTGTTCTCGACGCCTCGGCAGACTTGAAGGTTCAGACCTGTCCATCCTTTGGCTACGCGTAGACAGCGATGACCATCCGCGCGTCTACGGGTGCCTCTATAGGTCCCACAGCGGTAATGCCGAAACAGACCGACTCTTCGACCACGTCCAAATGGCTCCATTTTCGTTGCTACAGCAGATCCCCTCCGCAGAGATCGTGATCATCGGCAACTTTAACGCCCATCACGCCGAATGGCTCGTTTCACGTTTAACCGATCATGCGGGGAGATCTGTTCATGATTTTGCCTTGGCATATGGTCTGGTATGGCAGATGTGGAGGATCATGCACCTTCCCTGTTGGACCTTCTCCTGACCTCTCACCCGGACGGATATCAGATTTCCGTCGACGCCCCTTTAGGCTCCTCGGACCATTGTCTGATCCGGAGTGTTGTGCCACTCACGCTGAAATCGCGGTTGCATTCTGCAGGCTGCTGCCGTGTTTGGCACTATAGGTCAGCCGATTGGGATGGGATGCGGTCTTTCTTTGCATCCTACCCTTGGGGGCGGGTTTGCTTCTCGCCGGATGATCCCAACGTTGTTGCGGATTCTGTTACCGATGTGGTACTTCAGGGTATGGAACTTTTTATTCCTTCCTCTGTGGTGCCCATTGGAGGCAAATCTCAGCCATGGTTTGGTCGCTCCTGTAAAATAGCATCATGCTATAAGCAGGAGTGCTACCAAGCCTGGGTTGATGCATCAGCGTCCCGGGATGTAAACACCAGCGCTCTAAAAAAGAAGTATAATTCCGCCTCTAGGTCCTTCAAAAGAGTCATTGCCAAGGCAAAGTCAGAGCACATTGGCAGAATTGGCGAGAAACTAGTTCGCCTTCCTTCTGGAACCCGTGCATTCTGGTCTCTCGCCAAGGCTGTCCAGGCGAATTTCTGTCAGCCATCTCTTCCATCTCTGCACAGGGAGGACGACTCACTGGCCCATACTGCAAAGGAGAAAGCCGATCTTCTAGGCTCCTTCTTTGCGTCTAACTCGACTCTCGATGACGGGGGGAGTACGCCGCCGACCATCCCGCGGTGTGAGTGCTCCATGCCGGAAGTGCAGTTCACACAGCGCTCGGTTCGCAAAGCACTCCTCTCCCTGGACATCCACAAGTCGAGTGGGCCTGACGGAATCCCCCCAATTGTGCTGAGGACGTGTGCTCCAGAGTTGGTACCGGTTTTAACGCGTCTTTTCCGGTACTCCTACTCCCTAGGCGTAGTCCCAAAATCATGGAAGACGGCTTTCGTCCACCCGATCCCTAAAAAAGGCGACCGCTCAGACCCGTCCAACTACCGGCCAATCGCCATCACCTCCTTGTTCTCCAAAACAATGGAGTCCATTGTAAACTGCCAGCTCATGAGGTACCTTGAGGATCACCAGCTGATTAGTGACCGCCAATACGGTTTTCGCCGTGGTTGGTCAGCTGGTGATCTTCTGGTCTACCTCACTCACAGATGGGCGGAAGCAGTAGAGTTCAAGGGGGAGGCATTGGCCGTTAGTTTGGACATTGCGAAGGCCTTCGATCGGGTTTGGCACAAAGCGCTTCTTTCGAAGCTCCCTTCCTATGGGCTTCCCGAGAAATTGTGCGATTGGATCACCAGCTTTCTTGCAGATCGGAGCATCAAGGTCGTTGTAGACGGTGCAAGCTCCGATTGCAAGCCCATTAATGCTGGTGTTCCACAGGGCTGCGTGCTATCGCCAACGCTGTTTCTTCTGCATATCAATGATATGTTGCATATCCGTAACATTCATTGCTATGCAGATGACAGCACTGGTGATGCTCTTTACACCGGCCGAGCCAATATTTCTCGGGAAAACGTCTCCGAGTGCCGGGACAAACTTGTGTCTGAAGTCGAGTCTTTGCTGAACAGAGTCTCGGATTGGGGACGACTAAATCTAGTCCAGTTTAACCCCCAGAAGACACAAGTTTGCGCGTTAACCGCTAAAAAGAACCCCTTTGTCGTATCCCCTCAGTTTCAAAGCACTCCCCTTGTTGCCTCAGCCAGTATCGGAATCCTCGGCGTCGACATATCGAGTGACGTGCAGTTTCGTGGTCACTCGGAAGGGAAGGCCAAATTGGCCTCTAAAAAGCTTGGCGTGCTCAGTAGAGCGGGACAGTATTTCATGCCGGCACACCGCCTGCAACTTTACAAGGCGCAGGTTCGGCCGCACATGGAATACTGTTCCCATCTCTGGGCTGGGGCTCCCCAGTACCAGCTCCTTCCACTTGACCGCATCCAGCGCAGAGCGGCTCGAATCGTCGACGACCGAGTGCTTTCCGATCGGCTCGATTCACTGGCGTTGCGAAGAGATGTTGCATCTCTTTGCGTATTTTATCGCATCTATCACGGGGAGTGCTCTGAGGAATTGTTCGGATTAATCCCAGCCGCCAAATTTCGTGAACGCTCGACATGGCAAACTTCCCGATACCATCCACACCATCTGGATGCTTGGCGGTCCACCACTGTACGTTTCACAAGGAGTTTTCTTCCACGTACAACCTCTCTGTGGAATAGTTTATCACCGGCGATTTTTCCGGACCGATACGACCTGGGGACCTTCAAGAAAAGAGCTTACTCCTTTCTAAAGGGCCGGCAACGCACCCGCAATTCTCCTGGTGTTGCGGTTGATCATGGGCGGCGGTACTCACTTAACATCAGGTGAGCCGCATGCTCGTTTGCCCCCTCTTCTATAAAAAAAAAAAAAAAAATTGGGTAGATACACCTCTATCTTCCAGGCAGAAATCTTCGACATACTTTGGTGTGCGGAAATCAATCTGCAAAAACACTACGACAACCATAAAATTTACATAAACTCTGATAGTCAAGCAGCACTGCTAGCACTGAGACCAAATTTAGTGAACTCAAAGCTAGTTGGAGACTGCGTGAACCTTTTAAATGCCCTGGGTTGTAACAACAGGGTCGTTTTAAGATGGGTTCCGGGTCACGAGGGTATTGTAGGCAACGAATTTGCCGACAAACTTGCACGTGAGGGCTCAATTTGGACCCGAGCCATTTTGTGGAAACTGAAGAAGCCTAGCCCGATTGACCCTTGAAACTCTTTATCACAATAAATCACTTACGATCTGGTCTGAAACACCAGGCTTAAAACATTCTAAAACCTTAATCCGGGCTTTTGATCGTAAATTCGCTTCAGAAGCCCTGGGATTAAGTAAAAATATTGCGCATTCTGGCAAGAGCCCTAACTAGACACTGTCTTAAAAAGCACATGTCCATCCTGGGACTAAGCAACTCAAAGATGTGTCGGTTGTGTTCCATAACGGAAGAAACGCCTCTACACATCCTAACCGATTGCGGACCCTTAATGCGCAAACGTAACATTCATCTGGGAGACTATCTACTCCGCCCAGAAGAAGTGAAATTGCTCACGGCTATGCAACTCCTTCGATTCATTGAAGACATAGGGCTTAGCACTGAACTATAGCCACAGCGATCACAACAGACAATTCTAGTTCGCAGTGATACTGGTCTCTTTACCTAGACCTGCATAGCCGCTCGCATATGATAAAAAATCATCGGTAGGGATTTCTTCTGGCCATCTTGTTGTTCTGTCGATCATTGTTACGAGGTAACGATGTCCTTGCGATGAAGTAGGTAATGGTCCAACGATATCAACGTGTAGATGTACGAGCAGTCCGGCGCGCGCGTGTTTGCGCCCTCCTTTCTGCCAAGAAGGACGGTCGTGTTCCTATACGGCTTAGAGATCTCTAGTAAGACCGTTAAGCCAGTCCCTAAAAGGTGGGATTTAGTGGGTAAAAGTCTCCACATAACCACGCAGCCGGCTGCGTGGTATGCTATGAGCATTCCCCATCTCCCTCCCCGCTTTCCGGAGGGTTACTGAAAAAAAAAAACGCGCGCGTAGTCGGCGTGCGGTGTCGGCGTGGGACACAACTCCGGAACAGCAAGAAGAAGCGAGCTTTGACGTTGAAGAAAATGCTCAAAAATGGTCGACGGATACATAACGATAGCGGCGTGCGAAGACGATGTGGCGCTGAATGATATTTGCGGCTGTTTCTTGTTTCTATAATAGAACTTTAAATATATACGTCAAATTATCTGGAATCGATATGCAGCCCGCAGTATCTCAGTAGCCGGGGATGATTAGGAAATAAATGTTTTCTTCGCTTTCTGTGTTATGCTAGCAGCAGGGTATATATTATTTATTGCCGTTTAGGGTTGATTAGCCTGGCTGCTACAACCAGCATGAAAACAGCAGCAGAACTCTATGTTGAACTTTATGCATTTCGTATGATTAGTGACGATAAAGGAGAACTTTTTTACTATTGAGGTGAAATTCCATTTTATGATCTCCAGTTATACCAATGCAGCATAGGATTAACGCAGGGTGGATGAAATGGCGACAGGTCACAGCCACAACGTGCGATCCCCGAATGCCAATAAGGCTGAAGGGGAAAATTTACAAATCGATCATCCGACCTGTCGTCATGTATGGAAGTGAATGCTGGGCCGTCAAGAAGAGGGATGAAAATAGATTGCATGCGAATGAAATGAGAATGTTACGATGGATGTGTTGTGTGACAATGATGGATAAGATAAGGAATGAGTATATAAGAGGAAGCCTGAAAGTAGTGCCAGTGGTAGAAAAGGTGAGAGGAAGCAGATTGGCATGGTTTGGGCATGTGATGCGGAGGGATGGAATTTATGTCACAAAACGAGTGTTGAATATGAATGTGGAGGGAGACACGGGCAGAGGAAGGCCGAATAAAAGATGGATCGATTGTGTGAAGAGTGATATGAGAATGAAAGGAGTAAGTATGGAAATGACGGCTGATAGAGTGGAATGGAACAAGAAGATTTACTGCGCCGACCCCAGATAATGGGAAATGGGCTAGAGAATGATGATCTCCAGTTATACCAATGCACCTGATTATTGATGGAAATTGGTGCCTACAGTCCTCCACAACATCCACCAACTAGGTAAAAGGTAACGAGGTAGACTACGCGCTTGATTTTTACCCTTACTTAAAATCTTTATTCAATGCTGCGTCTTTCTTAATCTTTTAAAACTTTATTAGAATCTGACAAAATCAAAATTCGAATGTACAATTGTATGAAACAAAATACAACTCATGAAATACGGTGCATATAGATGATGCCAAACTTAAGCGAAGTGTCTTTTATCCGTAAATTTGCACAAACATCGCAGTCAATGGCACCGTTCTTCTTAACTTCCATCTCTGAAAATACTTTTGTAAAGAACGAAACGCGTTGATACGTTTGTAAGATAAAACACGTTTTGTGTACCTAGTTATGGTTACAACAGCACCAACCGTAATACGTATAAAGTGTCCATCTGCGTAAATACATAAACGCTGAGTATGTAGTAATTTAAGTAAACTGTAAGCATAGGATTAAGAATTGTAAAAGACAGGTCAGGTCAGGTCAGAATAAATTCACATCTCTCTCTGTGAACACGTAATTTTAATTAGCAGCTCCCGCAACTTGACTACCTTGTATTATGAAAAACTCATATATATATTTATATAGTTGTACAATCTTGGTTCTAAATTTAGACTTATATCTGACGTTATGTGTCGTTATCCTGTGAAGACTACTTACCCAAGTTGAATCCTTCGTTTTAAACGAGATAAGTCCAATTTCGATTGAGAGTTTAACTCTCAATCGAAATTGAACTTATCTAATTAGGTACATAGTGGGACAATTAAATGTCAACAACTACGAACATAGTGATCCGACCAACTACCGGCATAAGGGTAACATGGCCAGACGACTTTTGTTTTGTCTATGTTAATTTTAAGACGCATCCAGATGGAGACGCTATTCAGGTCGTTGAGCTTAGAGCTTTGGCCCTTCGGTGAATTTGTCATAATTAATATATTGACAACAAATCAAAGACGAGTGATGTAGTCTTCATGACACTTATTCCGTATTCCTTCCAGTGCACTAGCTCAAACAGGTCTTTCAATGTGACGGTAAAGAGTTTTGGGAATAATTTAATGACACCCTGTCTTACACCGTTGTGCAATAGTATCGATGCAAATATTATAATTGCTTAATGATTTCTTATATTTACGCGAACACTACACATTGAAATAATACTAGTTTTTACGGAATTTATCGCGTATATTTAACTTTTTAAATACCCGACGTTTCGAACGCTTTACAGCACTCATGGTCACGGGCGGGACTGAGATGTTCAACGTCCATATGTCATAGTTAACCGCGGTTACCATAGATTAAAATTTAACTTTTGTTCCGATCTATGCAGTATGAACTTATGGTATCTTGAAGTCTTGCAGTTGTATGCTTGGTTTGGGATTTAATTTTATTTATTATAGGATCCCAAGCAGATGGTAGCACCCAGCCATCTTCTCTATTGAAATTAGGATGTTTTTTGATTTCAATAGCCTCGCGAATCATCCTTGGAAGGAATCGGTGTTCTTTAGCGAGGATCTGCGGTCTATCAAATCTGATGTAGTAACGGGGGCGATCCCGTACGTGTTCACAGACTGCAGACTTCCCGGAGGGTCGATTCTTCACATCAGCTATATGTTCTTTAACGCGGGTTATTATTGATCTTTTAGTTTGTCCTATGTAGGAGAGACCACATTCACAATCAAGTTTGTACACTCCTGCATCTTGCAGAGGGACATTACACTTGACCGATGGTAAAAACTGACCAATCTTCTTCAGCGGCTTGAAGTATGTTTTGATGGAAGCGCGCTTCAAGATGTAGCCAATCTTGTCAGTGACTCCTCTAACATATGGCAGTACAGCAGGTACACGCTCGACTGTGGCCGGCTTCACTCGTTCACTGTGACGTAGGCGCGGGACTCGAAGCTTGTTGTCATGCAAAACTTGCTTGACATGGTGGAGCTCTGCAGCCAGGTGTTTACTGTCACAGATCCCTCGTGCTCTCTGAAACAAAGATTTACCCACGGTAGCTAGCTGTGAAGGATGGTGGTGAGAATCACCGTTTAAATATCTATCTGTATGGGTCTTTTTTCTATACACAGTATGGCTCAAGGTGTTATCAGGATTCCGAATTACTAACACATCTAGAAAAGCTAAGGAATTGTTTGCCTCTAACTCCATTGTGAACTGAATTTTAGAATTTATAGAGTTAAGATGGTCTAAAAATGCAGTTACTTTATCTAAAGGTAGAATTGTGAAAGTGTCGTCTACGTACCGCTTGTAGAACCTTGGATTTATGGGAGAACTAAGCAGGGCTTTCTCCTCAAAGTCTTCCATGAATATGTCGGCGACAATGGGAGATACAGGTGAGCCCATCGCCACACCATCTACTTGCTTGTAGAAATCCTCCTTCCACAATAGGTAGCCAGATGTAAGGCAGTGTCTGAGTAATACTGCATATTCTACGGGCATGTTGTTTTCTTCCAGCCTTCTAGTTACAATTGAGATGCAGTCTTCAACGGGTAAGCATGTAAACAATGACTGCACATCAAAACTGACCATAGTTTCATTGTCTGCCAGATGTAGGTCTTTAATCTCGCTGATAAAATGGTAGGAATCCTTTATGTGTGCTCTTGTATGTCCCCTGAGTGGTGAGAGTATTTTCGCTAAGTGTTGAGCCAATCTGTAAGTTGGTGAATCGATTTGGCTCACTATGGGACGTAATGGAGCATTGGGCTTGTGTATATTTGGTAACCCATACAATTTTAGTGATTTGGCGCACGTAGGTATTATCCATTATATTATCCATTATATTATCCATTATATTATCCATTATATTATCCATTATATTATCCATTATATTATCCATTATATTATCCATTATACCTAAAGTAACTGCATTTTTAGACCATCTTAACTCTATAAATTCTAAAATTCAGTTCACAATGGAGTTAGAGGCAAACAATTCCTTAGCTTTTCTAGATGTGTTAGTAATTCGGAATCCTGATAACACCTTGAGCCATACTGTGTATAGAAAAAAGACCCATACAGATAGATATTTAAACGGTGATTCTCACCACCATCCTTCACAGCTAGCTACCGTGGGTAAATCTTTGTTTCAGAGAGCACGAGGGATCTGTGACAGTAAACACCTGGCTGCAGAGCTCCACCATGTCAAGCAAGTTTTGCATGACAACAAGCTTCGAGTCCCGCGCCTACGTCACAGTGAACGAGTGAAGCCGGCCACAGTCGAGCGTGTACCTGCTGTACTGCCATATGTTAGAGGAGTCACTGACAAGATTGGCTACATCTTGAAGCGCGCTTCCATCAAAACATACTTCAAGCCGCTGAAGAAGATTGGTCAGTTTTTACCATCGGTCAAGTGTAATGTCCCTCTGCAAGATGCAGGAGTGTACAAACTTGATTGTGAATGTGGTCTCTCCTACATAGGACAAACTAAAAGATCAATAAAAACCCGCGTTAAAGAACATATAGCTGATGTGAAGAATCGACCCTCCGGGAAGTCTGCAGTCTGTGAACACGTACGGGATCGCCCCCGTTACTACATCAGATTTGATAGACCGCAGATCCTCGCTAAAGAACACCGATTCCTTCCAAGGATGATTCGCGAGGCTATTGAAATCAAAAAACATCCTAATTTCAATAGAGAAGATGGCTGGGTGCTACCATCTGCTTGGGATCCTATAATAAATAAAATTAAATCCCAACCCAAGCATACAACTGCAAGACTTCAAGATACCATAAGTTCATACTGCATAGATCGGAACAAAAGTTAAATTTTAATCTATGGTAACCGCGGTTAACTATGACATATGGACTTGAACATCTCAGTCCCGCCCGTGACCATGAGTGCTGTAAAGCGTTCGAAACGTCGGGTATTTAAAAAGTTAAATATACGCGATAAATTCCGTAAAAACTAGTATTATTTCAATTATAATTGCTATTTTGTAATAATTATATTTTTTGATTGGTTAATATGCTGCTGCTCATCTCCTGTTCCACTTTCTCCTCTGTTGCCTCTTACGACACCCTCAGGTGGGTTAGTGGATATTCTTACACCGCCACTACACGGGTCAACCCGCTTGCACAGCGTGGCAACTATGGCACAATACTAGGTTATCTATGAGGGCAGTTAATGTTCAACAGTGGAATTTTATAGGCTGTAATGGAAGGGTGGATGGAATCATAGAAATGAATGATCATAATATATATATATATATATATATATATATATATATATATATATATATATATATTTGTGTTCTGTTAATAGATATTATTAGAGCCGATTATAATTTAAACACGTGGCTCAAGTATAAAACTCAAGTGAATACCTATAATAAGCTTCTTCAATTGATAACTGTTACGTATATTTTATTTGTTTATGAAATTGTACAATTAAATACACAATTATTACTATTCCACCCACCCATCCATTACAACCTATATTAATAATTTGAAAACAAGATTGTACAACCATTGCCAGTGATCGATGCATGCATGGCTTATGAATCTTAGACTTCACTGCTGGCCGTACGATGAATCTCAAAGTCGCTAATTAATTTCGCTAATTACAGGCTCGCTAATTATAATCGCTAATTATAAGTAGAGTGCTATGATCATAGTTTTTCTGCGCCATAGACATCGAAATGAGGATATCCGCAGCAGAACCATAGTAACTGACATAGCCTAACGGATGAGTAAGTTGCGGTGGCAAATGGATTGTCATATAGGTCGAAGAACCAACATGCGATGGGTAAGAAAGGTTTTGGCAACCTTTTAAGCTCCGCTTAGGGTTCTGATAAGCGAATTATGGAGTGGAAACCCAATAGGACATAAAGGAAGTCGATTGATACAATTGGCTCAGAATCGTGCTTTGTGGCATTCCTTCTTTCTAGGCCATAGTTGTTCTCTGACCCAGTGGTAACACATACATACATACATCCGTACGGACGTCCACGTGAAATTAGTCAGAATAGCTTCCTGTGATCTCAAAACGTTGATATCTGATGAAAACTAATTTCGAAAATCGGGGTGAAACCAATAACTTCCTTATTTTTGAAAATTTGTAATTTTCTTAGCGGGAAGTTAAAAAAAATTTAAACACAGTACAGTGATGATGTCAGAGAATCCGTCACTTCATATCGTCCCCATGGCGTCATATGACGTGATGATTGTAAGTATCAAACAGTTCTCATGATGTAGAATATGCATAGTGGTGATGGATAACATCGATATATACAGTGCAACTTTTATATATTTATAAGTTTTTAAAATGTTTAGAAATAAGTTAGCTGAGATACGCAGGAAAAATCAATTGGTGGTTATTTTGTGGTTTAAAATGCAGCTCTATTCCACAATTGCGTTTACTATCACTACCAACTCTGATCCAAACACTACTCCTCCAAACACCATTCTCACCCATTAGAAAACATATACCATCGTGTGCCTTCTTTATTTGAAGTAGGTATCCGCGGGCTGCAATAGCTACTAACCTTTAAGCGTCACTTTGATGACTGATACATGTTAATTTGAATTCTAAATTTTTAAAATAATTGAGTGTGGTAAATTTAAATTGAAGATTAGATCCTGATAAATTCCTTTTTAGTTTTTCACGCATATCCTACATAGGTTTCACACCCTAAATATTTTTAGATATGTAATTTGGTTTACTGATTTATTGTATAGTTTCATAGGTTTAATAGCTTTAAAGTTATTTCCCGTAAATTTAGTTTTACAAAATCTTGCATCGGGGTTAACTTGTGATATATATATAATTTAATAATATATAAAAATGGTTAAGAATATCAATTGCTTTAAAAATCAAAATTGGTGTTCATACAGCGTAAAATTAGATATGAAAACGATCTCTTTGCCCCATCTAAAAGTTAATCTTGGGTACAGAAGAAAACGTACGGCATATGTTAATGTAAATCGTCCCCAAGCTTTTGAATGAACTGACAGATTGTCAAGTTGCTTTTGATTGATTACTACCAACGACGGAAGTGGGCCTTTTATAATTCAAAACCAGGTCTGGAACGTATACATCATTTGTACTGGCATTTTGCGAGCATGTACTTACATGAAATATAAATAGCCTTTAATGTGAAAGGTCATTACTTTTGGATACAAAGCTGATGTAGTTCTTTTATACATAACTGTTCATTCAAAATCAGTCTAAGACGTCGCCTAGAATATTGGGATTTTCAGAAGTCGCCACACTTGCCTTCACAGATCAAATGAAATCAAACACTACCTGTGTTTGATTTCATTATTGTACGATATAGGGTAAAACTTGTTAATACGCCCTATTTTTTCTTTACTATCAAATTTACAGAAATACGCAGAAGATATAATCAAACTTTTTAAGTTGGGATAATATTTGGTACTTGGATATCAATATAGCAAATGGTAATCGTAATAGGAACTATACTTTTCTAAATATCAATTTTATTCAACTAGGATGGAGCATTTGGCCAAGTGGTCGTTTGGTAATATAGACTAATTATACTCACTTATATTACAAAACTAGCTTTTTACCCGCGGCTTCGCTCGAGTGGGTTTGAATTTTAAAACATTTTTTTTTTTTATAAAAAAGGGGGCAAACGAGCATGCGGCTCACCTGATGTTAAGTGGCTACCGCCGCCCATGATCAACCGCAACACCAGGGGAATTGCAGGTGCGTTGCCGGCCCTTAAATATCGATAATACTATTTTGTACTAAAATTAGCAAAACTGGATCACTTGTAGAGACAGGTCGGTATAATATGTGTCTATACTGGCAATACTATAGGATATAGAAACACATAGTTTAGTTTATCAGAATTGCATAAATGTCATACCTCAAGCAACACCTTTTTATATCAGGCACGCCTTTCGCTGTGTCTTTAAAAGGGAAAATTGTCTTGAAATCGCAATTATATTATTTATGTGTATATATATATATATATATATATATATATATATATATATATATATATATATATATATATATATATATATATATATATATATATATATATATATATATATATAATATGCATTATTAAAGTTGATAAAGTTTTGATAAAATAAGGTTTAATTTCATAGTTTTATATTTTTGGTTATTTTTTACGGTCGAGTAGACTTCAAAGTTTTATAAATGTTTTATTCACGGTGAACGTGTTAGAAGAACTAAATTCATGAACAGGAGTAGAAATCTACATAAGATGGACAGCAGCGTCTTCCTGATAATAGTTCAAAATAAAAATATGCAGTTAGCAACTCGCATGCCAAGCGTGGCAAAGGCAAATATAAAACTTATTTGGCAGCGAAAAGGAAACAACTACCCTATTTCGTCCCGTGGGTGTCTTAAGAGGCGGCAGAGGGAAACTGAAACAGGAGATGGGTATCATCTTCTTGATAACAACGCAAGCAAAGTAATAAAGAGCTGTGAATACTTCTGCAAATACCCGATCTATTGGACATACAATGGGGGAAGCCTATGATCAGCAGTGAATAGCCCTATTAACAGTAAAAAAGTAGCAGCCTAAATACACCCCACTAATGGGCACAGGACACAGCGCGTTTTAGGTCAAAAAACAGTGGATTAAGTTGACTCTAACGTGAGATGACCAACTTCACAAACCTATACCTAAAAATTATTTCCGAAATATTTTCTTTACTTCTCAGATATGAATGTTTCCTTGAGATATTTTCTTCACAACCGAGAACTTGGTAAATCGAAATTTTAAATTTCAGTTAAAATATGAGTGGAGTCCACGCAGATCTAATTTGGGCTGCTTAAGTACCTACTACGAAATTTACGTTTAGATCGGTGTGATTACTAGCTAATACAGATGATTTTCAAGATTCTATCAATGCAGTTCTACTCACAGTTAAAATAAAAATAAACTGGTGTTTAAAATTTGCTTTATTTGATATTTATAGTACTTTTTCACTATACCCTGTTCATTTACTCATATGAGCTATGAAACCGGGACTGTCACAAAAATTGTAATAGTTAGGTTTGAAAATATGAAGGTTATCTTAATATATGACAAATTGTTTTAAAAATCTCATTAAAATTAAAGAAGGCTGCGTCAACGTTATCAAGAACGGTATTTTCTATCAATTATGTTATTATTATTTTATACAATTATGCTATTATTACTTATTATAATTATGTTATTATAGCCATTTTCCATCAATTATGGATAAAATCTCACAGTGAAATAGACACACAACATATATGTCTTCACGTCTAACAGTTTTGTTAGTAATTTTGCTAAAATTGACAACAATGATAAATCATGCAGACAGTGGCCACCGTTCTATACCAATCTGACAATTTTTGATGCTGCAACAATAAGTACTTATTTAATATAATTGTGTTTAATTTGACCAGTTATGTACTTATTACTAGTTTATTTAGCAGTAAGTAGATGGCGGATGATTATTACATTAAAACTGTGATAACGAAAAGTTTCCCCTCTAGTACTCAAACACAATAAGTTGAGATGCGACTAGAGTGGATTTATCATACAACAAAGCCGCTAACATTTATATAATATATAAATTTGGCAAAAAATTATGTATATTCTATTAAAAATTCATCTTTTATCAAATATGCGCAACTAGAGCTGCTAGCGGTGTTTAATTAAATTATTTTACGATATAACAATAACATCTAGAAATAGCAATGTTGTGTTTAGTTGTTGATATCGCCAAACAATCTCTATTCATTGATTTGGTCAAGCTATATCATTATATAGTCAACAAACACTGTTAAATTTTACGAAATACCTCCATTTCACCTCCTATAATCGACTAATTTATGATATTATAAATGCTGATATATATATATATATATATATATATATATATATATATATATATATATATATATATATATATATATATATATCAATTTATAGATAAAAATCTTTTTGTATTTTACGTTAGATGGCACTGTCTTGAAAAAAGTGAATACTATAATAATATCGTAGATTGTCGGCGTAGTGCAATTTATTAAGCAACGGTTAAAACTAATTTTGGGCTTTAGAAACTAACATCCAAAGGAAGGGAAATATATAACCCTCCTTTTTCAAAGTTACGTAATCAGATAAAAAGTAGCCTATAAGTAGGCCCGGGTCTCTTACTACCTACACACAAAATTTAATGAAAATCTGTTTAGTAGATTTTGTGTGAATCTTGAATACACAGACAGACAGACAAAAATTCTAAAAACCACTAACATGGCTTCAGTGGCCTTTATTTAGTCTCCTGGACTAGTTTTTTTTACAGAAAATATTTGAATTACAGACACGACTTTCTATAGACTTATTATACTTATAGATGCCTCGTTATACTATTAGGTCGCTATGATGATGTATAATGATTTTTGTTCATGAATACTTATGATCCTGATAGAAGACTTTAAAAAACTGTGGTTTGTTGTAATTTGCTTTGTATAACAATACATTCGTTACAACAAGCAAACATATTTCCCCCTCTTTCACAGCTTGAGAGTGTATAGTCTATAAACATCTTTGGGTTCTTTTGTAGCTATTATTTTACCTGACTTATTATTGCCCAGTATTTCAGACTAATTATATTCTTCAAATTTTGGCTGGCAAATTGAAAAGTTCTTATATATCTTTGCGATTAACACCGTAAATTCGAGCAAGTGACACCTTGCAATTTCCTTTAACTTAATTCTAAATTGCGAGCTATTAATCCAGAAAAGCATACATATACAGCTGATATCACACATTTTGATAATGGGTTTCTTAGCCAACTGAAACACCATTTCTTTTACATCTTTTACGAGGTAAAGGCACGCTGAAGCTATATTAGTAGTATAGTTGTAGCAAGAATGGTTCGGATTGAAGGACCACGCTATCATAGAATACCAATGTAAAAGATCAGCTTAATGCTGCTGTATCTTGTGACAGAAATCGGTGACACCATTTACTGGAAATAATGCATTCTATCTTAGTCCTTAAGGGTGACAACGCATTTGCAGTTTGATTTGTAACCGAGGATAGATTTTTATAGGTCACAGCAACCACTTACCATCAAGTAGGCTGTGTGCTCATTGTCACTCTTATCTTATAATTTTTTTGTAGTTATGTAGCTTCACCAGTATACATGCCATTTGTCAGGTGTCGCGTATTATCTATTTTTACTCTGTATTTAAAATGTATGCATAGTGTATATTGCACGACGCAATTTCCCGTAAATTAGCCTCATTCCTTATAACTATACTTTTCTTAACAAGACAGTTTTAATCCGTGTGAGATAATAGAACATCACCTTTGATGAAAAGATCTAACAATACTTCATACAAAATAACACCCCTTTAGTGTATTATATACGAGATGTTGTACGTGGTAAAAAGTTGTAAAATATAAGTCCACACGCAGACGAAATAAACGAAAGTGATTAGATCAAATTCCGTGCTATTTTGACGGTTCATTAGCGCATAGATCACCTTTGAGTGTTTTTTGAGGAAATTTTATAGCCTGAAAATAATTACGATGGATTTGGGTAGAGTCTGGATACTTAACGAAAGGAATAATCATAAACAGAAAAAGTAGCAATTTGATGTATAATCACAATCTTATTCTGCGACTGTATCATAACTGCAGGAGGAATGAGTTTGATTGACCGACTCATGAAAGGCCAGACTCTGACAGAATCATCTTCATTATTACAGCCTTTCTTGAGTTTACTTCTAAACAGGAATATAAAATGGCAAGAAAACATTCTTACGCAACCTGCATCCATCGAATATATCTTACAGGAATATCAACATTAAAGTAGCTGCTTATGCTGTTGTGCTTTCTATGATGTGTAAAGAGAATCGAAGAACTAAGAACGATTTATCGTTTTTCTAGTAATAATGAGTTATATCTTGGTACTCAGGCATGACAAGATATATGCATTTTCATTCTTTGTCAATGATAGTTGTATTTTGCGCAAAGGTGATTCTTCACCGGTCATCTCGACCCATTTCTTCCGTGCTTTTTGTTATGAATACGCTTTGTGCGTGTGCTTTTAGCACGTTCCCCGCGGCACTGATTTATCTGTACTTTCCATTACTGCGTTACGAGACGTTTGAAACCTCGTTCTGAACCAGAGGTTGTAGTGGCACGAGGCTTAATAAACCCCACCGCCCACATGGGAGAAAGATCCTTTTTTTGGCGCTAAATAAGGCGAATTATGTGGTTTTTGTCGCGATTATCATTAAGAATGAGTTGATTACCCTAAATCTGCCGCCGCCTGTGGGCAGATTATTTAGTTTAGATTCTATAGGTAAAATAAAATGTGGGGTCTTATGAACCCCATACCACACTGAAAAAGGGCAGTTTTTCATATTGTTTAGTGATGGGAAAAAATATCGATTTTATTTAATTATACTTATGGATGCTTTTTATTAAAACAGGACAAACAATAATATTTTTGCAACCGATACATTCTGTGAGAATTTTCTTTGCAATTTTGTCAGCCTCACGACTTGATAAGAAGGTGCGAAGTTTTTCGTAGCATCCTACACATCTCATTTTCTTTGATCCTTTTTCGAGATGATGTGGATTGTTTGGAACAGGTTCTGAAAAAAAAATTGATAGTGTTTTTTGAAGCGGGTTGATTAGGTGTAGCGATTTATTGGAGCATTTCTACATCAGTATAGTCATACATAAGTATGGGATCATTACGGCCTGTGTGTGTTTTGCTTTTGTCAGTTGAATTTATTTGTTGTATTCCTACATAATTATTTCACTTAGACTGAGTATAATTTGTAAATATTGATTGGAAACTTACCTGTTTTTCAAATATCGTTAATTTAGAATTAGATTTACCACCCAATTCCTCTTCATCATCAATAATATTATTAATTAACTTTCTTCGGCAACGTTTCGACATCTTATTATATCGTCGCAGGTGCAGCGTTCAACGTTTTGCACAACACTAACCGCGTAAAGCTAGTGTAGGGTGCGGTACGAGGTGTGCGGGGTACGAGGTGTTCGCAACCTCGTAACGCAGTTTTAAACTTTAATTTATTCAGTGCGGTACGAGGCCTAATAATCCGGTATTAAGGTAGATATACTAAAAAACTCGAATTCAATAGCACATCTCAGATATATAGTTATAGACTGAAGCAAACGGAAGTTACGCCTCTCGCACGACAGAGAAGCGATGTGCACAACAAAACTCACCAAAGTTTCATCGTAGTCGGATAAATCTGTTTTTATACATAAGGTTTATCGTAGTTCTTATTTTATTAAGAATAGAACGGGAGTTGGTTGGTCATGTGGATGAATTTGTTTATTTGTGAACAGTGATGGTACATATGATAAGGATATAGAGTGACGAGCTCATTTTAAATGGGCAAACAGATAATCATTCTATATAATCATTCTATTGTAGGAAGGCAGAATGTGTTAAAAGGACAGATATGGCAATGCAAAATTCTGTGTTAGTAGGGACTTAAGGTTTAGGTTTAAGATATTGTTTATTTCTCAAAAGATTACAAATCGCTTACGAGAAATAAAAAAATTACAAACAATAATAAAGGAATCCATTACAAGCATACAGAATATTAACTATAGATGTGGGTATAACGTAAACAATTAAAAGAATAGTAAACATTTAGACGGAACGACAATTAATGCAACCGAAACAGAAATAAGGGTGCGTAAAAACTAAGTAAGATTTAATTTTAGCTTGTTTTTTTTTTTGGTTTACAATTCATTTGTATAACAACCATAACAATTTCATTATCTGATTTTCGGATACAAAAAAGTAAGACAAAAGCGATGAAACTTATGTGGAACACAGAACAGGGTACAGGTTTATGTATGATAGTGAAAGTTGAATGTACCAGTGGTCTGAAAAGTTTTCGACTTCAACGTGAAGATGACAGCACTTGTCAATAAAACAAAGTGGAGGCGTAGTTGTTATTTGACAGCCGTTTGAGTGAGTTGGTATGAGTGTTTTTGTAAAAATGGTAAAATTAAGTATCGAGTGGTCATTAACTCTTCAATCCCCATAAAATCCCATGCAGTCGCATGCATATGTCAAACCCCGAGCGGTCGCATGCGATCGCACCCACCCAAAGCACTTAAAACCATTAAAACTTACAATTATACTACTTCTCTATGAAGAAGTTTTACATTATAAAATATATACAAAATTTTCTATCCTGTGGTCTAAACAAAAGTCAGGTTTTACTTAATTACAATAAGACTTTATTGTATTTTGATAACAAAAAACGGTTATATATCAAGCGGATGTTGGCAGCGTGAAAATCACAATTTTTTCTATATATTACTCAAAATTATGTACGTACAAAGATAAATTATATTCACGTTAAAACTTTAATACCAATTTTATAATAAAACACTATACTAAAACGCTAATAAAACACTAGGAAAATCACACACGAAAATGGCGTACGTAATGAACGTAGATTATAAATACATAACCATAGAGTAACTGACTTTTTATTGCAATAGAGGATAGAAAATTTCATATTGAGCCTAAAATGCCAAACTTCTTTATGGAAAAGTAGTCTTTAACGATAAGTATTTACGGGTTAATGAGATGTGGGTGGGTGCGGCCGAATTCGGTTACTTGGTATTTGATGCAATATCTCCGCGACCGAATTCGGCCGCTTGGTAGCTAAGAGGTTAAATTGTCTGTCATTAATTAGGCCTACGCAAATCAAAGATAAGTTGGTATGGTGACCCAGAACCATCATTTTACCACATTAAAATTTTAGCCAGCTGAATTTAAACGTGGCCGTGAGAGCATGGGGGACAATGAACGTCGGGATGTCCAAAAACTGTAACTACTGACGATAACATTACTAAATTTCGCCAAATAGTACTAGACGACCGCCAAATTGAAGTGAGAGAGAGAAAAAATTTCAAAAAACGTGTTTGTTACATATAGGGGATAACATCAACAGTCAAAACATCCTTCCCGGCTATGTGTCAAATATCTACTGTCAGTAACTGTCATCCATTGCGGCGATTCAATTCCCGCTATTTTCCGCCATTTTTTGAATAGGTACTTTAGATATTATTATACTTAGATTTTGTCACTAATTTTATAATGTTATAATATATACATTTGGATGAGAAAAACATGTTTATTATATTTTGTTATATAAACCAAACATTCTTTTTTTTCTTTTCTTTTTTTCTTTTTTTTTTAAATATTAGTAATCTTATTAATTAACATTACTAATATTCCTTTTAACCACTCCTGGTAGGCTTGAAAATGCTTGTGTTAGGAGTGGTTCACGACAGTAGTCAAATGGCGGATTCGAACCCACGACCTTTTGAATTCGCGATCCGCGCCCTGCCATTAGGCTACTGTCGCTTCAACATTATACCAATATATTTAACGAAAACACGAAATTAAGTAAATTATATCTCATCATAATCATCATCATTACAGCCCTTCACAAGTCCACTGCTGAACATAGGCCTCCCCCAAGTAATGCCACAAAGCACGGTCCTGAGCCACCTGCATCCATCGAATTCCTGCATATCTTACCAGGTCGTCACTCCATCTAGTGGGGGATCGCCCTACACTACGCCTACCGGTACGAGGCTGCCACTCGAGAACCTTTCTTCCCCATCGGTTATCGGTTCTTCGAGCTGTATGGCCGGCCCATTGCCACTTCAGCTTACTAATCCGTTGGGCTATGTCGGTCACTCTGGTTTTACTGCGGATATCCTCATTTCTGAGTCTATCACGCAGAGAAACTCCGAGCATAACCCTCTCCATAGCTTGCTGAGCGACCTTGAGCGTCCTCATTCGGCCAGCAGTGAAGGACCACGTCTTAGATCCGTAAGTCATCACTGGCAACAGGCACTGGATTTGGAATTGGATTGGAATGGAATTGGAAAATTTATCTCACGGGCAGTAAATAAAAGCTGCAATGGTTGTAACATATAAGATATGTCGCTATTAGTATACTGTTGAGAGGTCCTCATTCCAAAAGCTGGGATCGGGGTGCCTTGGGACTGGCGTTTTGTACCACCTCGCCGCCGGCAGAATCATTGCACTTATTTTTTTATACATGGTATAGCCACGCTGCAGGTATATTATGGTTGTAGCACGAATGGGTCGGCTCGACCGGGACACGCTCTTACAAAATACCAGCGTAAAATAGTAGCTCAATGCTAGTCTGTTTCGTATAGTGAGTGTAGAGAACCGAATACCTTTTTTACTGGAAACGAGGCATTTCATCTTAGTCTTCACGGGTTGCAACGCATTTGCATTTTGATTCCTAATCGAGGATAGATGTAGGTGTCTTTGGGACACAGTATCCACTTACCATCAGTTGGACTGTATGCTCGTTTGTCACTTTTATTCTATAACAAAAATTCTTATGAGTCTATTCCAATGAAGCTCTAAGTGCCAACAGCATACACTTTCACAAAAAAAAGCATTGTGGCACTTAAGATGTTGATAATTGATAGAATCAGGCATTACTTTGCGGAAGTCCATTATAATAAAAATATTAATAGTTCCTTTGTAACCATCCACTAAATTATATAAAGTGATGTGTCTTTCCTAGTTTGAAGAGCACTTCCCAAACTCCCTAAAATGCGTGCACTAATCCCGTCACCACGTCACCACCAATCCCAGTACCACTACTCCCAATACCACTATTCTAGGAAAGATACACCATCGACGATAATATCGTAAACAAAGTAACTATTAATATCTTTACTTAAGATGTTGACCTGAGATGGCTACCCTAAGTGGGCAATAATGATGCTTCTTATCACAATTTATAATTTAAGTAACAATTAAGTATAAGAAGAAATAGAGAAGATAAATTATGCATAAAGATGGCTTTCTTTAGTAATATTTATGATATAAAATCGCATTTGAATATAAAAAGTAGTACTAAAACAGGATTTAAATATACTTATTTGCCGTATGCCCGAATTCTTACCTAATCTTATGTCTGGTAGACTTTGACTCGAAGCCTTTTCGTAACCTTCACTTGAAATAAGGCAATGTAAAGAGAACTGATACCGTCTTTCAAGCGACATCGCTTTGTGTCACTGAATCAGACAAAATACAGCCACTTACGATAATAATATGTTCTGTATTCACAAACCAGCGCACCAGGCTATTGCGTACCTAACATAAGATTAAAGGTATATTTCGATTGTTCTAGTTGAATAATATGCAGAATAAAGGATATTATTTAAGTATCAGAGAGTTATCGAACCACTTAATGACGCTTTCCGTCGATGACCCGTGTCCAGCATTGGATATTTACGGACTGAAGAGGAAAAAGAAGAATCAAGTAATTTTTCTTTTTCCTCTTCAGTCCGTAAATAATTTCAAAATAAATTAAATCCGTTTTTTTTTTGTGTAAACTTTGTTTTTTAAATAGTATCATGACTATACTTTAGATTAAAACAATTTCAATTTTAACCTGTAAATAGATAAAAAAGATCTGTATAACCTCTAAAAGTCGATCCATTATATGATTATATTATTCACAAATCAAAAATAAAATATTTATTTATTTTCGAGCAGTACAAAGTACACAGCTCAACACAGCTCTACACAGCAAAGTACAGAGCAAGTAAATAGCTCTTATGATTCGTAACAATTTTCAGATCTATTGTTAGTTTCTACATGCTTAGAAACATTAAAATTGTGTTGGGTATAGAAAAAATAGGCCTTGAATATTATTGTTTGGTAAATAAATACAAAGTAACTTATTCATCTAACGCAATCGCTAATTTTGTTGCGTTTTATTACCTACCTATTTATATTACTTTTTTAATGTTTCTTTTTTAGCGTGTATTTCATATAAGAACTACAATCAATGGTTTTTACTACTTTCCTCATTATAATTGCACCTTAAAAAGTACATTCCGTGAGTCACGCGGCCTTTTTAATAAGTAGCACTTATTTATTATGTTTGATATTATGCGTATATTTAATAAGCCAAGTTATTCACCTATGCAAGAAACATTGATATCAATTGAAAACAAACACACATCCCGCCAACCAGAATCTGGTGGATTGTATCTTTTTTATAGGATAGGGTGACCAACGAGCACACAGTCCACCTGATGGTAAGTGGATGCTGTGGCTCACAGATATCTACATCTGTCCTCGATTATGAATCAAAATGCAGATGTGTTGTCACCCGTGAGGACTAAGATGAAATGCCTCGTTGTCAGTAGAAAAAGTCTCCGCTGCTCTATACTCACCATACGAAACACAGCCGCATAAGCTGCTATTTTACGCTGGTATTCTGTAAGAGCGTGGTCCTTCCCCGGTCGAGCCGACGCATTCGTGCTACAACTGTACTACTAATATAACTGCAGCATGGCTCTACCACGTATAAATCTAATTAATATCTGGATAATCTGGTGACCAGTTGCTTAGTGGATGCCGTGACTTATAGACACGCATGTCTCTTTACTAATAAGAATTGAAATGATGTTGCGTTATCATCTCGATGGACTAAGATGTTTATTGGATGATTTAGGATAGTAGATTGGCCTTATATTGCTCTACAACATCAAAGAACTTTATAGAATTTATAAATATATCAGTGACGGTAGTGGCGGAAAATCTGATGAAAGACGCTGAACACTAATTTCACAAATCCTTGGTTAGATTTGGAGATTTATGGTACCCCTCGCTGATGGAGAGTAGATTATCAGCACGAGAGTATCTTTTCTGCAATTATCAACCCGCCTGAATGTGATGAATTAAAACAAATGTTTATCTGCCACAGTGATGCTTCCCAGCTGGTTCGTTATTAGAATAGACTGTGCCCACCAGTGGTATTAAAAAGCCTAATAAATAGAAGGAGAAGAAAAAGACAAAAGGGGAAGAAAAGCCCCACCCCTTTTAAAATAACCATTAACATAATTGTGATAAATGAAATTTCTCAAAAATATTGTGAAACTTTTTAGCTAGTAACTACTATCGAAAAATTATATTTCATTATTAAATCAACGACTTTGCAATATATAATATAATATGTTTGAAATTGAAGCCTTAATAGATTTCACGTACAATGCACAATGTAAGCGTATACGGTGTATCCTTCTATTATTGCCTTACTGATAAATTATTTCGACCTCCTTCACCTCGTACACGTGTTCGCTTCAAAATAGGTAACGTAAAGTGAACCGAAGTCTATCGACCATATAAATATATATCAGTTTTCTAGACCGCTTCTTTAAGAAAGATTTTTTTTGAGAATGACAGTCTTATAATAAAATTTTCTTGCTTTATCCTTTACAAGGCATCTTTGATTCCAAAGATATCGTGTGTGTGTGTGTGTGTGTGTGTGTGTGTGTGTGTGTGTGTGTGTGTGTGTGTGTGTGTGTGTGTGTGTGTTTGTGTGTGTGTGTGTGTGTGTGTGTGTGTGTGTGTGTGTGTATGTGTGTGTGCATATGTGTGTGTGTGTGTGTGTATGTGTGTGTGTATGTATGTATGTAAACATGTAAACATCTCGTCTTTGTAACGGAGTACGTACATACATAAACACTCACGCCGGTCACTCAGAGATGTAGGCAGAGACTACGGACTTCCATTTGGCATGATCCTGACACACCTCCTCCTTTACTTCCATATATCTACACATACACGCTCGTCGGCTAAGGGTACTTCTAATGTGTTTTCAAAATATCGCCAATTTGGTCGATAAACTTTCGTCTAGGGCGTTCCTTCACGACCCTGCCGTTCACATCTGCCATATAAAATGCTGGTCACAACATCATATTGCATACCTCATTTTTCTCTTATCACACAATTTCTCACCCTGTCATTCAGATTCAACCTTAGCATACTCCTTAAAGACCGCATTTCTGCAGCATTTATTCTACTTTCATTATTCTTCTGCCACACCCCACTTTCACTAGCATACATTAAAGTAGGGATAACACAGCATTATGAATTACCATACGTGCCTTTTATGATACATTCAGATTTCTCATAATAGAATTCACTCTATTTCCTGTATTCATTCGTCATTCTATATCCTTATTGTATTTATTATTCCTGCTAAATACACATCCGAAATAAACGAACACATCCACTTGCTCAATCAATTCCCCTTCTATTCTTATTTCACATAACGTTTTACTTTCTTCTCCTTCAAAAACTATCACTTCCGTCTTACTTGCGTTCACTTTCATTCTCCTTTCTTTTCATGCCCAGTTCATTGATGTAAACATCATTTGCAACTCAGCCGCCGACGACGCAAATATGACTTAATCATCGTTGTACAAAAGGCATTTGACGTTTAACTCGCACATTCTTGACTCACATTCTTCGTCTTTAAAAGTTTGCAAACAACTGTCCATAAATAGGTTAAACAGCCACTGGGAAGCTACACAGCCCTGTCTGACAACTTTTTAGATGTCAAACCAGTCAGCGTAGACCCCGTCGATCCTGACACAAGCACTAGAGCACCTATAAAGAGACCTAAATGTCTGTATCATACCTGCGCTCAACCCTGAGTTCAGTGTTTATCATAACATAGTCATGTCCACTCTGTCATAAGCCTTTTCCAAGGCCATGAATGCACAAAAAACTTTCTGGTTTTTGGCCAAAAACTTCTCTTACGGAGTGTCTGATAGAAAATTGATTTGCAGCATTTGTGCATAATAATAGTGATTTATTGAGACAGGTTCACATTATTTATCCTTAAGATATTCGAACAAATGATATGAGCTATAACTTATCTATATAATTTTATGCATTAGCGTCTAAACTAGGCCAAACCTGTATTTTAGATACTAGTCACTTCCAATGGCAGCATTACTTACAGTTATAAAAGTATACGGCATATTATGATTCACAGAAACTATTACGTTACGAATTCGCAAATACATTACCTATTATTTACCTTTAACGTCACACTAACTTACCAAATTATATGAGATCATCATCACCATGTTAAATATTATTATTATTATTACATTGTAAATGGTGGTAAGACTTTATTTCTGCCAAAAATAGAAATGCTTCTACTGCTGTGGTCCGGTCTGAAGGGTATACATAGTAGTACAGTATAATTATAGACTGTGAGGAATTCAATCTTTGCCCTCAGAAGTAATAACGCATCTTCAGCCTTCTTTGTTTAAAGTTGGCTGAAGGTACTGAAGGTGTCCACCGACTGCAGTGGAATAAAAATAAAAATAATCAATATAATTTTTGATGTGTTGTACAATATGTATTATTCGTCTTAAGAATACGTTCTAGGTACAGTCTTCATTACGCCAATCTCAATGCTAAACAGAAAGGGCACGTAAAATACGACCTTTGTAAGCGGAGCGGAAGCTCAGCTCAGTGTGTTTTGATCGTAAATCTGAATAAATAACGCGTTCAACGCGTCGTTTGTTTCGAACTCTCATCTCTTTCTCGCCTTTTACTGAAGAAACGAGGTCTTGATATATAACGATTCAATACAAAAAATCGAAGTATTAAAAACAGCACATCAAGCTAAGAAAGTTTTACTCAATTTAAATAAAAAATAATTTCTACACAAATATCTAAACGGCATCGAATCTTTTTAAAAACTGCTGTAATAACTATCGTTGTGTAGTAGCTCCTTATGGGAGTCCACTATTCCATATCATCTTGTGTTTGTAGTGAGAGACGACAGCGGGAAATAAAACAGGAAATTGGCTGCAGAATTTTCCTCATAACAACTAAAAATATTAACTTATTGCCCACTCGTTTTTCAAACATGGCAACAATGGTAGTAGTGGTTCCTGAGAGATAGAGATATTCAACAAAGAACTTGTAAAGGGCTGTAACGATGATGATGATAATAGATATGGGTGTATATAGAATGCTCTTACTATTCTAAAACCAGCCACTTACCACCAAGTGGACTGTCTAATGCTTAAAGTTACACTTTCATGATTAAATATTTTTTTTAAATATCTATTAAAACCACGATGTTCGTATCATATTTCAATCCTGGAGTTCTTCTCGAGAAGAGACGATCCTAGCTACAGGAAATCATTCATTATGGCGGTTTTTGTCGTCCGTTTTAACTCAACATGATACTTCGTTTACCAATCGAGAAATAACATTAATGAACAGAAAAGGAAAGCATTTTATTTGATTTGCCTATAGAATATTAACGCACACACAGACACACAGACAGTTTCTTGTCAATACTATTGAATAATGAGGAATTCATGTTTTTTAACATTTCTCAGACAATGCAGGCTTCCTCGTAATGTTTTGCTTACGGCAAATATTTATTAGCCCCTGGATTACTACATAAAGAGTTTACATAATATATTGTCTTTGAATTATTCCTAGAATAACTGACAGGTGCCATTTTAGCAATAGCTATTAGCAAATAACTAATCCTAGTGTACTAAGACCAATACAGCATTAATAGCATCACAGTTATATAATCTAATTAATTTATAACACTATTTTAGCTAGGTGAAACCTTGAGCTTTTGATACTCCTTGCCGTTACCGTTTCCGTTACAGCCTATTAAAGTCCACTTGTGAATATATGCCTCCCCCATAGATCTTCTCTTAGGGGAGATATTTGCCAAAGTTGCCATGCTTGGCAAGCGGGTTGGCTACCGCAGTTTATTATTTTCAGTCGTTATAAGGAAGACACTGTTGTCCATATCCTGATTTGTTTTCCTCTATTGCCACTAGATGGCACCTGGTATTCTTGGTCCACTCAAAAATGAAAACTTAATATTAGCCTTTTATTAAAAGTAAAATAAAAGTAAAAGACTTCAAAGAATTAAATAGTTTCCAAATAGTAACTCCTTAAGTTTTGGTTTTAGTTTTTCTGTATACGATGTCTATGTCGACTTCAGAAGCCATTATGTTAAAGATATTTTATTATTTTTAGTTAAATTTAATTTTTATAAATTAATTCGTAGCGTGTGGTTAAAGAAAATTCAGCACCCCATTTTAACCCGTAGGTGTTGTTAAAGACGATGGGAAATGTATACATACATACAATTTACAAGGACAAACATCCAGACCCGGGAATATTATTTGTAGGCCATACAAGTACATGTTCCGTACGGAATTCGAAAACTCGGCCCTCGGCGCTGTAACTCATTTTTTTTATAGGATAAGGTGACAAACGAGCACACAGTCCACCTGATGGTAAGTGGTTGCTGTGGCCCATAGACATCTACATCTATCCTCAATTACGCATCAAAATGCAAATGCGTTGTCACCCGTGAGGACTAAGATGGAATGCCTCGTATCCAGTAAAAAGGGTCTCCGGTTCTCTACACTCACCATACGAAATACAGCAGCATTAAGCTACTATTTCACGCCGGTATTCTGTGAGAGCGTGGTCCCTCCCCTGTCGAGCCGACCCATTCGTGCTACAACTCTACTACTAATATAACTGCAGCATGGCTCTACCACGTATAGAACTTCTAAGTAACTTCGCTATAGAGTAGTTGGTTTTCTATAGTTAATAAATTAATAACTTAAAATAAATTATATTCAAACAAGTATATCCAAATCAAATCCAAAAATGAATAAACAGGTCTCGAAAATAAAATACGATGTAATAAAACACGGTAAAAGTAATCAATATACTAAGTAACTGTGTCAATATCTGTTAAGTGCCCGCTTTAACGTACCTAATTTAACGTACATAGAAAAATCGGCAGAAGCTTATATTTTTCTCACGGAATGTGATTCGCAGTGGCAAAGTAAACATTGCTTGATATTTTAAACAGATTATATTTTCCTTTATATTATTACATTTTCCTTTGCTTGTATTTTATATTTACCTCTTCCATTTAGAGCGAAGGATAGACGAATTTTACCTGTAAATAAACAAAGTTATTATTTTTATATAAGTAAGAGTATCGTTATAGCCTATTATATAGACCATTGCTGAAGTTTTTTAACTGCGGTTGCCAACCTGCTTGCCAATCGTGGCAACTATGCAAATATCCCCCCTAATATATGAGGAAATCTATGTGGTGGTCTATTTAAGCCGTTATTACAAAGACGCTGCTACCCAGTTCTTTATTCGTTTCACTCCATCGTCACTTACGACATACATATATTCTTAAACCGCAACTACACGGTTAGTAAGAGTACTAAAGGAACAAAAAGGTAAGAAAGTACCAGATGATAGGTGGATGATATGGCCCGTAGCACTACTTACATCTATGAAGAATGAAATCGCATATACGTATTCACCTTTGAGAATTAAGACGCGATGCCTCGTTATCAGGAAAATGATTATCGGTTCTATTCATCCACTGTACGATACACAGATGTATTTGATTGACAGCAAGATGACGATGAAGAAGAGCTACCAGGCTTGGCAGGTGGATTAGTAAACGGTTTTTTTTATTGAATATGGGTAATTATCAGGAAGATGCTAATGTCCATCTCCTGTATCTATTTCCCTTCATCGCCTCCTGTGACACCCACAGATGGATAGTGGGTATTCTAAAGACACTAATACGTGGCTCACATAAAAATATATTATTTTAGTATATCCTACGTAAATGAACTATATGATTGCGAAACAAGATAAATACCCGATGGCGAGTGACTACAAAAGCACCGTTGAACGGATGCGGGTGGCCCATGCTTTGTGGCATACCATGGTGGAGGCCAATGTTCAGCAGTGGACTTGTGAAGGGCTGTAATGATGATTACGATGATGATGATGTTAACTATGTTTGCGAAATTAGGTTAAATTAAATTTTTTAATTGGCAACCGGTATTTAAGTTTATATTATATTTATTTACTTATCTTCACGCACAATCCCTAACGGGGTAGCCAGAGAGAACAGATCGCCAAGTGTCACGATCCTTACATACCTCTTTCGCTTCTTTCAGGTTCATTAACTTCTTCATACATGCACGTCTAGGTATCCGAGTACCCTTGACCCTCCCCTCTTCGAGCAATTTGCTCACATGGTCTTCGAAAGTTAGTCTCGGTCTACCTCGACACCTTTTAATATTAACTTTCACTCTATATATTTTCTTCACCATTCGGTCTTCACTCATTCGTTCAACGTGCCCAAACCATTGGAGTACGCCCCTATCAATTTTTGTGATAAGGTCATCTTTCAATCCTACCATATTGCGAATCTCTTCGTTTCGCTTTCGGTCGGCTATGCTAACGCCACACATTTTACGAAGAGATCGCATCTCCACTGCATTCAACTTGCTTTTATGCTTCTTCTGGCATACCCAGGTTTCGCTGCCATATAACAAAGTCGGTACCAACACTGCGTTGTGTATTGCAAGGCGTGCACTCTTCACCACGCCTTGCCTTTTTACTAATGCATTCAGGGCACCATTGACTTTGTTTCCGGCAGCGACACGCCTATCCACATCCAAATCACATCTTCCATCCCGGCTGAAAGCACTCCCCAAGTATACAATTTCATTTACCTGTTCTAGACATTGAATAAAACTATTATTTACGGGTTTTATCGCGTTTAATTACATTAATTTATTGTTATTATTATCCCGACGTTTCGGGTGCTTTACAGCGCCCATGGTCACGGGGGGGACTGAGATGTTTGACGTCCCAATGTCATAGTTAGTCCGGCTACCTTCAGTTTTTTAATATAAATTTTTGGTCCGATTTACGCAAAACTTTACGCTGTAAAGCACCCGAAACGTCGGGATAATAATAACAATAAATTAATGTAATTAAACGCGATAAAATCCGTAAATAATAGTTTTATTCAATGTGTAGTGTTCGTGTAAATTTAAGAAATCATTATGTTCTAGACATTCCTGATTTACCCATATTTCACATTTCGTTCTCTCTTCGTCCTTTTCAAATACCAGAACCTTAGTTTTATTAGCATTCAAACGGAGACCTGTAATTTCACATTCCTCTTTCATACACGTGACTAATGCCTGCAGTTCTGCTTCTGATGGTACAATAAGCACTGCATCATCAGCATACAGCAGACAATTAACTTTTATGTCAGCCAATCTCACACCCAAACAGCTATCTTTCAGCTTCTGTAAACAGCTGTCGAGATATAGTATGAACAGCCAGGAAGACATGACACAACCCTGTTTTACGCCCGCTTGGACGCTAAACATGGGTGACAGGTCATGCCCTACCCGCACACAGGCTTTACAGTCATAGTAAAGTGACTGCACAGCCCTTAACAATCGACCATCCACACCATATCCCGGCAACAGTTCCCACATTTTCTTCCTTATAACCTTATCAAATGCTTTCTCCAGATCCACAAAAGCACAGAAAATCCTATGGTTAACACTCAGAAGCTTCTCTGTGATCATGCGGAGAGAAAACATTTGATCCGTGCATCCTCTTCCAGGTCTAAATCCACATTGTGCCTCCCATAAGAATCTTTCCGATTTCTCTTGCATCCTACGTGTCAAAACCTTCGAGTAAACTTTACTTGCTAAACTGGTCAAGCTGATCGCCCGATAGCACCCGCAGTCAAAATGTGAACCTTTACCTTTATATAAAGGCACAATGACTGCGGATCGCCAATCATCCGGGACATCTCCCGTCCGCCAGCACAAATTGCACAGCAGATGAAAGCAGTCCCAGACGCGAGGCCCACCGTACTTGACCATTTCAGCAATAACTCTGTCTAGTCCCGCAGACTTACCACATTTCAAACTTCGAATCGCACGTTCAATCTCTTTCATGCTGATGACCTCAGTGTCATCGAGGTCCGTGTCTGGCGTGCCAGTCACGACGTCACCCCCGGATCCTTCACTAAGATCATGACACGCATACATTTCTCTATAAAATTCACTCCATCGCTGCATGACGTCCGATTTTTCTGAGAGGATGTCATTGGTTCTCGAAAGCACTTTGTTCATTCTTAAGGCTGTCGCACCACTCCGTGACCTTCCAACCTCTTTCCAGAAGAGTTTGGAGTTTTCCTTAAAGTTGCGCGACAACCTCTCGTCCGCTTCTATACTACACCTTTCACGTACTTCCTCAATCAATGTTTTCGCATGAACTTTCTGCAGCTTATATCTTTCTTTCATCTTCTCTCTCATGTGCAAATCGTTACTAGAGGCTAAGTAGTCTAACCATGCTTTTTTCTTCTTTTTTACAGCTTCTCTCACTTCATCATTCCACCATGCATCTCTTCTTTTACTACTACCTCTTTTTGTCGTTCCACATACTTCTTCCGCTGCACTTACCATTCCATCCCTAAGGTTCTGCCATGTTCTCTCCACACATTCTTTCCTGCCATCGATGGTGTCAAGCTTTTCGGCTACCCTCGTGTGATATTTGTCCCTAGTATCCGCTTCCTGAAGCTTCCAGCTTCGAATGCGACAGACCGACTGTGGTTCTGTTACTGCCGTCCGGTAGCGCCAACCCGCGAACAAACCCCTAAATCTAGTAATTACTATATAATGTTCCGTTCCCAGGTCAGCACCCCTGAACACTCGTGTATCCATCACCTGTTTTCGCAGTCGGTCATCCACCAGGAACAAATCAATCATACTTCTCTCATTCTTTCTCTCTCTAGTGTACATATGGATTTTCCTGTGATTAAACATAGTGTTTGTCACAAGAAGACCCTTTTCCTTGCATACAGCCAGTATAAGCTTGCCAGCATCATTAACCCTTTTATCGCCAAACTTTCCAAGCACCGACTCGTATCCTGGTCGAGCGATACCTACCCATCCATTCAAATCACCACATACAACAGTTCTTTCGTTTCCCTTAACCAAATCTAGAACTTCTCTTACATTCTCCCAAAACTCCTCCAGCTCAGCCCTGGACGACGAAGCTACCGGCGCATAAACAGCCAAAAGGAATAACTTCGTCAGTCCCATTTTGAAGCGAACCCAGAGAAGTCTTGAGTTCACAACCTTGTATTCAGTCATAAGATCGATCAACCGGGACGACAACAGTACTCCAACTCCCTGGCAGGCGTTCTCGCTTTCCGGGACTCCGGACCATATAGCTAACGTCCCGCCAGGGAGCTCTTCAGTACCACTGCCTTTCCGTTTGGTCTCCGACATACACACGACATTTAATTCTCTTTCTTTCATTATTTCGATCAACTCATTCGTCTTATCTCTCATGCCCCCTCTAACATTCCACGTGCCAACTCTGCACTCCGTCCTCCACCTTCCGCCGTGTCGGGCTGTGCGTGACGGGTGGCGGTCCCCATCGCCGCTTTGCGCGCTGCATTCCACACCAACGGGGACGAGCTGGTGTGCGTCGCCTTGGGGGGACGCCCTAACCCTCGTTTGCATGGGTGCGCAGCTGTGTAGAATTGCAGCCCTGAAAAGGGCTGGCAGGGGTCACGACGAGCACGCTTCTACAATGACCCCCTTATATATATATATATATATATATATATATATATATATTATATTTAATTTTTAGTAATTGGATATGACGGTAACAAGGGAAGGCTACGCTTGGAGATTTCCCGCGTGATAAACGTAGAAATCAGAATATTCACAGTAAAACAGAGAAACCGACATAGTCCAACGGATTAGTAAGCTGAAGTAACAATGGGCTGGCCTATTGACCTAGCAATAAGTACCGACAGTCAATGGGGGAGTTATGTTTTCACGTGGTAGTCTCGTACCAGTAGGCGAAGTGTATTGCATCCCCCACTAGGGATCCATTTAGGCTTACTGTAATTATAATATTTCTTTTCACTTTATATTGTAACACAGTGACAGTTTATGTGACGGTAGGTATGCTGTGATTCATAGACATTTACTTCTATCGTCGTAGGAATTAAAATGCAGATGCGCTATCAGCCTTAAGAACTAAGATGAAATGCCTGTGATGTCTTGATTATGATGATGATGCGGATGATGATAACAAAGTTCCACTTTTACTATCGATACCAGGTTGTAAATACAACGCTGCAGATTTTCACAACTTGTCATAACCATTCATCAATACAGGCTTTGAGAAGTTCACTACAGAACATAGGCCTCACTCACGTCCTGAGTCACCTGCATCCATAGACTTTTAACATGTCTTACCTGGTCGTCTCTCCATCTAGTAGGGGACGCAATACACTTTGCCTACCGGTATGAGACTTTCACTCGAAAACCGGGATAGGACATGGATATTAAACATGATCTTTGTTTTCTCCATGTTTATCTACACTATTGATGTCATTGAGCATAGCGCTTAAGTTCTCCAGCGATTCTGCTATAAGGACTATATCATCGGCAAATCGAAGGTGAGTGATGTACACACCATTGATGCTAATACCGTATCCTTTCCAGTCCAGTAGCTTGAAAACGTCTTCCAACGCAGCGGTGAAGAGTTTCGGGGATATAACATCACGTTGTCTTACACCTCTCTGCAGTTGGAAAGGTTTCGAACTCTGGTTCTGTGCTCGGATAGCCAACGTAGCCCTACTGTACAAACACTTCAGCACTTCGATATACCGACAGTCAACTTGGCACCGCTGAAGGGACTATAGCACCACCCAAATTTTGACGGAATCAAAGGCTTTCTCATAGTCCACATATACCAGGCAACGTGGCAGATTGTACTCTTCGGTTTTCTGTACAATCTGCCGCAGGGTATGTATGTGGTCTATGGTACTGAAGCCTTTTCGGAAGCCGGCTTATTTGGGAGGCTGGAAGTGGTCGAGTCTGCGTGCGAGACGATTCGTAATAACTTTTTTTTTATAGAAGTGGGGGAAAACGAGCATGCGGCTCACCTGATGTTAAGTGACTACCACCGCCCATGATCAACCGCAACACCAGGAGAATTGCGAGTGCGTTGCCGGCCTTTAGAAAGGAGTAAGCTCTTTTCTTGAAAGTCCCCAGGTCGTATCGGTCCGGAAAAATCGCCGGTGGTAAACTATTCCACAGATAGGTTGTACGTGGAAGAAAACTCCTTGTGAAACGTACAGTGTTGAACCGCCAAGCATCCAGATATTGTGGATGGTATTGGGACGTTTGCCGTGTAGTGCGTTCACGAAATTTGGAGACTGGGATTAATCCGAACAATTCCTCAGAGCACTCCCCGTGATAGATGCGATAAAATACGCAAAGAGATGCAACATCTCTTCCCAGCGCCAGTGAATCGAGCCGATCGGAAAGCACTCGGTCGTCGACAATTCGAGCCGCTCTGCGCTGGATGCGGTCAAGTGGAAGGAGCTGGTACTGGGGAGCCCCAGCCCAGAGATGGGAACAGTGTTCCATGTGCGGTCGAACCTGCGCCTTGTAAAGTTGCAGGCGGTGTGCCGGCATGAAATACTGTCCCGCTTTGCTGAGCACGCCAAGTTTTTTAGAGATTTCTTAAATTTACGCGAACACTACACATTGAATAAAACTATTATTTACGGATTTTATCGCGTTTAATTACATTAATTTATTGTTATTTCAAGTTTGACGTCAAACATCTCAGTCCCCCCCGTGACCATTGGCGCTGTAAAGCACCCGAAACGTCGGGATAATAATAACAATAAATTAATGTAATTAAACGCGATAAAATCCGTAAATAATAGTTTTATTCAAGTTTTTTAGAGGCCAATTTGGCCTTCCCTTCCAAGTGACCACGAAACTGCACGTCACTCGATATGTCGACGCCGAGGATTCGGATACTAGCTGAGGCAACAAGGGTAGTGCCTTGAAACTGAGGGGATACGACAAAGGGGTTCTTTTTAGCGGTTAACGCGAAAACTTGTGTCTTCTGGGGGTTAAACTGGACTAGATTTAGTCGTCCCCAATCCGAGGTTCTGTTCAGCAAAGACTCGACTTCAGACACAAGTTTGTCCCGGCACTCGGAGACGTTTTCTCGAGAAATATTGGCTCGGCCGGTGTAAAGAGCATCACCAGTGCTGTCATCCGCATAGCAATGAATGTTACGGGTATGCAACATACCATCGATATGCAGAAGAAACAACGTTGGCGATAGCACGCAGCCCTGTGGAACACCAGCATTAATTGGCTTGCAATCGGAGCTTGCACCGTCTACAACGACCTTGATGCTCCGATTTGCAAGAAAGCTGGTGATCCAATCGCACAATTTCTCGGGAAGCCCATAGGAAGGGAGCTTCGAAAGAAGCGCTTTGTGCCAAACCCGATCGAAGGCCTTCGCAATGTCCAAACTAACGGCCAATGCCTCCCCCTTGAACTCTACTGCCTCCGCCCATCTGTGAGTTAGGTAGACCAGAAGATCACCAGCTGACGGACCACGGCGAAAACCGTATTGGCGGTCACTAATCAGCTGGTGATCTTCAAGGTACCTCATGAACTGGCAGTTAACAATGGACTCCATTGTTTTGGAGAACAAGGAGGTGATGACGATTGGCCGGTAGTTGGACGGGTCAGAGCGGTCGCCTTTTTTAGGGATCGGGTGGACGTAAGCCGTCTTCCATGATTTTGGAACTACGCCTAGGGAGTAGGAGTACCGGAAAAGGCGCGTTAAAACCGGTGCCAAATCTGGAGCACACGTCCTCAGCACAATTGGGGGAATTCCGTCAGGCCCACTCGACTTGTGGATGCCCAGGGAGAGGAATGCTTTGCGAACCGAGCGCTGTGTGAAGTGCACTTCCGGCATGGAGCACTCAAACCGCGGGATGGTCGGCGGCGTACTACCCCCGTCATCGAGAGTCGAGTTAGAGGCAAGGAAGAGCCTAGAAGATCGGCTTTCTCCTTTGCGGTATGGGCCAGTGAGTCGTCCTCCCTGTGCAGAGATGAAAGAGATGGCTGACAGTAATTCCCCTGGACAGCCTTGGCGAGAGACCAGAATGCACGGGTTCCAGAAGGAAGGCGAACTAGTTTCTCGCAAATTCTGCCTATGTGCTCTGACTTTGCCTTGGCAATGACTCTTTGGAAGGATCTAGAGGCGGAATTATACTTCTTTTTTAGAGCGCTGGTGTTTACATCCCGGGACGCTGATGCATCAACCCAGGCTTGGTAGCACTCCTGCTTATAGCATGATGCTATTTTACAGGAGTGACCAAACCATGGCTGAGATTTGCCTCAGATGGGCACCGCAGAGGAAGGAATAAAAAGTTCCATAACTTGAAGTAACACATCAGCAACAGAATCTGCAACAACGTTGGGATCATCCGGCGAGAAGCAAACCCGCCCCCAAGGGTAGGATGCAAAGGAAGATCGCATCCCAACCCAATCGGTTGACCTATAGTGCAAAACACGGCGGTATCCTGCAGAATGCTACCGCGATTTCAGCGTGAGTGGCACCACACTCCGGACCAGACAATGGTCCGAGGAGCCTAAAGGGGCGTCGACGGAAATCTGATATCCGTCCGGGTGAGAGGTCAGCAGAAGGTCCAACAGGGAAGGTGCATGATCCTCCACATCTGGAATACGCGTAGGCGAAGTAACCAGTTGTGTCACATCATATGCCAAGGCAAAATCATGAACAGATCTCCCCACATGATCGGTTAAACGTGAACCAAGCCAATCGGCGTGATGGGCGTTAAAGTCGCTGAGGATCTCGATCTCTACGGAGGGGATCTGCTGAAGCAACGAATCTGCTGCCATTTGGACGTGGTCAAAGAGTCGGTCTTTTTCGGCATTACCGCTATGGGACCTATAGAGGCACCCGTAGACGTGCGGATGGTCGTCGCTGTCTACGCGTAGCCAAAGGATGGACAGGTTCCGAACATTCAAGTCTGCCGAGGCGTCGAGAACAGATGTCCTCTCTGACGTAAACGCAAACTCCAGCCCGAGGCACAAAGGAGTGTTCCGGTTTGTACCTCGGGTAGGAGAGATACGAGACATCAGCCGGAGAGGACACCTGCGTCCCGGTCAGAAAGAGCAGAGCCGGCCTCGCCGTCTCGAGATGGTAGTGGACGGCGTTTAGGTTAGAGTGAAGTCCCCTGATATTGCAGAAATTCACGGACAGCGTGGCAGGGGTCGCCTTGGTCTTGTTGTTTCGTTTGCCCCAAGCAGTTGTAGTCTTAAGCGGAATTTTGCCCCCCCCCCCCGAATACGCGGGGCAGCCTGAGCACCCATGCTCAGAAGTGGAGAAAGATGGTCGTGGATGCTCAGCGAGGGATTCTCCAGGGGTGCTGGTACCCTCCTGGGGTAGTCTATCATTATTTAATTCCGCTACCATGTTGATGGGGGGGGGGGGGGATTTGGGCCTCCGGCCTCACCAGACGAAACGCGGAAGCAGAGCTTCCACTTCACGCCGGTATTCTGTGAGATCGTGGTACCACCCCGGTTTGAGCCGGCCCATACGTGCAGCAGCAAAAAAAAGAACTCTTTCAACTCTTTCTTTTTCAACTCTTGAAAACAGCACGTAGACGCGGCTCAGAAGGGATATCGGTCGGTAGTTGTTGGAGAAAGAGTCCCTCTTTCTCCATGAAGTCGGCCAGCTGCTGGCCCCTTGGGTTCCGTTTCCTTATTCCAAATTTTTTTCTGCCTAGTTTAAATAATAATAACAATAATATTTATTTAGACTTTGTCCATAAAGATGTTAGTAGTACAAAAATATATACTTAAGACTAATGATAGTATTTTACTTTTATTTTTTTTTACTTAACAAATTAAACATCGCTCCTACATTACAAATATCTTACTTATTTACTTTTATTTAATTTTATATGCAGACTCAACCAGTGTTTCATAATAGCAGAATCCCACCTATCAGCAAGTGTATTCAGGATGCTGTTGGTAGAGGTACGTAGGTATATTTTTATTTTGTCGTTGATTTAATCATGCTTCCTGTTTGCTCTTTTCCGCTCTTACCTCATCATCATTCATAATTACAGCCCTTCACAAGTTCACTGCTGAACATAGGCCTCCCCCAAGTAATGCCACAAAGCACGGTCCTGAGCCACCTGGATCCATCGACTTCCTGCATATCTTACCAGGTCGTCACTCCATCTAGTGGGGGGTCGCCCTACACTACGCCTACTGGTACGAGGCTGCCACTCGAGAACCTTTCTTCCCCATCGGTTATCGGTTCTTCGAGCTATATGGCCGGCCTATTGCCACGTCAGCTTACTAATCCGTTGGGTTATGTCGGTCACTCCGGTTGTACTGCGGATATCCTCATTTCTGAGTCTATCACGCAGAGAAACTCCAAGCATAGCCCTCTCCATAGCTCGCTGAGCGACCTTGAGCGTCCTCATACGGCCAGCAGTGAAGGACCACGTCTCAGATCCGTAAGTCATCACTGGCAACACGCACTGGTCGTACAATCTAGTTTTTAGAGATTGAGGTATACCTGACGAGAAGATATGTCGTAATTTCCCGATCGCTGCCCAGCCGAATTGAATCCGTCGACCTCATAGCGTTCTAATAATAATAACATTGCATACAAATAAATTCACATTAATCATCTATAAAACACGTTAAATTTTGTAACTTTACGAAAATAATGTAATTTGGACTGTAAGCGATATTAGTGTTTATTTTGGTAGTTCAAATGCCGGTGAGCACATTAGGAAACTTACAGCTAACTGATTTTGGTATATTACATACTACTAAAAAAGTTACGGTTAAACACTTATAATACTCTACATAATTAGCAACTCTTTTACATCCATGTACTATATTACATATAAGTATATCCGCTTAGCTTTAGTTAGTATTAATTGTATTTTTACGCAAGTAAAGGTAATATTATCCTGCCTCTTAAAAGGCAACCTTTTTAAAAGGCAGGATAATATTACCGCCATATTTAATTTGTTCCAAAATTGAAATAATTCTGCATTTTTAAAGTCAATGATTCATTCGTCCGCAATTGGCACTCTCCGTTCTTACCCACACGCAATGGTGTGTATCTCTGCTCACTTTTAACAAAGCATCGTTTCATTTTTTTATAATTTATATTTCAACTTATACTTAATATCACTGCCGTAAACCCCGTTAAATTTGTCTAACAGTGCAATGCAATATGGGGTGCATCGTTGGAATCAAACCTGAGAGTTATGAGATTCGTCGTTGGACGTCGCCAGATCAGTGGCTAGTTTTCGAATGCCGGTTGCCAATATAAAATTTAAATTCAACCTTATTCCACAAATAAAGTCAACTAGTTCTTACATAAAATCATTTTCCGCATCACCACTACTGGTGGCACATAAAATTTTTATCCATATCTAAGAGATAGATTTAATAAATATTTGTTAATTTATTTATTTAACCTTTTTTTATTTCCCTTTTAAAAATAATACAAATGGACGACTTGATTGCCTTGTGGGTATTCGATACCCCATAGAATGGTGAGAATTTAAGGTAATTAAAAGTTAGTATCATAAAAATATTATAACAACATCACTTAAGCTGTTGTTCAGACTAAAACAAAAACGTTGAACTAACTGCATTAAATACCAACTAATTATGAAAGTTTCTAATAAATAAAAATTCCCAACGGAGAAGTAAACTACTCGTACCCGAGCATTTTCTTTGATATACGGATTTAGCCAACGACGCCGAGAGCGAAGTGCCTCTTACGTAAATCTAAACAAATAACGCATACAATGGTATCATTTGTTCTATATTTCAGTTAGTTCAACTAACTTTACAAAGCTTGTTGTGAAATATAGAAGTTGAAGTGCTATATAAACTACGCTGAAGTGAAATATTATAACATAAATAAACAAAAAAAAAAACTTGCTAGAAACTATAAAAACCATTTTGAACTCTGTTTTAGGGTTTAATTATTTTAAAACTAAAAATCTATTCATTTCACGTAGAATTCTTAGAAGTAAAGGTCTTATCACCTTATCGTTAAACATTAATGCTTTTGTTGTACCAAGGTATTACAGTAAAAAAGAACTGAGAAATAGAACATAAAGGACCTTTACGAGTACATGTGAAATTGCAGGCCAAAAAATTTCGTCAGAAAGTTTTAATATCTCCGTTATTTTTTAAATATTCGTTGAAATATGTAAAAATACATGTTTTTCGACTTCTAACCAAGTTCTAGATAATTTTTGGATAAAATATACTTATAGGCTGTACTTTATCACTATATTCTACCTCCTAGCGTTGCTCACTGTCCGTAAAGTTTAATCACAATTGTACGATTATGGGTAATCGATCACTACTAAAAAACGTTAGCGATCGATGGCTGCTGCAAAGTACTCGAAACATCGGGAATATAAAATAAGTTAATATAGGCTTCAAAATCCTTAAGTAATAATTATGTAGTTTCATTTAAATGTCAAGTAATCGCGTAAACATAAGAAATCATTATAGATTATCTATTTCGAAAATTAGCCTGGACAGGCCGATAGACGGCCAAATCCCAATTTATTATTGATATATTTGTATTATGAAAATAGCCATCCGAGCTAAATAACGGACAGTTATATATTTAAATGTTACACGAGTATCAATTCAATTTTATTTATCTTAATATATATAAATTACATGTCACGTTGTTTGTCCGCAATGGACTTCCAAACTACTTAACCGATTCTTATCAAATTTGCACACTGTGTGCAGTTTAGTCCAACTTGAGAGATAGGATATTTTTTTGCCCATGAGTGACCCACAATTATTTTTTTCCATCTCCTGATTTGCTTCCCTCTGTCGCCTCTAATGACACCCAAGGGACGATAATTATGGGATAATATTCTTACAGGACGACAGGACAGGAGGGATGATTCGCGCAAGGCAGCTGGCAACAACTGGATGCGTGAAGTCGAAGATCGGGCTAAGTGACACGCCTTGGGAGAGGCAATCCAGCAGTGGACTGTCGCAGGCTGTAATCTTATTATATCTACTAATCTTATTATATCTACATATAAAATCTATACAATACTCCTAAGTGTGTTTTTGTGTACGTATAATGTTACTTGACTTGGCAAAACATATAAAAATAACTTACTTGAACAGAAATATAGGGAAATTGTAAATATCAATATGTTCGAAATGAGAAGTTTGACTTTCTAGTACAACTTACTTCAACTTTTAATAAAAAGTAACAACCGTCTTCAAAAAGTAGTTGTAAGTTGGTGCTAAGTAATTACGTACGAGTAGAATTACGAGTTAAAGCTCCGGTTTCAAAAGCGTATGTTAGTAAATTACTTTCTTTTCTTTAAATTATGACGTAAATTCGTTATACATATTTGTAAATCGTCGTTTTTCACCTTTTTGTTGTGTTTCAATTGATACCTAGATCGTTTATCATAAAGAATCCTTCCTTCTCGTTTCTTGAACTTAATCACAATTATCGTTTACCGTGTAGTGGTGGTGGAAGAATATCCACTACCCCATCGTAAGGGGCATCAGAAGGACATCAGCGTCTTCCTAATAACGACTTAAAATAAAAATAAAAACTGCGGTTTCCAATCCGCTTACCAAGCGTGGCAATTATGGCAAATATCAACCCAATGAGCCAATATATGGGGGAGGCGTAAGTTTAACAAGGGTAAAAGTTTTTAAAAGGTTGTAATAATAACGCTAACGATAATGTCATATTATCTATCTACGAACAGTCATAGCGTAAGGTAGCCGTCGTAAGTCACAGGATAAATGCTTAGTTACTCGAGCGAATCGCGTTTGATTCCCGTCGGCACCTGTCAATTTTGTTTATTGCAATATTTAAATTATTATTCACATGTTTGTTTAATAATCTTCAAGAAAGTTTCGTGTTTGTGTACCTAAAGATGATTACGTATAAAACCAATAGTTTTTAAATATAGGAATATTATAACTTGGAAAATAGGACTGAAAACACACCATTTATTTTCCACGTACAATACGCCTTGAAAGTACAAAAACGTCGGCCCATATATTTCCATTCCCGCATGTTCAGCTTTTACACAGGGATTCACCTGCGGTATTTGTGCTCACGCTGCGCCGTCGGAATTGAAAATGAAGAATAACCGTAGAATTTTGCGATTGAAACTTGTCTTAGTGGTAATTTGAAATTCAAATTGGGCTGTTATATTCCCCGTGAAGACTTTAGTAGTTAGAGCAATACTGTATTTTCTGTGAGCATTTCAGATAGTGGCGTTGCATTGCGGTTAATGATAATGTGCACTGTGCAAGTTCGTGAAGTTTAATCAGATATTTAAATAAACAATTATACAGATAACATACGAGAACATTATTGTGACGACTCGAAAGTTATTATGAAACCTATTTGTATATTTACCTATTTGTATATTTTATATATGCCGCGTAGTGTTGAAAGACTCCACAATCCATCTGGCTCTAGAGTAACGAGATGATAAAATATGCAGGTAGTTGATAGATGCTGATAGCTCAGTACCGCATTTGGTTGCAATATACGGAAAAGGCCAATGTTCAGCAGTGGACGTGTGATAGGCTGTTTTGACAGTGGTTTTAAATTTTTGCAACTATTACTTATAAAAGAAACCATAACAAAAATATAAAAAAGTGCGCACTGAATTCCACAGCAACATTATCATTTAAAACAAAAATAAATCACGAAATATGCAAAGTGAGCATTAAATACATAATTCTAGTACTATTAACTTACAATTAGTTTTATATTATTACATTTCTATTTTTGTTGTTTCAAAATAGTATAATTTACATTAAACCAAGGTACGTGAGGATAATATGGTCACCTTAAGCTCTGCCGTCCTATAAAACCAAAACTTGGAGAAGAACAAAAACAAAAACACAAAGTCGTATACTATAACTAATATATTAAGAAAAAAAACAGCGAGTCAGCTTTGCAAATAATTAGGAATACATCGAAAAATCAATTAAAAAAAAAAAACTAACTACACTACACCATACTAAAATCATGTCAACTGTCAAAATAGCGTCGATAATGCAGCGCCCTTTTGACCCTTTATTATTTGATTTACTGATGAAGAGCTGATGAAGATCGTATCACACAGTTATCTGTGCAAAGAAGGCTGTTGCTTTTACGTAGTAAGAAAGTGACCATACTAACCGGATGACCAGATTACCTGCACGTAGAGGTACGTTCCGGTATACGAGTATACCACGTTGTTCTCTGATAAAATAAATAAAATATAAAATATAAGCATTGAATCTCGTCGTAACAAATGCATCATTCATTTGATTTACGAAATAATTATTAAAATTTAATATTTCAGATTAATGTTAAAAGTAAAATAAATGTTTCTAGGCTGTACCTATATAGGTTGCACTAACAGGATCTTAGGGCAATTAGGAGTTCACTGTACTGTCTCAATGAGCGTTTGGCGACATCACATATCCAGGCAAATGATTTTAATTTCTACAAAATGCAGTTTCCCTCACGATGCTTTGATTACTTGACAACCACGCGCGTTGTAAATCTGCTGTTAACATTGAAAACGAAATTCATTCAAATTATATTTTTAGTGAAGTAAAACCTACGGCTGGGCACAAGCTTTCTCTTCTTTCTAACGGGTGTTTAAAGCATAGCTGCCCCAATTCAAGTAGATAGACTTAACATATCTTTAAAATATTTTTTTTTAATTTCGTGGACTTGCAATATAATACATAATCGTGAGGACCACGATTATTTCCTTCAACGCCGAGTACGTAGTAAATCAGCACTTGAATAACGAACCCGGATTGTTCGCGTGCTGTGAAATATACAGCTCAATATTGGTTATACCATATACTTATTATGTTTATTGAATATTTTAAACCTCCGACGAAAAAAATGAATATGAATATGAATATGCTATGTGTTTGTCTGATCGTGGCATCGTATTTCTTAAACGTGTGAACCGATTTGGGTGCGGTTTTTTTGTATTTAGAAGCAGATTTTCTAGCGGTGATTTTTAGACATGTTTTATCAAAATTGGTTCAGCCGTTTGAAGATCATCAGCTTTCTTTGTTTTGGGGGTTTTTAAATTTTCATTTTAAGTTATATATTATAAATTGTATAAAAACGCGTTAACAACAGAGCTACGTAGCGTACGTCATACAAACGTTTAAAAGGACGAGAAATAAAAGTAAAAGAATATCTAAATGAGCATAGTTTTGATTAGCAAAATAAAAGAAGCAGTCACATAGCTGCCAACTTTTCATCGACTCCAAAATTAAGACCTTATTTTTCTCATTTTACACATAGCTGCAACCTGCACCACTTGTATTTCAATCAGCGCACTGTGAATCGAAAATGAAGAATAAACGCACAATTCTCAACGAGAACTTCTCTCACTGAGAATTCGAATTTCAAATTAGACTGCAATATTTCCAGAGAGTGTCTGGAGTAGGATAAAATTCATATATTTTAAGATTACGAAGGTTTTATTTTTTGAACTGTATTTATTTTTACTCCGCTTGCCGTGGGTTTGAAGTTTCGTTGGATTAGATAAGTATTCATGAAGAACCTATTAAAATGCATGGGTAGCATCAGTATATAAATATCGGCATATTGCCTCGCTTACTTCTCAAATGTAATGCAGTAGAAATAACTTTTTATGTAGTAAAGCCACGCTGCAGCTATAATATGGTAGTAGTACGAATAAGTCAGCTCAACCGGGGTTGGACCAAGGTCTCACAGAATACCAGCAGAAGACCGGATACCCTTTTTGCAGGAAACGGGGCATCTTACATAACTATTTCATATGCGGTAGAGCCACGGTGTAACTATTTTATCCCTGGATGGAATGCACTCTAATAGAATACTTGCGTGAAATAACAGCTTAATGATGCTATGTTTTCTATGGTTAGTACGAAGAACTGGAGACCAATTTTACTGGAAACGAGGTATGCCATTGATAAGGAAACAGGTTCGGAAGGACCAATTTAAAACGAACCAGACGGGCTGGAACGTTCGATAAAGAAACAGAAGGGAGGAATCGAGGCTTCTCTCGATCCGGCCTCCTATAACGCCTACGTTGGGTTCGGGAACAACGTATGTGATCTCCGCAACGGAGTAACACACTAGGGCGATAACCTCTTTCTTTTTCAGCAAGTAGGTTCAGACGGGGATTACGGGTCTTCCGAAGTCGTCCCGGTCCCGACGCCTTAATTCTTCGATGTGGACTGTATAACTTTAGAGATGAATTACTTGGGAATAAAACAGCAATTATCTTCAAACCGTTCCGTGAGAGAGTAATCACTTTTCCCTATCACTTCCCTACACTTTTTCTTCTTATTGACTGCTGGTTCTTCACTTTTCCCGAAGGATTTTCTTATTTTTCCGAACTAATTCCCCGACCTATTTCCCCGAACGAATTGCAATAAAACCCGTTCACTAAGCTACCCCCAGAACTATACGCGAAAGTGAGCCGCGCCATTCGCGTGCCTGCGCAACTTAACAACATGAATTTGTACTATTACTCTCTCACGTTTCACTTAATTTCTTTATTCACATAAGTCATACACAAATACAAGTTATCTATTTAGATAGCACAAAACAATATCTACACCATGATATATATTATTTTTTCGTATCACAAAAATCCTTTAATTTATAAAACAAAATATGCCTATTTTAATCACAAATTCAAAATCCGAACTTCTTAAATATTTAACACAGAAAGCTAAAACAATGTTTCCCACTTGAATTTATACATATGTTAACTAATACAATAGTTTAATTTACATTTTCTCTATTTATTTCACTATTTAAAACACTTTTAAATTTCTTATACAAAACTATCATTATTTCACTTATACACAGGAATTTTCACATAAAAATAACACAGAATTCACCTTTGCACGTACAATCAACCTGAAATGTTTTACAAGTCATTTTACATAAATTGCTGAAATTACAAACATTTTAAATTTTTACATATTTGGCCTCCTAGGGGCGTGGTCAGCGTGCTTCCGTGAACTCACACTATTTGAACAACTAACTTTGCACGGCTCTCGGCTATCAGAAAAAATGAAAGTCTGAAATACACTAATTTTAACAATATTAGGTAAATAAGTGCTTCTACACAATTTTCAAACTGTAGGAAACTATCTCTGATAAGATTCTTATCAGTTATCATGTTTCTTATCAGATAAAAATACAAGTGAATGTTCTCATTAATCGATCATAACAAATAGGCATTTGTTTTCGTACAAAACATATCATACTTATACAAGACAATACTTATGCAATTAACTTCCGTTAATTCTGTTTGTGCACAGAGTGATCATCTCGACCGGGGAACAAATCCGATCTCTAACTTCACTTTAATATTCCTTTGAATTTACATCGTTGGAAAGACGATTTCAACCGGGGAACAATTCCGGTAAAATAATTTATAACATAAAATTCCCTATATGAATTTATTGAAAGATATTACTTAGAAAACAGTAAACTAGTCCGGCCTGGGAGTTGCACCCAAGACCTTCATATCATTAATTCGACATTTCTTTAACATTTAACTGAGCATTTTCTTATCAGAACTTTTCTATTGGACAATGAGTCTTTGAAAAGTTATTCGTCATCGGTTGACTTAATAAACTGAAATATTCTTATAGGCGCGTCGCCAACAATCTCCCCCCCGTGCGTTAGCACCATCATTTGGAAGGCGTCGCGGGTACCAGGACTATTATTCTGGATGTAGGTCTCCTCAAGATACCTGTGCTAGTAATGACGTCAACCACTCTGGTGTGACCGTCTGGTCCCGGTAACGTTCTACTAATTTTGCCTTTCGGCCACGTATTTCGCGGCAACGAATGATCTATTATCAAAACAATATCGCCTTCTTTAGGTTCCATGAACTTTCCGTTATTACCTGTTCGCGGTATTAAGGTAGGCATGTATTCCTTCAGCCACCTTGTCCAAAAATGGTCGGCTAACCTCTGTGCAGCTTTCCAATCGAGTTGACCCGTCAGATGCTGCTCTAGAAATAATCCAGGTGGTCGATCACCACATGAGCGTCCCAGAAGAAAATGATTGGGTGTCAAACCCTCTTCAGGACTATCCATACTGAATGTTACCAGAGGCCTGGAATTTACTGTGTGCTCTGCTTCTAAAAGCAGCGTATGTAGAATTTCCTCTCGTGGGCTCCTTTCTCTGAGCGTAGCGGTCAACGCAATTTTAATCGATCTTACTAACCTCTCCCAGGCGCCACCCATGTGCGGTGCTCCCGGAGGTATAAATTTCCATTTAATGTATTTCTTGAATGACTCAATTTTCATGCTCTCATGGCATTCTTCGCATGCTTTCAATAATTCTTTATTCGCAGCGTTGAAATTTGTCCCGTTATCGCTGTATATAACGGCTGGTTTTCCTCTTCTGGCGATAAATCGCCTCAACGCCATTATCATTGACGCTGGTGTCAACGAGGCTGCTAATTCCAGATGTACTGCTCTGGTAGTCAGACACGTGAATAAAACACCCCAACGTTTTTCGTGTCGCCTTCCTATAGTCACACTCATAGGACCGAAATAATCCACAGCTGAGCATGTAAAAGGTGGTTCATGATGAGCTATTCTCTCCAGAGGAATATTTCCTTGTGGCACGTTCTGCGGCTTTGATCTGTATGTCCTGCACCACTGACAATGATGTGACACACTTCGTACTACATTACGTAAGTTCAAGACATAAAATTTCTGATTCACCTCATTCATCACCGTCTGGTGATTGGCATGTCCAAAATGATGATGAACTTCTCTAATCATCATTTTAACGATTTCGTGTTTACCGTCCAATATGACGGGTTTTCTACTTTCCTCGGTCAAATTAGACTTGAAAGGTAAACGTCCATTTAAACGGAGTAAGTTATCCTCTCCTATTTCCATAGATAATTTACTTAAGCGTGAACTTCTTTCAACACTTTTGCCTGCTTTCAAGCATTTTATTTCCGAATAAAAACACTCGTCTTGAACGAACTTCCAAATTAATAATTCCGCTTTTTTCAAGAGCGCTATGTCCAACGGGTCCTTTAACCGACTTTGCTAAAACTTTGTTGGAACACATAACCGACTTTTCGGCTGCGTCGTCGGGTCCTTTAACCGACTTTCTTAAACTCTTGAATTTTTCTACCGCTTGTACGGTGCGTGTAGTTGCCCCAAGGAATTTCTTAAAGCTGCTAAATCGTCCGTAGTCGGGTAGACTTAAAGGTTCTTGCTTTCTTAACGCATTTACGCCCTTTGGCGATTTTTCTTCACCTGTTTCTAAGCTTTTTATGGTGTCCACTTGTTTGGGCCATAAATCAGGACTTTCAACCGGCGCTCTATTCGACGGCATGCACTCATTGTCTGTGCGCAATAACAAAGCAGTCTCGTACCTATTATTAGGTATACGACGTACCGTTTTGTTCAAAATACTTAAGGCTCGTTCTTCTGGGTCGTTCGCGGGCTTTCTAGCCGACACTCCCAGACTCACAGATTCCACAGATTCCAAACTAAAATAATCCTTGATCAATTTATCCATATCTTCCTCCTTCTTGGCGGAAATGTGGTTAACGATCTTGATCGGTTTAATACCACCCGATATGTGACCATGTAAAACCCATCCAAGTTTGGTGAGCGATGCTACTGGTAGGTTCTTACCTCCTGAAATTAATTCACGAGTAACTATGAGATGCCCATTGTCCTGACCAATTAATATGGTAGGTTTGGACCTCTCATACATCAACTCATCCTTAATCGGTGTCAAATGAGAACACCGTTGCAATAATTCTCGGCTTACCGACTGAGGAGAAAGGTTAAGTGACTTAATTGTTTGTACACTTATCTCTTCCAAGTCGCTCGAGTAAATGCCTTTTATCTTAACGTTTAAGCGATACGAACTGTCGTCGTTAATTCGCTTACCTCCCACGGCTTCGATACGTAATCCCTCTTTACGTCCGCGAGGCGCTAATTTCTGAGCCATACACTCCTCTATGAGTGTCATGGTCGATCCCTCATCCAGAAGAGCTGTTGTCTTGACCTTTCCTCTAGGTCCATACAACTCGACCGGTATAATCTTTAAGTATGCACATGCCAGTGCATTCACTGTATTAACAGTGGTAATCTGAGCATCTTTACCCCCCTCGTCCCCTTGTGGCGAGGTTTTTTCATTAGGGTATCGGTGTAGCATTCGATGATGTGACATTCTACATCCTTCTACACCACATTTTTTCGCTTTGCACTCTAACCTCCTATGGTTAGGTGACAAACATTGGAAACATACTTTCGCTTTTTTGACCGCTTCCCATTTCTCGCGAATATTCATGTCCTTAAACTTGTAACAACTCACTATAGAGTGCTCCTTGTTGCATATAACACACTTATGTGTTACCCGACTTACAGGCTTATCCTGGGTTGTCATAACCACTTGTCGGTTGTGCCCTTTATTATTTCAGAACGCCGAGACGCTCGCTCGAATTACTTCGGCGCATATAGCGCTCGCTCACGGCACAGCTGCGTACACCTCCCTTTGCAGTGTGTACAGTTTGCTTCCTGAATTCAGGACGCTTCCTTTTTTCAGGCGCATTTTCATTGTTTAAGGACGTTCCAAATTGTTCACTCAATAAATTTAAAAACTTGGCCATCTTCTGTAACTCTGGCTCCAAAGGATACTGAGCTCGATATTCAAACCATTTAAATTTAATCATAGTTCCGAGCTTCTCCACTATGCGGCTCACTAACTCCGGTGAGTACAAATACTGTGGTTGATTCAACGCTTGTATCGTGGCAACCACGTTCGTAATACGACTTGCAAAAGATCCTATATTCCGGCAATCTTCTGCCAATCTTGGCATTCGCTTTACATTCTCGATTTCGGCTAGAATGAGCATCTCAACCCTACCGAATCTTCTTTCGAGAGCGTTCATTATTTCTTCCGGTTCACACAAAGTAAATAATAGCGACTTTACCGCCTCTTTAGCGGTGCCCTTTAATGCCCTCCTAAGGCGTGCAACATTTTGCACCCCTGAAAATTGGCTTCTCGTGTCTTCAAACACCGTTTTGAAAATTATCCATTCACCCGGGTCTCCATCGAACACCGGTAATTCCTGGAGGAAATGAAGCTGGGAAGACTTATCTTTACCCGCTATTTTTATTGCACTCACAATCGCTTCGGTCAATTCTGACACCTCACTCGCGTGTGTTTTCTGTGCATTTCCTTGGTTGCGCTCGATCTCCGCCCCTTTGCGGCGTGATCCTTTACACGCTTCCTTATCAGTAATATCGGGTTGTGCTACACTAACCGGCGCGCTCATTATGGTCTGCTGAACCCAACTCCTTACGAAAGGTTCCACCTGAGTATTCCGCTCTTCATCATCCTCACTCGAGTCGATCTCCTCTTCTCGGTTGAGTCGTGCCAACTCCAATTGAGACTTGGCCAAGGCAGCAGCTGCCTGTGCTCGTTCGAGCTCTGAGCGTTCGAATTTAATCCGCGCCTCTAATTCGGCTTTCAACCTCGCCGATCGCGATGACCTACTACCTCTCTGTGACCCTTTATCACTAGTGTGCCCGATTACTGTCCTTGACGATACCGCTTCTTCGGTCCTTTGACCTACTTTTTCGACCACCGTTTCACTCCTGGATATAACGGATGGTTGTGCGGTGCTGGCCTGCGTACCACTGGTGTCCGTCCTGTTGCTCGTCGTTGCCATGGTCGTCCCTGAGTCCCACGTGCATGTGGACGTGTCGGTGGTGGCTCTACTTGAAGGAGTTGCTCCATTTGACGCAGTAGCTGTGGTCGCTCCAGATGGTTCCGCTTCTTTAGCTTTTCTTGAGAGCCCTGTCCTTGTCCTGCTCCCTTCGCTTCTCCCTGTCTGGTCTTGTGCCTTCTTCATCTTGCAGGAAGGTGATTGTTGGCCTACGGTCCCTAACTGCCCCTACGGTCCCTACAACCCCTTACCTACAACCCTTCTACACCCCAACCTAACACCACTACCCCTCCCCCCCCCCTTATCTCCCAACCCTACAACCCTACTACCACCCTAACAGCCCTATCAGCCCTATCAATCCTGGACGGGGCCTACCGAGGTGAGCCGTCCAGGGATGGAGTCGTGCAGGAATGGAATGGAGGAAAGGTTTAGGAACTGTCCCGCCAAGGAATATGACGAAACAGTCGAGCGGTAGTGCAAGCGCAGTCTCGCTCGAGAGAACTGCTCCACCCGAAGGTGTTGTGCCAGAGCCCAACCGTTTGGCACCGTTAGGTGGTCGGGATGTATGCTGTGCTCGCCGCCCAGTTGCCGGTGACGCCTCTTCCGAGCGCCCTCCTCCGGCCGCGATGCAGTCAGGTGCCCACGCGCACCCTCGCCTGGCAGCAGCAGCGGTGGATGCTTCTTCCTGCACCCTGATGACCCGACAGGAAAATGCCGGACACGGTCGTCCGACAGGAAAATGCCAGACACGGTCGTCCGACAGGAAATGCCGAGCACGCTTGCCCGACAGGAAAAATGCCAAGCCCTGCTTGGCCACGATGAGTGCCTTCACAAGACACCTGCGCCCGGCTGCGATACGTGCCCCATGCGAGCACACGCCCCAGGCCGCAATCCCGGTTTTCTTTCTTCCGGTAGTTCCAGGTCCAGTCCTTCAACGCTGACGTCCTGGTCTTCTGGCCTTTGGTCCTATTGCTTCAGCTCAAACCTCCGGCTTCCTTCGGTTGCTGATCTTCACTCGGCTCCGAAGGTCTTCTTTTTCCACAACCAGCAGTCCACAGCTGGTTCCTTGATCCAGCTGGCGGGGTTCGGGTGGTCCTTTTAATCCGGCTCCGAAGGTCCAATTGAAAAGGAAACAGGTTCGGAAGGACCAATTTAAAACGAACCAGACGGGCTGGAACGTTCGATAAAGAAACAGAAGGGAGGAATCGAGGCTTCTCTCGATCCGGCCTCCTATAACGCCTACGTTGGGTTCGGGAACAACGTATGTGATCTCCGCAACGGAGTAACACACTAGGGCGATAACCTCTTTCTTTTTCAGCAAGTAGGTTCAGACGGGGATTACGGGTCTTCCGAAGTCGTCCCGGTCCCGACGCCTTAATTCTTCGATGTGGACTGTATAACTTTAGAGATGAATTACTTGGGAATAAAACAGCAATTATCTTCAAACCGTTCCGTGAGAGAGTAATCACTTTTCCCTATCACTTCCCTACACTACACTTTTTCTTCTTATTGACTGCTGGTTCTTCACTTTTCCTGAAGGATTTTCTTATTTTTCCGAACTAATTCCCCGAACTATTTCCCCGAACGAATTGCAATAAAACCCGTTCACTAAGCTACCCCCAGAACTATACGCGAAAGTGAGCCGCGCCATTCGCGTGCCTGCGCAACTTAACAACATGAATTTGTACTATTACTCTCTCACGTTTCACTTAATTTCTTTATTCACATAAGTCATACACAAATACAAGTTATCTATTTTGATAGCACAAAACAATATCTACACCATGATATATATTATTTTTTCGTATCACAAAAATCCTTTAATTTATAAAACAAAATATGCCTATTTTAATCACAAATTCAAAATCCGAACTTCTTAAATATTTAACACAGAAAGCTAAAACAATGTTTCCCACTTGAATTTATACATATGTTAACTAATGCAATAGTTTAATTTACATTTTCTCTAAGTCATTTTTACATAAATTGCTGAAATTACAAACATTTTAAATTTTTACATATTTGGCCTCCTAGGGGCGTGGTCAGCGTGCTTCCGTGAACTCACACTATTTGAACAACTAACTTTGCACGGCTCTCGGCTATCAGAAAAAATGAAAGTCTGAAATACACTAATTTTAACAATATTAGGTAAATAAGTGCTTCTACACAATTTTCAAACTGTAGGAAACTATCTCTGACAAGATTCTTATCAGTTATCATGTTTCTTATCAGATAACAATACAAGTGAATGTTCTCATTAATCGATCATAACAAATAGGCATTTGTTTTCGTACAAAACATATCATACTTATACAAGACAATACTTATGCAATTAACTTCCGTTAATTCTGTTTGTGCACAGAGTGATCATCTCGACCGGGGAACAAATCCGATCTCTAACTTCACTTTAATATTCCTTTGAATTTACATCGTTGGAAAGATGATTTCAACCGGGGAACAATTCCGGTAACATAATTTATAACATAAAATTCCCTATATGAATTTATTGAAAGATATTACTTAGAAAACAGTAAACTAGTCCGGCCTGGGAGTCGAACCCAAGACCTTCATACCATTAATTCGACATTTCTTTAAGATTTAACTAAGCATTTTCTTATCAGAACATTTCTATTGGACAATGAGTCTTTGAAAAGTTATTCGTCATCGGTTGACTTAATAAACTGAAATATTCTTATAGGCGCGTCGCCAACAGCCATCTTAGTCGTCAGGAGCGACAACACATTCTGTATTTTGATTCGTAATCGAGGTAGATTTAGTCTTTTATAAGACATAGAATCTACTTACCATCACAGTCATATGTACTCACGGGTGACAAAGCATCTGCATTTTTATTCGTATTTGACGATATATTTAAATGTCTATGGGCAACAGAAACCACTTACCATCAGGTGGACTCTGTGCTCGTTTGTTACCTTATCCTATAAAAAAATATAATTTTAGAAATATGTGTATTTTTCTGGTGGTAAATTATGTAAAGCTCTAGATAGAATATCATACTATCTTAGCGTAACAAAACCCTGTCCACTCTTGCCTTGAAGATACCTAGACTGTAATCGGATGCAAAATAGACTCCAGCATATTATTCTACTCCTTTGCTATACGCACAGAATAATCAAAGTTAAACGTTTAGTTAGAACGCTTGGAATATTGACAACGAAGAGGGTAATGCGTCGATCGCCTGGTTTTCAGATTGTGAAAAAAAGAGGGAGAAATTAAAGCATGTAATTCCTGATTTATTATCATAATTATAATTAATTGTAATTTGTATCACTAAAACTTCAAAATATATCAAAAACATTTAGAAACAAAAAGCGCAATTTTTTTAGAGTTGTGCTAGAACAAAAGATTGACTTTGACACACTAAAAGTGATGTTGATATGTGAAGAAATGAAAAAAAAAACATGAACAAAAAAGTTGTATGGCACTCATTTATCCATTTATTTATTAAAGCCCGTTAAAATTTCACTTCCCCATAGATTGTCTCGTATTAGTGAATTTGTCATAATATCAGCGTTTGGAAAGATGATTGGCGACCGCAATTTTTATATATTATATATAGTACGATATTTATAGTATAAGTCTTAAAGTTAAAGAAATTTATATATTATTAGCTTTATTTTTTTTATAGAATAAAGGAGACAAACGAGCACACATTTATCCTCCATATTTATCCTCGATTAAGAATCAAAACGTAGATGCATTGTCACCCCTGAGGACTACGATGGAATGCCTCGTTTCTAGTTAAAAAGAGTCTCCGGATCTCTACACTTACCATATGAAACACAGCAGGGATTAGCTATAGACATCCAGCACTTGATTTTGATAAGGTTTTGGTCTAGGAGGCTTGTTAGTGTTAACCTAGAACCTATTGCACTGTTTTTAGATGTCGGAAATGCGTTTTGAATTAATTACGATAAAAATAAATTTCACTAAAAATTGCAGATAACGAAACGCAAATATGACAATTTGTTTTTTTAACATAGATACACTCATAAAAAAGTTAATCACTCGGACCCAGACAATCTATTTGTGGCTGGAGAAGTGACTTAAATACAACAAATTGAGTAGCGCAGTGGAAAGCAGTCAAGAGGTTTTTCAGAAACAAAATTATAACAATTCACATTACATTATTTCATTTACCACTATAATAGCAGTGTTAAGGGTAACCATACTTTATATATAAGATTAGTCGAATCGGTTCTAAAACCGAATTAGCACACCCCGACTTTACGTAGTCTTGTCTGCCCTACCCCTAGAGTATTTTTGTGAAGCCGTAGACACAGAGGGAAAGCACACGCACGACCAAGTTTGGAATAAATAGCAATATCACAGTACCTACATTATTTCAAGTCACTTGTCTGAAAAGACATTTGACAAAGAATCGTGTCTTTTTTATGACTGGAAAGGCGCCATCTTGTGAAAGCATCGAGAACTTAGGATTGCATTTTTATTCGTAGCAAGTTATTTAATTTGATCTATACTCTTGTTTTATTTTTTATAAAATCCCTGAATTGTTCGCTTTTCCACGGTATAGTGTACATAGACTTGGCCTAAAATGGGCAGTCTCCTTTATTCACCGCCAAATTCAAACACTTTATTAAGCAAAGATTAAATAAAAAAGGCTCTTATTATTTTAAGGAATTTAGGAATGATTATAACTCCTGAAAACAAAGTGAATTGTGTTCGTGGGTTATAATTATTGAATTTACTTTACTTTAATATTTACACTTTAATGGCACGTTGGGTTTCTTCATTGTTTTACTCACGATAAAGATATTTTTGAACCAGTGGTAAATTAGACATAAGAATGATAAACCATAAGTAATTCATCTATTTATGTTCTTTATATTTCCATAAAATAAGAGTTAGAAACGAGCACAAAGTTCACCTGATGGTAAATGAATACAGGGGTTCATAGACATTTAGATCTATGTCAGGTTTGAAAAGGGATTGACAAGGCAGGGCTAAGATGAAATGACTTGTTTCCAGCAAGAAAGGTCTTCTGTTCTCTTCTCTCACTATACTAAACACAGCAGAATTAAGCTAATAATATAGCTGCAGCATAGCTCTTCCACGTAGAAATATATTTTTATTGAATAAAACATTTTATTTCTTTTTCTTTTCCTCTCTGCACACAGATTTTTATGCCGCCTCTACGCGGAGAACTTAGACACTAACTACGTTCATATTTTGACAAGTAATCCGTATACATAAAACATTTTCCAACCTTATACTTACAGGGATTTCATAAATTCGGTGTAAGCAAAGTTAGAAGTGAAAATAAAAATAAATATAATAACGAAATATAACTACCAGTTTTGGATTATAGATCACGATAAGGATAGCATTGCTTATTTATAACAGTGTATAAAAGCCGACTTTAAAATCAGGTATTTTCAAAAGTCAACTTTGGGCGTAATTAAAAAATTGATAAGTGCTAGTATAAGCTGTTTGCTTATGTAACCTACTCAATTAACATTATAATCTATAAAAAATAAGATACAATAATAAGGGTAAGTTTCACGAATTTCAGTCGTGTTTTTCTATAAAAATCTTTATTGAGCTTATTACTTAGAATTCTAAAATGTTCTATTATTATATTCTGTCCTTCGCCCTTGTCTATCATACAAACCTTTACTGTCATTTTATTATTTTTTTTGAATAAATTGTATAATTTATGTATACCTCTGATTTCGCCATTTGTTGTAAATAAAAGTTTTTTGCGTAAAAAAGGTTGTCTGGAAGAAATGGTTTCCCCAGAGATGAGATTGCCTATTGTACATTTTTAATTATAATAGTGATCCATCCCAGCTTTGTAATGGTGATTTCTGGATCGTAACAACAGCGCCACCTAACGATCCAAATTTTGAATCCAAACCATCTAGGGACTAAATCAAACACGCACAAAAGCTTTCATCAATATCGGTCCAGCTGATATCCCCCAAGGATATCAGTGACAAAGAATCGTACCGAAAAATCATTGTTATGTCATATGTGTACAATAAAGAACATAATAATTGATTGAATAAAACGCAAAGAATTTTGCGATATTTTACCCCTTAAACGAAGACTTTTTACAAAGTAATGTTTTGCTGTTATTAGTTCGAAAAATATCTGTATTCGATTGCCACCGGCATCACTGATACTATACTCGATTTTCAATGATTTAACACGTTATAGGCAGAGAAAAATAGTAATGACTGTGTAAGAGAATCCAATACAATATAATATCATCTCGTGGGTTTTATATTACGGGAACAGAGGGAAATGAAACACGCGGTGGGCGGCAACATCTTTCTGATTGCAACTCTGTCATTTGAAAAAAAAACTGCCGTTGCCAATCTGCCTGCCAAACGTGGCATCTGTGGCAAATACCCCCTATGAGACAGTCTATAGGCAAGTCCTATATTCAGTAGTAGAATTTTGATGCGGAATGAGGCATGGAAATTTGCTAGTACAATGCGTCGACTTCTTCCATGTTCCGGTGACATTTCAAGTAGACGTATCAAAAATTCTATCTTCCTGCAATATACTAACAAAATGGTTACTTTGCTTCACCTTGCTAGTATACCGTTAGCAGAATTTAAATAAGGCGAGAAAATATTTTTGCACTCCTCGCGTACTTTTGATATAAAAGTTGAGCTTTACAAACTGCACGTTTTATAAGTCTAAGTAAATACAGCATAGAGTTGCATACACTCCGCAGTTTTCATTTTTATTGCATTACTAGATTTTACATGCGATGTTAAATTTAAAACTTTAGCAAACAGCAGAATATACGGAAAGTTATTCCAACTCACATCCACATCCTCACTCACTTTGAAAGAATACTTAACCTTCCGTGAACCACGTGGATAAAAGTTACGTCCTGCACTACGTGGGGTTTCCTGGACCCAATAATCTTTCCACGTTTTTATAGCTAGTATTTATTGTAAATTTGTAATGTGTATATTATTATTATCCCTTGACTATAAGAGGTTAAAAATAAAATAAATTTATCAAATATTATAAACATTTATTATATCTTTAGGCTATGTAACAGAAATAGTACTTTTTACCAACTAAAATAAGACTATGTTCTATGGGTTAGACTTTAAGAAAAAAAATTAACTAAGAACTTCTTAATTCTATGCTTTGGAGGCATAACAAAGTAGGAAACAAAAATAAAACAAAAATTACTAAAACTAATTAGTCTTCTTGAGATCCAAGTTGGTTCAAATCACCACAATTTTTACAAAAGAAGTGAGCATGCTCTAAGCATATCGGTACTTCGCATCGCTCACAACGGTACTTGGTCTTTCAATCTTTCCTTCTATCACATTCCGAACATCTTGTTATAGACTTTGGTATCTTCTTTGGTGGTTCTGCAGGTGTTTCCCCAAGTAAACCATGTATGGGCTTTCGAAAATCCCTTGGAATCCGTGGGTTATCTTTCCGGTTTCTCAAGTGCTCTTCAATCAAAGATGTTCCTAAATCGCGAATAAAATTTCTCCGGTTGTTAGTTTTCTTTGCTTCAATGTTATTGTTCAACATATGATTTTTTGAGAAAAATAAAGTGAGTGGCCAGCGCTTGCCGTTGCGAGACACGTCGTATGTTCTAGCAAGTTTATCAACAACATCTACTCCGCTTTTGGTTTGATTATAGAAAGTTATCATAGACGGTTTCTGCTTGTTTCCCGTTTCTTGATCAATTTCATTGTCATGATGAAGGGATGACATCAAATAAACGAACTTTCGTGGCTTTGGAATATACGAAACAAGTGTAATATTTTTTTGAAAGCCAAACCGTGAAGTATGTTCCTTTCGTGGTAGTTTGAAACAAGGCGGAATACATGCTTTATTAGCTCTCAAAGTACCAACTATCGTTAGTTTATGTTTCTCCAGTAAATTCTCAGCAACTTCATGACTGGTAAAAAAATTATCCATAGTAATATTTCTCGACGAGCCGGAAATGCAGGTTACCATACCATCAACTAAGTCAAAGGGCTTGTTGCTGAACGCAAACGGACTGTTGTCTGGCTGTTTACCGCAGTAGATCTCTAAATTTACGGTGTAAAATGTTTTAGCATCTACTAAGGCATAAATTTTTATTCCGTACTTCGCGGGTTTAGACGGGATATACTGGCGAAACCCGCATCTCCCTCGAAAGGCAACCAATTCTTCATCAAGTGTTAGGTATTCGGATGGTGTGTAAGCATTTTGGCAAAACCGAACAAAGAGCTCGAATATGTCTCGAATTGGGGCTAAACGATCAGTCTTTATTCTCTCTACCCTAGTCGTAGCATCATCGAATCTCATACTATTGAGTAAGAAAGAGAACCGATTTTTAGACATCGTGCAGCGAAACACTTCGATTCCAGTACCATCAAAAGCCCAGAGGTCATTGAGATTTTGTTTCTCAGAACGGTACAATCCTGCTAAAAATAAAAGCCCGAAAACTGCTTTCATTTCAGATGTAGTTGTTTCATTATAGATAATATTTATTTGTTCGCCGTTTGGTGGCTGTGGTCTGGAAACACATATCTTTGCATTCGTATATTTCACAACGGATTCTAGAATTTCATTGGAAATAAATACTTCAAAGCATTCTAAACTGGTTTTTTTGTCTTTATATTGGCTCTTTACTCCCGGCAATTGAGTAATTATATTTTCTGATCTTGTACGAACATTAGTTCTCGGTGGCTCCTTCTGCCATTTTGTTTTGCCATCTTTACCAGTGTAAAACTGATTTGAACAAGAAGATTCACCACCTGAAGTAATATCCTGTACTTCCCCTTCACTTTCACTTTCAGACTGAATGCTCAAGTGATCCGAGTCATCTTCACTTCCAGGTAGAAACAGCTCATCCGTATCGCTATCATTTTCTTCCATAAGTGCGGATAATATTGCATTTTCATTGATGTGATGAGCCATAATGAGCCCTAGAAACAATTTCAGATAATTTTAAATAATAAAAAAACAAATTAAATAAATATTTATATAAAAAAGTCGTATTTTATCACACCATACTGCTCACCTTTTAGTGAACGTCCCGAACTACGTGGGGTTTCTGACACCCAGCTGCACTTTGACAGCGTCCGTTCACCGCGTCTGCGACGCAACTACTAAACCGCTAAGAGGTCTGGCAACGTCGCAACTCCAGCTACACGAGATTTCAAGACTTTCGCACAATGTTTAGAAAAGATACAAAGATTTTTGTATGGCTGGGGTGTATTAAACCCCACATGGTGCACGGAAGGTTAAAAATATATTTATACATCTAGCAAACGTGTGTCATTAACACAACATGTATGGAAACAGATAATTCAATTTACAACATGAATACAGCTGTTTCGAAGTGGCCAGTAAAATAGTCTAAATAATATTTATACAAAGTGGTGGAAAATGTTATCTAGGTTGGAAACTATTACAATACTTTTGATAAAATGAGGGTTGTCTCAGTCAAGTACAGGCTCCATAAAACTTTTTTGTTCTTGGCTGAAAATCATTTATAACAAAATTTCTATTAATATAACCTAGTTTACTCCGCATAAATTGCAAAATATTAAAAAAAAACTAATGAAAAAATGTAATTATAAATTAGACTATTAATTAAAAAGATGAATCCTTTGGCATAATGATCTTTAATGTACTTGAAAACCGTTTACTTGAGAGTTTATTGCCGCTTCTTCTCATAATGTATTCTGAAGTAAGGGGATCTTTCAAAACGGCTTAAACAATATTTTGATTTTAAAGTACGTATCGAAATTGGAAGGGATAAAACCTTAACAAAACTTGGTAAAAACCACTAAAATACCATCTATTTGCTGCACATTATTTTTGTATCATCTTTACAATCACGACTCTCCGGCTGCTCTAGCATGTTGTGTACTCTTGCCAGTAATGCTTGTGTCTTGACGCGTTCTTGAAAAAAGCTTTTGTATAGACTTACAAAAGGTGTTGTTTTTTATGCTTTTATGCGTTTGCATTTTATTCATTGGGCAGCGCGGAATTTTCTTTGCTCTAAAGCCCCTTCATAAATAAGACAGGCCTATGCCCAGCGGTGGGACGAAGTTAGATTGTAACTTTACTAATTTTACATATTGTTATAAAAGTAGTAAAGTAAGTAGATTTATATGGTAGACATAACATGTTGACGATCTTTACTGTATCTAGAATAAAATTGAAGGGTAAAAATTAGTGTGAATATATTTGTTTGATGGATTTATTATTCCACAAATGTTCATAATAACATACGTTATGTAAATGCATTTTATGTTAAGTTTAATATAACGTAAGTGTCAAGTCAAAAGTTGGCTATATTTGATATAAGATTATAGTGCTTAAGAGCGTTATCGGATGTCTGATAAATCCTTCACCCTCTTGAACCGACGGGCGAGGCTATGCTTGAAATACGGTATCGTAACCCGAAGGGTTATTTGTCGTAGTCATATATTTTATATTCTCCTTGTGAGTGATATACTGGTTGTATTTTTGTTTTTTTGCTTATAATGTACTAAGCCGTAAGACTCCTTCTGAATAGGTGTACGTCTAGGTAGGTGTTACCTTTTTAGATGTTTCGGACGCCAAGCAGTGTTTGTTCTGCTGTATTCCGATGTGAAGAAGATAGAGAGCCGATACAATTACAGCCTGTCAGGTATTCAGTCTTAGTCCTCAGGGGTGACAACAGTAGTTTTCACAGTATCTGTAGTGTTCTTTTTGTGAAGTTGGCTGCAGCTAAGTTGCCACTTACCGTAATATGGACAGTTAGCTTATTAGTTACATCAGTTAAAAAAAAAAACAAATAATGACGTTTTTACCATTAGCGCTAAGCTACTAATCGACCATAGTACAAACCACCTCAGTATTATGATCAATCAACTCTATTATAATTAAGTCCACATTTGATTGTACTTGTCCATACTTGTTCATACAATTTTTATATAATATTGGGTATATCAAGAATAAAATAAATAAATAATGTTTTGAAAAAGAAAGTACTTTTGTTATCTTATATACTACCTCATGTGCTAATCATTCAAATGTTGAGATAACATACGCCACCTGTGCATAGCCTGTGAACAAATTATCTCCACGAACGATATTTCTAAGTAAGAACTTAGTCTACTGGTTACTTAAGTGGAATCTTACTTGTGCACCTGTGTTGTAACTTCAGGGAGTAATATCTTGTATGATTTATCGTTAATTAGTGTAATTTACACTTTATTATTACTTACTTAAATATATTATTTACTGCATACTATTTATTTCATATGATATAAGTACGTGTACCGCAAATAAAAGAATAGATATAAATTGTTTTTTTTTTATAGAACAGAAATAACAAACGAACTTACAGTCCACTTGATGGTAAGTAGCTAATACCAACTTAAAAAAACCAGGCTAACAGATACGTTGCTACCAGGGATGAAATGTCTCACAAACTATTATTATAATGTCCCTCTGTATCGTTCACATCAGTAACCATCAGTGCACGTCCTGCTACTTTGTGGCAGAAGTAGGATAGGTTGGTACCCATAGAGGGGCTTCTTGGCATAACGGGAGCTACTACCAACTAAAACAACGATTCTCGTAATATGCCCTAATTTGTCATTAATTTTACTGACATTACATAACATATAGATCCATGGATAACGAGCATGTCACTTCTCTACCGGCTATAAATAAGCTAGGTAGAACTTATATCCACAATCAAAAATTTAAAAAAAATTGACCTGTCACCAAAAGTAGGGCCAATCTACTTCTTCCTTTTGCCCTTACGCTAAGTTCTTTAGTTTTAGCATAGCATGTCTTCACACTCTAAAACTTCCACTTTACACTTTAAAAGCCTATTTATACCTCACACAGTCCATACATCTTTTCTTAGGTTTCCCTAACGTACCAAAAATATTCTTGCTTGGAATAAATTCAAAAATATTTGATGAATCCGCAAGCTTGCAAGGTTGTCGTTTAACTGATAAATTATTTTGATCCCCTTCAACCCTACGCGCGTGCTTCACGCCCGAAACGATATAATGTAACGTAAACCTTTATCTGTCGTTCACTCGATACAGACTTGCTTCACTGAATCAAATGAAATATGGCTCGGATTGTAGTTGTCAAACTGCTTAGCGATAAGAGTTGCTGTACACTTGATAGTTTACGGGAGAATATTTGAAACATTACCTGCGATTCTCAGATCGTCTTGTTACAAAAAGTATTTTGTAATAAAGTGTCAGATTTAAACAATAATCGGTTTCAATAAAAAAAATTGTGGAAAACATTCAAAGTAAAATGTAAACTAAGGAATTCGATTTTTTGACATTACAGGCTATTGAAAGAACACAGCTGAATATAGGCCTCCCTATAGGTAGCCTCATATTATGGGAAAAGATGTTTGCAAGAGCCAACGCGTTTGACAGGCGGGTTGACAATCGTAGTTTTTTATTATTTTGATAGGATAAGGTGACAAGTGAGCACACAGCCCACCTCATGGTAAGTGGATGCTGTAGCGCATAGATATCTACATCTATCCTCGATTAAGAATCAAAATGAAAATGCGTTGTCACCCTAGAAGCTAAGATGGAATGCCTCGTATCCAGTAAAAAGGATCTCCGGTTTGTTTGTAATCAGGGAAATACTGCTGCCCATACTCTGATACATTACTCTCCGTTGTATCTTACGACTTCCAGAGGAAATACGAGATTCAGCATCTACTTATTATTCCTCTTTATCATTCTATAAAAGTCATTTACTGGACACTGTGGGAACAATTTTCCGTAATCACCATACTTGACAAAATTTGATTTAGCTATTATGATTTCAGCACGAATGGGTTAACTCATAGATTATTATACCTATATGGTTAGCTCGACCGGAAAAAAACAATGCTCTCACAGAATGACAGTTTGAAATAGCGGCATAATGGTGCTGTGTTTCGTACGCTGAGTGTAGAGAACCGTTGAACCTTTAATGGATACGAAGCATTCTTAGTCCACAATGGTGAAAATGCATCTAAATTTTGATTCTTAATTAAGGATAAACGTATATGTCTATGGGGCACAGCATCCATTTAATCATTCGGTAGACTAAGTGCTTATTTGTAACCATTATTCTATAAAAAGAGAGATCTTGCACCTTCGGCGCAGTTTTCCGACGCAATTAATTAAGCATGTAATTATGTTCAGGCAATAATATTTCAAACATGTATTATTAGCTAATTGTTATCAAGAATATTATATCAAGATCGTCGGTGATACAATTATAAACTTTTTCCTTTTGATTTTCAACTAGAATAAATAAAAAAATATTGAAGTTAAAGGATTTCTTTCCTTTAACTTTAATATTTTTTATTTTTTCGATTCTTACGTCAGCTCAGCGAAATGTAACAAATAAGAAATATTAAATAATATTTAATTTGATTCGTTCTATTTCAGTATAATATGCTGAAGTTCAATGTAATATGGAGTCACAATGGAGTCACAATACTTTAGTATATACTAAAGTATTTCCTTTAAGCTTATATATATATATATATATATATATATATATATATATATATATATATATATATATATATATATACTTTAGTATGTTCTTTTAATGGTAGGATCTTCATATTGTATACATGTGCTCAGAATACGTATTTTATTCATTTATTTTTATAAGTATAGTATTTATTTAATATCTCTCTAATAATCTCTATAATTATATACAGGCTTGGTAACACTCCTGCTTATAGCATGATGCTATTTTACAGGAGCGACCAAACCATGGCTGAGATTTGCCTCCAATGGGCACCACAGAGGAAGGAATAAAAAGTTCCATACCCTGAAGTACCACATCAGTAACAGAATCCGCAACAACGTTGGGATCATCCGGCGAGAAGCAAACCCGCCCCCAAGGGTAGGATGCAAAGAAAGACCGCATCCCATCCCAATTGGCCGACCTATAGTGCCAAACACGGTGGCAGCCTGCAGAATGCAACCGCGATTTCAGCGTGAGTGGCACAACACTCCGGACCAGACAATGGTCCGAGGACTTATATATTTAAGATAATATATAAGTATAGTATTTATTTAACTGCTTGTAATTTCAAGAAAGTTCTTCTGATATTAATAGGGACTTACTGCTTGAGTAATGCCACTCAGATTTCTCTAAGAAGAAGTATAACAATCTTTGCTCGGACTTCAATAGAGCTTGAACTCGATGGGATGATGATATAAAATTCAAAAAATACAACGTCGGTTTACATAATTTTACGTTTAAGTATTAAATTTGTTTTATTTTAAAACGATATATTTAATTTGCAACGAACCTCGGAAGTCTTTTTAAAAACACAATTTAAAAGTCTATAGGGGATACATAGCTATATTAAAAATATTATGCGGATTCTTTTTTTTATTTTTTCCTTTTTTACGTTTTTTTAGCATACAATTTCTTCTCGGCCACTATGTTTATATTGTTGTTTATTGTTTTGTTTATACAGCAAAAGTAAAAAATTATAATGTGCAGTTGCAAGTGGTAACAAACTTATTATGTATTTTAACTGTATAATATAATACAATTAAATAAAAAATACACCGCCTCTGCACGAAAACATCATGAGTAATAAAGCGGAATTGTTCTAATAGTGAAACGTAATGTCTACTGTAATTTACAAAGTTGTTTGTTGAGGTTGTTCACTTTTAGTAAGCTTAACCCCTCTTCGGGTAAAGGTTTTTTTTAATGTATGTACTATAATAAATATAACTGGAAATAAAGAAAAACTAAAATTGATCGTATAAAAATACTTATATATATATATATATATATATATATATATATATATATATATATATATATATATATATATATATATATATATTAAATTAGTTATTTATATCTACATAAAAATAATTGTTCAACAAAACATTGATGATATAAATGTACGAAATAAAAATATCCAAATGGTTTTTGAACTATACTATATATTACTGCATACATACATACATACATATAATCACGCCTCTTTCCCGTAGGGGTAGGCAGAGACCACTTCTTTCCACTTGCTACGATCCTTACATACTTGTTTCGCTTCGTCCACTTTCATTATTCCCTTCATACATGCTCTACGGTTTAAGGTACTCTTAACCTGGCCTTTTTTCAAGACGTCCCTAATTTGGTCTAGAAAAGTCCGCCTAGGTCTACCCCTTCCAGCACTTCCATTCACACTCGCCTTATACACTTTTTTCGTCAATCGTTCTTCATTCATTCTCTCGATGTGGCCAAACCATCTCAGCATACCTTTCTCAATTTTTGTCACTACATCTTCTTTCAAGCCACAACGTTTCTTTCAAGCCACAACGTATATATTACTACTAACTAGTAAAATCAAATTAAATGTGAAATGAAGTCCAACTGACTAATGGTTATAGTAAAAGGGATGTTCCAGTACTTAACTCGTGTAAATGTAACGATGAACCAAATTTATCACGAATAGTTTGATTCAACTGCGAAAGAACCAAGATCGCACATAATACAATATCATAGCATAATGATGCATGTTTGGTATGGTATTTGACAATAGCTAAAGTTGGTAAGAGTGATCCGGACGCCCTAGTAACGGTTTATACTTCTATTAAAAAAATCTTGTATGAAGTCATATTGTTAAGGGTATTTTATTTACACATTACTTCATTAGTCGACAAAAAGAGAAAAGAATACCTCAAATATTCCTACAATTATTATCGTCAATGTTTAAAAAGCAAATATTGAATTATTTAACTTAAGCACAATATCGATTGTCATTTACAATTCAACACCGCTTTTTAAAAGCTTGAGCGGAATCTTCAACTTATGGATAGCGCCTATAGGTGTGGTCTGCCCACAACATTAATAATTTATTTAGTGAGTTTTAACTGTATAGCGGCGGTGTAAGAACATCCACTACTCTATATCGCCCCATGGGTATCGTAAAAGATGACAGAGATAAACTTCATACGTGATAGAGCCACGCTGCAGGTACATTATGGTTGTAGCACGAATGGGTCGACTCGAACGGGGAAAGACCACGCTCTCACAGAATACCGGGAGTGAGGAGTGTAAAGAAGTCTAGAAGAGTCCGGAGACCCTGTTTTACTGAAAACAAGGCTTTCCATCTAAGGCTTCAGGGGTGGTAACGCTGAGTCTGAGTTTTGATTCTTAATCGAGTATGAATGCAAATGTCTACGTTTCACAGCATCCACTTACCATCTGGTGGACTGTGTGCTTTTAAGTCACTCTTATTCTATAAAAAAATATGCGTAGCAGCATTTTTATCAATAACAACTCAACATAATAGAACTGCGGCTGCCAACAAACCTGCCAACCGTAGCATCTATGCCAAAATCTTCTGTGTGTAGAGGTCAATGTTCAATTGTTACATTTATAGGTTTTAATGGATGGATATTATATTTGGTCAATATTTGGAAGAGCCGTAGTTTCATTGCGTCTATGGTCTAATGGTCGTAAGTGTGACGGCTAATCATGAGGTTCCGGGTTCGATTCCCGGGTCAGCAATTAGTTTTTGGATTTTTCTCTCTTATCGCCTGATCTCTCTCTCTCTCTCTCTGATAGAGTCGGATTTCCGTTCCATCGGACTATGAAAGTGAGGCAGTAGAGAGTACACCTGTGCTTGCGCACACACTCATGCACTGTAAACATAATCCTGTCCTGTGCAGATTGCTAGTCTCTGATGAGACCGGCCGCTGTGAACGAGATTCGGACCATGCCACCATTGTATTAAATAAACTATTGGGATTATAAATGTGTAATCTATAATCCATTTTTATTTCTTTTACATTTTGTATTTTTAATTATACTTTTTTCTGTGAATGATTCATATAATATATATACATATATATATATATATATATATATATATATATATATATATATATATATATATATATATATATATATATATATATATATATATATTTATATTTAAAAATCTAATTTTATAGAGATTATATCGCAGTCTTATTACTGTCTTTTAGATTTAAAACCTAATAATCAGAACAGTCTTTACGTAAAATCTATTTTTACTTACTTTCTGTTATATGTTATGAACAAATAATTAAGATCCTATACTATACACTACTATAACTATTCAAAAGGGACAAAACAGGAAAAACATCGGTCGTAGCACGTCACGCTAAATGCTGAGGGCGAACCCTTCTCGTCGCGTTCGGCAACTTCTAAAATTATTTCGTAAACGTTTATGGAAAACATTACGTTGTGAATGTAATATTTTCCATAAACGTTTGTATGTGGCGAAACAAATATTTTCTTTCTTTCATTCTTTTGCATTATGTCTTCAAAACTAAAAAATTTTAATGTACTTTAATTGAAAATTGTATTTTTTACGAGAGAAGATAAAATAACAAAATGTAGGCCTATTTAAAATATGAAGGCGAACCACTTGGAAAAGAAATATTGGTTTCTTTTTACCTTTGGAAATCATTAAAATATTACAGTTTTGGTACCAAAACCAAAAGTTATATGGGTAGGTACCTACTCAAATGATTAAAGGTTCGATTGCGGGATGAGACAAAGAAATCAAACCTATCTAAGGCGGTCAGTCACCGCAGAGTCTATATCACCTGAGGATGCCTAGTGTAGATGAAAAACACGTGTCGTATTATCGTCGATGGTGTCTTTCATTTAAACTTTAAATAAATAAAATTTTAAATTAAACCACATCGAAAGCTGAACAAATAGTAAAAAAGTATCCCCACCACAGGTAACTATAATGGCACCGAAAACTTAATAATATTAAAGCATAAATAATGCTAAATCACCTCTACGTTTTACACTAAAATATTCTATCAATATTTTATCTAGGAAAACTTTTGAATGTCTTGGTCGAATGAGATGCGGTTGACGCGGAGATGCGGCATTCTAAAGACCTCAATGTGGAATAAATTTGATGATAATATGAACTGATTTGGACGAGTAGCTTCTGAGAAATCTCAAAAATGAAAATTTTGAAAAACTGTTTTTTGGAATAAATTTAAAACAACGGCTTTACCCATCTATTTCAAAAAACTAATCAGCTCTTAAGTTCAAAAAAATGACGTCGAATGCCGCTTGGAAAATAAATATTGGTTTATTTGTTCGTGAGATATAGAAGGAGAAAGAATTGAAAAAAAAACTTTTTTTTTTAAATAAATTCGAGATTGTGCAACATAATTTGGTGACATTTGGAGCGCTTTGTATTTGAAATTAGAGGGGAGTTCCAGGGATAGCCTGCAGGGTCAACCAATATTATTCCAGTGTTCAGGTCTTTTTCTAGATAAAATAATTATTTTAGAATACTATTTGGGTTGCTTCATTATTTTAGTACCTTAAAAATGCTTGCAAAAATAAGTACTGACTGTTAAAAGAAAAAAGAAAGAGAAAAGTGTGTAATTAAAAGTAAATAGTTGCCTCACTGACGCATCGTGTAAGAGACACGTCTTCTTTATAAATACAGTCTTAGGTCAATGCTGATTGGATGATTGTATATATGAGATACAGACGCGTAAAATTTTGTGTCAACTTCTGTTTGTCTTGTTAAGTGAGAATGTGAGATTTTTTTTAATTTTACTATTAGAATTGTATTTATATTTTTTGTTTGTAAGTATGGTTTATAACGTGGCAGAGGCACGCTGCAGTTATATTATGGTACTACGAATGGATTGGCTCAAACGGGGAATGAACAAGTTATACACGTTATATTATATCGTTTTTACAGAATAACAGTTCAATACTGCTGTGTTTATATGTTGAATGTAGAGAACCGGATACCCTTTTTACTGGAAATGAAGCATTGCTTCATAGTACTCAGAGTTGACTACGCACCTGCCCTTTGATCCTTAATCAAGGATAGGTTAAGATGTCTAGAGCCCAGAGCATCCACTTACCATTAGGTGAAGCACGTGCTCGTTTGACGCCCTTATTTTATAATAAATACTCGTAACTAAACGAAATAAATAAACTATTCTTGTTAGTACATTATCAATATTAAAATATTGAGGAAGGCAACTGGATGAATTGCTATCTTTTCAACTGTGGACAAATTTGTATAAATAACTCCATAATATAAGTGACGGCCTACTGGCCTACTTTGCCTGAAACTTCAAATATTGTAAGCTTTTCATATTCAACAGCGACATTTTCAGCTATTAAAATAAAATTATATTTTTTGACGAGTTTTGGGTCCGCCCCATCTTGAAATGGTTATTTGATTTTTAAGTAATTGAAAAACTTTTTCAAATTTATAAAAATAAATATTTTTATAGAATTTTGTTGGTGGTAATAATTCCTTTCCACCTAGAAGACCTATATCTGCCTCCGTAGCAGTACTGAAAAAAAAAATAAAAACAATCAAATTGGCGGTTAGAATTTTACTTATATAGCGATAGTGTTTACGCTTCACACAGTTTTAAAAAAAATAATTATAAAATTAATGCATACCTGTCGATCGTTATAATCGTTTTATTTTCTGTACACGCCCTATTTCTATACAAAATTAATTATTGAACCCGCATCGCCCGTCGTTATCCCTTTTAACGTACATACCTACTTATCTCCGATTGTATTCCTCAAATTTCCCTTTACCAGAAAAATACGCCAGCCTTTACTGTAAGAGTATAAACCTTCGACAAAGTTAATGAACCGTCGTTTATAACTTTCGCTTAGAACAAAATTACAATGTACTTTTTTGTTTCCCATTTTCATTTGTTTATGAAAAAAAAAACATACAAAAATAACTGATGAATTTTTCATAGCAATTTTAAACTACCCTAATACTTTTAAGGTGGTGTGAGACATCTGGTCTGAATCCATAATGATTGGCCTAGTTAAGATAGTACCGGGGTTGGGCTCTTCCCAACTTCCTACCCGGCCAATCTCAGTGCCGACCATAGAAAATCGTTGGGGCGATATGCCCTTGAGGAGAGTAGTGACTTTTAATATTACATGGCTACCTTTATATATATCTCTTTCCTATATTTGTGAATATTAGTAAATAATTAATAATTGAAGACATGTGAATTCGCCAACACTCACTGGAACCACACAGCTGTTCAACCTAATTTACCCGATAAATAATGAGAACAAGCTTGTGTTTAGCAGTTGACGTTTCTTTTTGCAAGTTTTTGATATTATTTACAGAAACAAACAGCAAATATTAACTATAATTTAATAGTTAAAAGATGTTGTTAGTTTTCAGATTATGATGGAAAACTTCATATCTTTTAATTAAATATTGTATAGAAGGCTAGTTCAACTTTCTGAAATACTTTTCAACCCGTTAATCTATTTTGATTGTATTGACTTTCTGAGAATAATTGCAACTAATAACCGATTTCAAAAATTGAGAAGTTTTCGATACGATTGTTCTGGTAAGTTCTTTTGTTTGTACGTGTGTTATATTATTACTACGTGATGTCTTGGACTAATGTGAACACATTTAAATTGTTTTTATTTTTTAAATAGATTTTGCTTCAGGGGTAAGATCCCATATAAATTTGGAGAATAAATTCCACGACTGATGTGAAATAATAGGGAACAAAATTTTTAATGTAACTACTTAGAATTCTGATTGGCCTTGAGATTTTAATATTCCTTACTCTACTTAAAAGGGTAAAAAACAAGGAACTAAAAGTTAAAAAAAAGTGTAAGAATATATTATAGTACCCTGTATCGTCCCGTGGGAGTCATAAGAGGTGACAGATGGGTAGCAGCGTCTTCCTAATAATTACAAAAAAAAAAATATATATATATATATATATATATATATATATATATATATATATATATATATATATATATATATATATATATATATATATATTATAATATTCTGCGCTGCTAATCGGCTGCGCAGCAAATTCGACAAATATCTCTCCTATGAGGCAGTCTATATTGAGACCTATGTTCAGTAGTGGACTTTTAATAGGATATAACGGTTACGATAACGGATCTTGCATAAATTATATCTTCTATCACGTTTAATATGAAAAAGGTGTAATATGGTTTGTATTTGCATTTTGTGTATCCATCCCATCGGAAAATTAATACAGCTTATGATTTTGGTAAGTCAATTTCATAGCAGTCCAGCCACACACACACCGTATGTGCGTTGTTCTCTTGTAGATACTAAATAATTAACCGTAACAAAGGAGACAATTTATTACTGTGTGGAGAATGGGCCCACCATGAATTGTGGCGTAACTTAAAGAAATGCATGTCGATTTATTTCTTATAGTACATAAATGATAATAATAATAATAAAATTAAAAAAAAAATAAAAAAAAACTAAAACACTTAACCGATTTCGTTTGGTTTACATCCCGCGAAAAAAGTATAATACCACGGGAACGAGAGAATACTAAAAAATAAATAATAATAATAATAATAATAATAATAATAATAATAATAATAATAATAATAATAATAATAATAATAATAATAATTAGGCGTTGGGATGTGACGACCCCACCGCCCAGTAGTGAAAGTCAATCTTCTTTATTCTTTAAAGCATTATTGATTTTCACTGCTGCAATCAGTCTGTACCCTCTGCTGAAGAATTTTGTACCGTGTTCGATGGCACTCAAGCTTAGGTACTAAAAAATTAAGCTTTGTAAACCAACGGTGTCCTCGGGGAATTGGGCACTCCCCGTTGTATTAGCCTAACCCTATATGGAGAATGGATCACGGAAATAAGCGACTAAAGCCGCTACCCGGGGGTCGCCGGGGCACGTCTGGAGCTGGCGCTGGACGTGGCAGCATGCGAACCGTCAGTTACATCAGCAGGCTGCGGTCAATCAAAATACTACTGCTGACATCCTTGACTCCCCCCCTCCAAACAATCCTTCACCCCCTCTCAGTCACCCCCCGTCATAAGTGCTTCTAGTGGCTCACAACCCATGACCACTAAGGCGAGTCTCCCTCGACAGCGTTTGACGTGGTATGTACAAATGAATGAAGATGTCATGCGCTGTTACTATAAAGCAACCAGATTGGAAGAACATCTGATAGGACATAGGGCCGAGATGTATCGACAATTTGTTCTGAAATATCCGGAACTCCGTGAAAGAGTGACAGAACAAGGAGTCATGGACCAGAAATTTCAGATTCTATGTACCTGCAAGATTGCGACGGAAAGGCTGGAGCAACTCAAAGCAGAAGTGGCTAAAGAGCTCTATCCTGATCGCGATGTATCTGAAGATACTAGTGCCCAAGAGCCTACCGTAGATGCTTCATCAGAAATTATTCCGGATTCACTTACTGAACTAAGCACCGCACCTTACGAAGAACGAAGGGTACAAATGGTAGAGAACGAAACCTTACAAATCCTTAGAGAAGAATTTGAAAAAGCCTTAATTGAGTTCTTGGGTACTAACCCCTTATTACGACCTACCATTGGGCGCCAAAATAATTCAAAAAAATTAGCAGTCGCGGTCAATTTGATGAACGCTATCATAATTCCTGAACATCTAGCGCAAGTTGAAAATACATTTGACGCAATTCATATGACCACCTACGCGGCAGGTGTAGCGATAGCCCGATCAATTGGCGGGAAAATTGGTGATTCTAAAGTGCGGGTTTCTACTCAAAGGAAAACCCCTGCTTGAGAGCGCCGTCTTACCCATGAAGTAGACACACTTCGTCGCCAATTAGGCCGCCTAACGCAGTATATGCGTGGCAATAGAAGTAAAAAAGTTGTAGCCACATATCATGAGCTTCAGAAGGATATATCTAAGCACACGAAGTATGACCCACCAAACAGAACAGCTGTAGACATCTTAGATACTCTTCGACAAAAACTAGCAGTCAAATCCAACCGACTAAAAAGGTACCGAAAATCGCGGAAGAGAAGAGAAGACAACGCCCTTTTCACAAAAAACGAAAAGCTGTTCTATCGGCGACTCCAACAGAGCGTTAATGATACGAGTGGACTTCCCTCGCGGAAGGAGGAAGTTGAAAAATTCTGGCGTAGCATCTGGTCAGAGGAGGTGAGCCACAATGAAACCGCAACATGGATCACAAGAGAAGAACAGCGTATGTTTTAGGTCCCAGAAATGCAACGTGTGGAAATTACAGAACAGGATGTCACTCAAGCGGTGCACAAATCCCCCAACTGGAAAGCCACGGGACCCGATAAGATCCACAATTTTTGGCTTAAGAAGCTCACTGTTCTGCACAAACCAATGGCGCCGTGCTTTACTTCCTTCCTACGCGGCCCCCAACTAGTGCCTTCCTATCTAACCATTGGAATAACATACCTACTTCCCAAAGATGCAAATACGCAGGACCCTGCGAAATACCGTCCGATTACATGCCTCAGCACTTTTTATAAAACATTGACCTCTTGCCTCTCTAACAAGATCTACCAACATCTCGACCATCACTCTCTTCTGGCAACAGAGCAGAAAGGGTGCATTAAGAGATCATTGGGATGCAAAGAACAACTCACGATAGATTCAGTTATCATGGGGCAAGCGTATCAAAAGTCGCGGAAACTCCACATGGCTTACATTGATTACAGGAAAGCTTTCGACTCCGTGCCGCATTCCTGGTTGAGGGAGGTACTCAAACTTTATAAGATCGACCCTGAAGTTATCACTCTACTAGAATACTTTACGACAAATTAGGCAACCTCTCTTCATCTGAACCATGGCATTAACCAGAAGATCACAACGGGGTACATACCGATACGAAGAGGAATCTTTCAAGGAGACAGCCTTAGCCCTTTATGGTTCTGCCTTGCACTCAACCCCCTCTCTTCACTCCTTAATGAAACAGGACATGGATCTTATAAAAGGGGCTCAGGGATATCACCGAAAGCTGACTCACCTAATGTATATGGACGATATTAAGATCTATACGGCAAATGAACGAGAGCTCCAAACGCTGTTTCACTGCACTGAACAATTCTCTAGTGATATTAATATGTCATTTGGACTTGAAAAGTGCAGAACCGTAAATGTTTACCGTAGGAGAATTGAGTCATCTAGAGGTTTCGACCTTCAGAGAGGTGGAAAGATCGACGCGATGACAGAAAATGACACTTATAAATATCTGGGCATCACCCAGTCACTTCGAATCAATCACGGTGAAATTAGGTCGAAGATGACTGAAGTATACAATCAGAGGCTTAAAAGAATCCTCAGTTCAGGCCTAAATGGACGCAACCTCACTAAAGCAATTAACACCTTTGCCATCCCAGTATTAACTTACACATTTGGAGTAGTTAACTGGTCAGATACTGAACTGGCAAAAATTGAGAGGTCTACTCGTGTCATGCTTACTATATATCTTATACATCACCCAAAATCAGCCGTTGAGTGGGTAACTCTATCTCGAGCCAATGGCGGTAGAGGACTGATAGATATTCATTGATTATGTGCTAAACAGATACAGAGTCTTCGAAGTTATTTCCTCTCGCAAACGTCCTCCCCCCTGAATCAAGCAGTAACAAAGGCTAATGACCATCTAACAACGCTCGATCTCCTTCATGCCGACAATTTCCCACCGTTAGAGACTGACGCTGAATACAAAGAAGCCAAACTCCAGCAATGGGCCTCAAAACCTCTTCACGGTCGATTCGCTAATGAACTGAGTCAACATCATGTCGACATTGAAGCGTCGAACAACTGGCTCAGACATGGTGAGATCTTTGCTGAAACTGAGGGATTCATGGTGGCGATTCAGGATCAGGTTGTGCCTACGAAAAATTATCTTAAGTACATTGTCAAGACAGGTATCGAAGATGACCAGTGCCGACGGTGTCATCAAAAGCCAGAGACCATCCAGCACATAACTGGCGGCTGCCAGGCTCTTGCTGGAACCGAGTACACCCAGCGCCATGACAACGTTGCAAAAATTGTGCATCAAGAGCTGGCAGTAAAACACGGTCTCGTTAAGGAGACAGAACCCTACTGGAAATACAATCCATCCCCGGTACTCAAGAATGATTTTGCCCAACTTTATTAGGATAGATCAGTTTTAACTGACCGGACCGTTGAGCATAATCGACCGGACATAATATTAGTAGAAAAGGAGGAGAAGCGGACGTGGTTGTTGGATATTGGCATTCCAAACTCGCATAATGTGCAGAAGTACAGCACTGAAAAGTTGACTAAGTACCAGCGGTTAGCTGAAGAAATCCGACAGTTAAGGCGACAGCAGCAGGTACTTATCGTCCCGCTGATTCTCTCTACCACGGGAGTTGTTCCTAAATCCCTTACTGACAATTTAGCTAAGCTGGGCATTTCAGTGAGGGTGAGGAACAAAATTCAAAAAGCCGTAATTTTGGATACGACAGCGATAGTACGTCGCCACCTTACAATTTAAACAAAAGAGCGGCATCTTGCGATCAGCCGATGCCGCATCTTAAAACCCTAAAAGGAGCGTTAATGGATAACCATAATAATAATAATATAGGAAATAGAGAAACTTAGTAAATATTATGCACTAAGAACTGAAATAACCAGGCTTTGGAAAACACCTACTGAAGTTATACCTATAGTGGTTGGGGCCACAGGAATGTTCGCTAAAGGCCTACATAAATATTGCAATAAGCTAGACTCCCATATCAACATAAATGTTATACAGAAGCAAGCAGCAATTCATTCGGTAACAATATTGTCAAAAGTTTTAGGTAGTTCTATATTTGTTAGTTATGAGTCTGAGCCTACCTCTCCCTAAGGTTCATGGGCGGGGGCTTGGAAAATACCGGGTTTATCTCGAGCAATAAATAAATAATAATAATAATAAAGCCGTGCTCGAAAATGACCGCGCTAGGCTCTACCGGGACCGGGCCATCATCACAGACAGGACTATTTGTGCGAATAAGCCTGATATTGTGCTGATGGACCGAGCACAGTCAAGGATATTTTTGGTCGATATTACCATCCCGTATGACGAGAACCTCGTGAGAGCCGAAACAGATAAGCAATCAAAATATCTGGACCTGGCTCACGAGGTGACCGACATGTGGGGTGGTCTGCCGGCCGAAATTATTCCTGTAGTCGTCTCTGCAAATGGGCTAATCCCAGTTAGCCTCTCTGGTCATCTGAGGCGTCTGGGACTCCGTGACGGACTGCTCCGGGCTCAAATGCAGAAGGCGGTGCTCCTTGATACTGCCCGCATCGTCCACCGGTTTCCTTCCTTTTCCCCCAAACCCTTGGCCGTTTGGTCTCCCCTGCCGAGGGCTTCCATCTGGTTCGGCTTTTATTTATTTATGTATTTTTGTATTTATTTTATTTTATTGATATTTATGTATATTTATCTTTTCATTTTCGTTTATAATTATATATTTATACATCCCAACCAGATGAGAAAACTATGTAGATACCCCAATAATAACAATATATTTTTTATTTACACTCACACTCAGTATAAACAATGTACACTGTGGGCTGAGAGTCTGGTGTATATACTAGGCGGAAGCCTGTGTTACGGATCATCAGGGTCTCCCCCTCAAAATGATATCAATATAACAAAGCTATTTGTTTGATTAACAAACGAGAGATATTGTATTATTATTTATTGATGTGTTCTCTCTCTCTCTCTCTCTCTCTCTCTCTCTCTCTCTCTCTGTGTGTGTGTGTGTGTGTGTGTGTGTGTGTTTGTGTATGTGTGTGTGTGTGTGTGTGTGTATGTGTGTGTGTGTGTGTGTGTGTGTGTGTGCGTGTGTATGAATGTATGATTTATCCAGTACTGAAACTATGTATATGAAATAAGAAGGTTTTTTAGTGGTCTCGTAGTCCAGACTTAACAACCATTGGGTTACTTTTAATTTGCAAGTACGTTTATTAAGTGGATATATACCAATTCTAGCGTTTACTTTATTATATAGAAAACTACCCAGAAAGAAAAAAAAATATGTGAAAATTTTGTGCAATGCCTGTTGTAGTAACAGATCATTTCTGCGCTTATCTTTTGTCAGTTGTAAATTATTCTGTAAGAGTGAGTGCCGTTAAATGATACATTTTAGAATAAAGAGGTGCCTTGCAGATAGGACTTTCCAATGTTTATATAGGTCTACAGTATGATAAAGGGACGATATATTACATAAAGGATATTATTTTTACCGCATCTAACGGGAATACTGAGAAATCAAAAATTAAAATATGAATATCACAATTACCTAAAAACAAACTAAAAGCGGTTGTCTAGTTGTTTTCGCCAGTATTATATGTTAAAATAGTGCACTGTTCAATGTTTAATGGTATAAAACGAGGTTGTTGGTAATTTAGAATTTATAGGTACTTTAAGATTAATAGGAAATCCTTTTAGTAGTTCCGGAAAAACATAGTGCACAGAGAAATAAACGTGGTGTGGAATTTATTTTTTACATTCACTGATTAATTAGTGAGTAGTTATCCCTTACACCATTACAGTAATTAAGGAAATATGATTAAATTCAAGATGACTAAGGAATAATATGTTTATTTAAAAATATTACCTATACACGCTTTATGATGTTGATTAGGAAATAAAATCAAAAAAAGCAGCAAAGTGACAAACATCAATGCCGTACCCGTACCCGGAAATCAATGACAAAATGGGGATAAAAATATGTTTTGTTCCACGGTTAATTTAAACCATATTGTATGATATTAGCTTTTAAAAATGGGACGAAAAAGAAGGTTTTTGTGAAATTTCTTCTTTGTAATAAATATACAATATAGAAATACATATGTATAAAATAAGTTACCGTTTTTAAAAATATTTATCTTTTTATTATACAAACTGCAGATTGCTTCATTACATGCATGTTTTTCTAATATTACATTAGCCAGGACACAAATTAAATCTTAAAAAAGGTATCAACCCATTTTTTTAAGATTTCATGATTCCGATTAGATTTTTAGAAAAACTTTAGGCCGTTTAATTTAACCTCTCAACCCCCTAGGGGTCTCATGAGACCGAGGCCATATTCCGTCAAATCCCTATTGGTCTCGTGAGGCCGCACCCACCCACAGCAATTTAACCTATAAAATCTTATATATAGAGACTACTTTTCAATGACGAAGTTTAGCATTATGTAATCAATATTAAATACTTTATCCCCCAGTGCAATAAAAAACTGTTATCCTATGTATATTTATTTATAATCTACGTTTGTTTCGTACGCCATTTTCGCGTGAATATTATTGTGTTAATTTTTGGATTTTTCTAGTGTTTTATGAGTGTTTTAGTAGTTTTTTTTATTATAAAATTGTAATAAAAGTTTTTGTGTGAATATAATTTATCTTTTTACGTAAATAATTGCGAGTAATATATATTCAAATAATTGTTATTTTCACGCTGCCGACATTCGCTTGGTATGTTTCTTTTTGTTATGAAAATATAAAAAAATCTTATTGTAATGAAGTAAAACTGACTTTTGTTTAGACCACAGGATAGAGAATTTTATATAAGTAGATTTTATAATGATAAACTTCTTCTTAGAGAAGTAGTCTAATTATAAGTTTTAATGGTTTTAAGTGCTGTGTGGGTGGGTGCGATCGCATGCGACAGCTCGGGATTTGCCGGGCGCATACGACTGCATGGGATTTTTATGGCGCTGAAGGGTTAACTCCCCAGTTTGGGCTCGAATTTCAAAAATCTTTTCTTAGTGCTCGCCTACGCCATAACAAAAACTATTGTCAAAATTTAAAGTTTCTTATTTCTGTGTGTTGATAGATCAGTCAGTCAGTCAAGACAAGCCCTTTTATAAGTATATAGATGGATTTTTGTTCTAAATTCGAAGCTCGGTCACCCGAGTACTATTTCAAAGTTAATTTCCTCATTATTGTCAGTAAAATCTACTACAAACATAGACCTTCACCTAAAAATTCTACAAAGCACGGTCTCGACCCACTTGCATCCATCGAATTGACACCCCAACTAATGACTTTACTGTCGGGTACTTACATTTTACCTCTACAAGGATTGAAGAAGAAAAAACTTAACTGAAATCCACCATCATTTTCTATTGACTCGTCTCATCACGAGATTTCTACTGACTCTAGAACTACACCACAATGAGTATTATTTTCAATGTTTGATTCTACGTATGAACGGCATATACAAAAATATGAATATATAAAACATAAAGTTAATCTCCTAGATCTAAATCTCCGCTTTTCTCTATTAGGATATTTTATCACTGCGTTTTATATCTCAATTTTCTTTTCTTCCAACAAGATAAGATTCACATTGAGAATAAACTCGTGAGAGAATAAAGTTAATGACACGTGTCTGGTGTATTACTCGGACATAAAAAGATAGAGCCATGTCTTATTATATAATGTGCGCATTTTTTTATACGTAATACGTTTCCACGTTACAGGCAAGTAGATGGCCGAGCATATCTTATATTTCATACTACGTGAGCAACAAGGTGGGCTCCCAGCCAGTAGCAGTCAAATAATTGGTTGCAATTTGAATTTTCGATTTACCACGTGATCGATGCCGAGGACAACATAATGAAAAAGATTGTTTTTAAGAAAATTTTAAGAACGAAATCCTATAATTTGAGCAAGGTTAGTACTTTTATTACGTATTACAATTATAATGTTTGTGAACTTGTTGAGTTACATATCTCGAGAACAAATAATTGCATATTGAACATCTGATCAAGTTCTCAAATCAATACTGTATTATATTATTATACAAGAAATGGACCTACTTCTATAAGGCAGTAGATTAATAAAGATACCCTGGCAAGTTTTATCTGAAATCAACTCGAACCGATGAAGCTGATTTGTACAACAATTTGCTGGAATCGAAATAAATGACATCAACAAATCAAAAACAAAATTTCGCCTTCAGAAAATTATCGAGTTTGTCACTTGTTTCACGAGAGTGAAAAATGAACAGAATCAAAAACAGAACAAATTTTTTTCTAGCATATAAATGAGTTACAAAACAAATCGAAACAAACAACTGAGATGAAAATTAATCCAACCTACGTCGTTCATTATTGATCCATTGTTTTGAATGCCTGAGCTATTTGCTACTGTAAATTACGATGATATTAATTTAAGGAATTGATGAAAATAATGCTGTGGCTGCAATTGTTAAGCTTATTATACTTATTCTTAATATCAAATAATTTATACATCTCCGTGTATTGGAGATATAAGAATATCCAATAACCCTATTCAACCAATAGATGTCGCAAGGGGTGATAGAAGGAAATAAATCAGAAGACGAGCAGTAGCGTCATCTTAATAACGATTGGGAAAAATACTATGACTTTTTTGTAGAATACAGGTGACAAACGAGCACAGATGGTAAGTGGATGCTGTGGCCTATTCACATCTGCATCTATACTCGAATAAGAATCAAAATTCAGATGCGTTGCCACTTCTGAGAACTCATTTATATTTTTTTAATTAACAGTGTACATGCTGGCTTACAGTATGCCCTAAACTAATTTATAAATTACAGTTTTAAATAATAAGAAATCGTAAACAAGATACAAACAAAAAGGTCGAATAAATTAATTAATACTTGTCCAACTGATCAAATAAGTTGAAAGTAAAATACATGCCAAATAGATAAGATGTCAAATAGATTTCATGAAAATTTCATTGTCAAATTGATTACCTAACATTAATATATTATATGTCAAAATTGAATGTCAATTATAGAAGGGCTTTGTTACACAGTTGCCCAAAGCTATCAGCAAATAAGTCAGTCTCGTAATCATGTTCGAGCATATTTCCAATAAGCCGTATAGCGCGAGTAGTGGGAGCATGAGCGCCTAATGCCTCCTTACCAGTATACAGGTTCTCCGATTCTCTGCATTCTTTATAGGTAATATAGTTGTAATATTCTGACGTTTCACGATAGTATTCTGTGAGAGCGTGGTCGCAGTCCGGTGAAACGACCCATTCGTCCTGCAGCCATAATATAGCTGCAACATTACTCTATCACGACGCACCTGCATTTTGTTTCTTGCCAACTATAAGAATGGAAAATGGTAAAATAATTTTAATTGATTCCAATAGTATTCGGTTGTATTCGACTGATCAAAGGTGCAAGAAGTATGGTACTGCTATCGTCCAGCGTAACAAGTTATGCAAATCCTCCTTACAATGGGAGAGGTCCATGTCCATCGATCATGGGCGGCGGTAGTTACTTAACATCAGGTGAGCCGCATGCTCATTTGCACACTCTTTTATAAAAAAAATGACCAGCTTGAGCTTTTACCGACTGATAAAGAAGAAGGAGAGCATACGTCTTAGGACCACGTTTTGTGACTCCTGGGGGAGCCATGATCAAAAGTGAAAAATAAAACTTGTTTTCGTGTATATTGTTACAAAATAAATAATTGAGATACCATTTGATACATTATTATATATATATATTATTATACAAAATAATACATTGTTTAGTTAGTATAAAGAATACTGTTTCTCGTGAGCGAGTTTAATAAAAAAACTTTTTATAGAGGTTTTATGTAAACTATATCACATTACATTATCTAATGCACATTTTGCTAACTGAAACTAAAAAAAAATCAAAACTATTGAAATGAAAGTTTTCTTGATGAATTGTTCGTAATTTTCTTTCTCATTCTAGCTAATTTTATGTTAATTCTATTTTAAGTTCTAACTTTTTATTTCACATTTTACTCACAGTTGGAAATATTGTTATATTTAGTTCCATGAAAAAAATGAATTTCACCTGGCTCTTGGCACAAGTGAAATTTTACGACGTTGACTGAGCTCACATGGGAGCAGTCCTAACAGTCTTTAATACATATTTTATAAGGCATGGACCAGATTTTGCAATAGTCAGTCAATATGTACCTATTAATTTAAATAATAGAAAAAATTAAGGGCTCGTACAATACCGTTTTACCTAACAAAAGCAAAGGAAAAAACAAAATAATTATGGAATACGTAATAGACGGCACTTTCTGCACTATATCTTGAATATACATACCTCGAATCATGAAATATGTTATATGATTTTTAGAAAAAAAATTATCACATAATGGGTGCGTTTGGCAGAAAAAAGCGCTAGCAAGCGCTTGTAAGCAAAATGGCGATCGTAAGCGGTAAGCGCTGTCAAATCGTAAGTAGCTATTTTCCTCTAGGACACGAAGTGAGTTTTAACCGGAGAACCTAACCTAATTTAAATATATGTTTGTAAAGTATTCATATTAAAAACTTACCAATCATGAATTTTTAACAACATGTATATGTCTATTCATGTCATTACATTACTTAAAAAACTGATATTGCAACAAAAACTTATAAACTCTACTTCAAAACAAACAAATTAAATAAGCAAAATGGCGGATTGTGTCAGCGCTACTGAAGTAGCAATCTTGTCCTGGCCGACAACTATTTTAGCGCTAGTAAGCGCTTGCTAGCGCTTTTTTCTGCCAAACGCACCCAATGAAATTCAATTTCATTCGACGAAGTAATACGATTTATTTAAAAAAATCGACGGAAATAGATCACGAAATACCTATATTTATATAATTTATATAGAATCTTTATTGAATTGACTGACGCTGGTGACGGGATTAATGCACGCAATTGATGGAGGGTAGGAGGTGCTCTTGAAACTAGGTAAGACACATCATTTTATTTAATTGTGCGGGTGGTTGCAAGGTAACTATTAACATCTTTACGAAAATTTCCGTCCTACGAGCGCAATTTTTAGATGAGGGAACAAAAAGAAGTCAGTTGGAGCTAGATCTGATGAGTAAGATGGATGGTCAAGCAGTTCAAACCGCAATTTATGGATTTTTGCAATGACAATCTTCTTTTTCTGCAAACGCGGCAGTTTTTTTGCAATTTCTAACTTCAGTTTGTCAATTAATTATGTGTAATATGCTCCTATAATGGGTTTTACTTTTTGAAGAAAATCTATTAAGCTAACTTCAAGATTATCCCAATAAACAGTAGCCTTCACTTTCCCAGCCGAAAAAATAGTTTTTGCTTTTTGGAGCCGATTCCCCTTTGCAGTCCAATGTTTTGACTGTATTTTTATTTCGGGCGTATAATAGTGTATCCAAGTTTCATCTACAGTAATTAACCGACGCTGAAACTCGGATTTTATGCACTTAAACTTCGCCAACAGTGCGCTGGAAATGTTTATTCGAACACGTTTTTGGTCTAACATGAGCAAACGCGGAACCCAACGCACTGAGAGCTTTCTAATGCCTAAATCTTGATTCAATATGTGACATTCTTTGAATATTTTCATAGCCTCTGTTATCTCTCTCACTTTATTTCTGCGGTCGTCTAGCACCATTTGGTTAATATTACCGATGTTATCGTCAGTAGTTGCAGTTTCTAGACGTCTCAAATGTTCATCGTATCTCAAGCTCTCACGGCCATAATTAAATTCAGCTACACAAAATTTCACTGGAGTAAGTCATGGTACAGAACACAGAGTCCAACTCATCTTTAATTTTCGTAAATTGCCTTTCCAAAACAAAAACTTAATGACATCTCAATTCTCAATTTTTTTCATGTTTACAATTACACTCACATCGACTTACTCAAATAACTGTCAAATAATAACTACGTGTCCAAAATGGCTGAATTTTGCGTAACTGTCAAAAGATGCACAACTACTTTCAATCGCTATTATTGTTGAATGCTGCCATCTGCACGTTGAGGTCAGAAACTTTTTAGATCACCCGGGTAAATACTATAAGCTACAAATGCACACAAATACACAGTTAATACACACATACAAAAACGACTATTTAACAATTTTGTATTTCTACACTTTGATTGATTGATCAATGGAGATTTTGTACTTGGGGTTTGTAGACTTCGGACGTTTTGGTTTTGTTCACTGCCGTCACTCCATGCTATTTGCTCATGTGCATTATTTAAAAAATGAATACACACCTAGTATTACTTGGTGCACTGTGTTTGGTCACTGTTTTGGTGATCTAAATGTTGTGCGCGTAGCATGCTGTCCCGAAAGACGAAGAAAAGTGAAGTGTAGTGGACGTTTATTGTGGTGCAATGTGCGTTTTGTGCGTAACTCTCCTTTCTGGCTTCCTGGTAACCGGAAGTAGAGTGAAACGCACTCGCCGCCTCAGTTTCTGTGTTACTCGTTGCATTAGGAAACAGATAGTTACAAACACCAGCGTACCTACGCGCTAGTTCATATGGAGTTTGTTGTAGGCACACAGCTCCTCTGCTCTAAGGTGAGGGAGCATGGTACACATCTGCGCTTGCTTATGCATAGTTATTAAAATGCTATTTCTACCCGCTGTCACTGTTCAATCTTCTCAGATGCTTAATCCGGCTCCAACATGGAGACCGAGGCAAATGCCCGAGAGGTCCAAGCTCGAAGACGAAGGCTTCACCCTCGTTCAGGACAAAAAGCGAAAATGCGCAGCCCCCAAAAAGGTAGCCGAGCCTCACTCATCCCCCTCGTCTACGAATGTCACTCCGGCGAATGATTGATCGATGATCGCGATTTATTTCGAATCACAAACCTTACATCCAATTAGTTGCCTATTATATGTATATTTTTTGTTATTAGTCTCACAGCACCCCGACACTGATAAGTCTCAGACCAACATAGACCAACAAGCTATGTTTGTAAATCAGAATTAATTATAATAATAAATAAGGAACGAATAAATGTTTAACAATAATGTTTGAGGAACTGTTTAACTGCGTTCAAAAATAAAATAGCTCGCTTATTGGTATAAACGCTTGGAGTGACGTTGCAAAAGTAGTGTCGGTAGTTATTAACATCAAGTAATAAGTGAGTTGAAATTTCCAATAAATCTGGATTGGTTCACATGCGAAAATGCATTACTAATTTTTTTAATTACTAACTAGATCCATCATTTTAATGTAGCTTGACGGAAGATGGAATTTAATCAAAGTTCTGGCTAGTAAAATTTAGTCAAACATTCTTATCTACATTGACATAATCGTCGTGTTATTTATACATAACAAAAGTAAACCAAAGCATAGAAGGTTTAATGTTAATTATTTTAAAATATTTGGATGTTAAAAATCATTTAGAATAGAAAAGATTAAGAAATAGAAATAAAGCAGATACAATTACTCAACAAACGATCCGATTTGCACGGAAGTACTTGAAACACGTTAGGGTTACACACATCAGCATATTAATCAATGACCGGTAAAACAAGTGCTTGCACCAACATATGTGTCAGATGATACCAAGTAATGTTCTTTGTGAGATTATTGTTATTTTTGTCCACGAAACAACATGAGTAAATTTATTGTAACGGTTTTATTTTTTTTTTGTTTTGTTGATAACACATTATCGTTTTATAATTATTTCGCTATAAAGTTTAATCTTACAAATAACCATTAACTCAATATAACTTTATTCACTAAATGAAAACTCATTTGTATATATCCCAAGCGTAACTATTTCCCAATTAAATTAAGCCTACTCATGTATGTTCATGATTTTACGGATAAATTACACTTCTTAAGTCCTTTGTAAGCTATTTAAAAATATTATAAGCATTAGTGTAAAAATATAAAATTAAAACAGTCTCCTTTAGATATACAAACGACTTTACATGTATCTATTAGTCAAGACGACTCCGTGGCGCAGTGGCTTAGCAATGAGTAGCTGCGCTGGGGGTCGCGGGTTCGAATCCCGCACGGAACAAGTATTTGTATGGCCTACATATAGTTGTTCCGGGTCTGGATGTTTGTCCTTGTGAAATTTATGTTTGTAAACTGCCCCCACGATACAAGAGAAAATCTTAGTGTAGGGGTAACGTTTAAAAAAATAGAAAATCTTATTTACATTAGAGATATATAAATCCCACGACGTAGATGTGAATAATACAACTGTTTGGTCGCTTATAGCATATTGGGATATCGTAGACACGTTGGGAAACACTAGGTATTTAGGGGGGTATAGTGATAAGGTCCCCCAGGAATTCTGCCAAAATCACTTTACCGTCGTCAAATCAAAGATCAGTGACATATTTGCCATTGATGTTAATATGCAACAAGGAAGTTACACATGATATTTATTTTGATTTGTTTTTTGTTTATTTTAAGACCTATCCGTTGGGAGATACTGTTGAGATTATTGCTAAGGTACTCCAGCGATTCTTCCATAAGGACTATAATTCAGAAAACCAAAGGCGAATGATGTACTCGTCATTTCCATTAACGCCGTATCCTATCCAGTCTAGTAGGTTGAAATCGTCTTCAAATTAGCGGTGAAGAGTTTCGGAGATATACTACTTACTCTTACTCTTTTTTTCTTACACTTCACTGCAGTTGAATAGGTTTTGTCCTACGATTCTGGTATTTTCGGGTGGAAATTGTAGCATTACTATACTTGTATTTCAGTACCTCAATAAGCCGACCGTCAACTTGGCGCTGCTAAAGAGACTGCAGCACCGCCCAGCTTTCGACGCAATCAAAGGCTTTCTCATAGTCCACAAGACATAGTGGTAGATAGTAATCCTCGGCTTACTGTACAATTTTCCGAAGGGTATGTATGAGGGTTTTGTATACAGCGATCATTTATCGACTGTATTGAAGGACATACATAGTCCACATATGCCATACATAACTTCAGATTACACATTATTGTACTAAAGTCCTTTCGGAAACCGGCTTTTTCGCGAGTTCGCTGTTTGTCGACGAGTCTACCGATTTATAACGACTTTCAAAAACAGCATAATATAGTCGCTGCAGTACTGACGTTTTGAGTCCCGAATGGCATAAGTGTATTATTGTTGTCTAATAATAATCTAGAAACTCACATCAAAATGTTTAAGGGCGGTTTGTCGACAGTATTCGGCTGTTCGTGCAGCTCAACCATAATAAATGTCGAATATATTTAAAATAATCTAAGCAAAATGACTTTCATTCACGGATTTTTAGCTTTTTAAGACTTTTCTTTTACTTCACGTGACATTTAGTGCTCTTTAACCAACTTCAAAATAAGGAGAAGGTCCTCAATTGAACTGTATTTTTTATGTTTACTGCCTCAGAACTTTTGCTAATTCTTCTTTTATTTAAAAGCTGGTGATTCTCATGTAGTCCCAGATAAAGTGTATCAAGATCTGACTAGTGGTTTTTGAGTTATTCTTATTCGTATTTTATTGACTATGACTACGTTGACGATGTTGTCATTTTATTTATATTGAAGTCGGTTGTACAAAACTTTTAATTTTAATAATACTTGTATTACATTATACATTGTAAATATTTATATATTACGCAGCGGAAATACACACAAGTGTATTTTCAAACATATCATTATGGAACAGAAAAGGGCAGACATATAAAGCGTTTATAAAATAAGCATTCATATTTTGTAACGCATTACTATATCCATTACAGAAATATGGTAAAATCATAAATAACTCGTCAACCTTAAGAGCAGCCAGGATGTTAGATCTGAATAAATTTGAATTTTAAACACGCTTCAACCTTTATATAGGAATTGATAATGTTATGAGGGTAAAATAATAAATAATACATGAAAATTTAAATTTAAAGCTATAATATATTGTAACATGATATATTTTGAAAGAGAAAATAATATGCATATAAAAATTATGCAAGATGATGTTGTGACCAGGATTATGATAGGAATACTTCGGTGGTTCGTTCACGTAGAAAAAATAAACGAGGAAGTAGTGACAAACAAAATGTTATACAAATGAATGCCAGAGTCGGGAAGGGACACCCTAGACGAAAGTGTATCGTCCAAATTTGCAATTTGTCGAAGATTGGTTAAATTAAGAGTATCGTTAACCGATGAGCATGTATGCGTAGGTATATGGATGTACAGTAGACGGGAGATTGGCACACATCTGCTTGATCGTGCCAAATGGAAGTCCGTAGTCTCTACCTACACTTCTGGGTGACAGGCGTGAGTGCTTATTATTTATTAGTATTTTATTATATATAGTTACGCAGGACTAGCACAACGATGTAAGATACTCCCTTATTTCTAAACTGTTTCTAATAAATAGCTTAGATTTCAATAAATATGTACCATTATGTCTTATCATTATTTCACTGTTTATATAAAACTCATATGCACTTGAATATGTATCAAATCTTATAGCCATGTAATTATTACTTTATTTTAAACTTGTTTTAAATAGAATTTCAGTAATACTGGCTGAATATATTTGGTACCCATCGTCATGATAATAGATGAGAGCACTGCAACGGAGCGTTCTGCAGACTTGTGGTATAGCGAGGTAATCAATCTCTATTTTAAACTTGCTCTGTACAATATTTTACTAGCGCAGAACTAACTATGTACCCTGCTCCCATATCGTAAATTTTGCTTGAAATATGAATAGGCAAATATTATAATATTGTTAGCGAAGGTAATTATCTATTTATATAGATTTATGTGTATATTATACATATAAACGAAATTATAGTGTGTGTCTGTATCATTAAAATGACTTGTTTTCTTATTAGCTCGGGGGATATTTTAATGCTACTAAGACATAAAAAACCATTTAAAAATATGCCGTCTTTCTGTCTGTCTGTCCGATCTAAATCTTGGGAATGACTGTACTGATTGTGACGAACCTGTATGAACAGATAGAGAGCAATACCAGAAGGGATGTAGATTATATTTCATACGAAAACCTTAATGATTTTATTTTGAAAAAAGAAACTAAAAACTGAAAAAGTGGTCTTTGACTATGACCACCTATCTTAAATTAAATTCGATCCTATTCGGGGAACACAACCCCGGGATGGTCGATTGTAAAATAAATAACTCTTTGGAGGAAGAATATATTAAGCGCGTTAAATAACATAAAGAATCGATAGTCAAATTTAGTAAAATATTTTTAAAATTCTCGGGAAAACGTCGACTAGTACCGGAAAAAAACTGGGTCTGAAATCGAGTCTCTGTTGAACAAAGTCTCGGATTTGGGCGACTCAATCTAGTCTAGTTTATTCCCCAGAAGACTTGTAAAACACGTTCGTTATAAGTTTGTGCGTTTACCGCTAAAAACGTCTTCTACCTTTGTTCTATCTCCTCAGTTTCAAGGCACTCCCCTTGTTTCCTCAGCCAGTATCGAAATTCTCGGCGTCAACATATTGAATGATGTGTGTGGAGGAGTGGAAGTGGAAGAGAAGGCCAAATAGCCCCGAAAAGCTTGGCGTGCTCAGCAGAGCGGGATAGTATTTCATGCCGGAATAACGCCTGCAACTTAACAAGGCGCAGTTTCGGTCTCTTATGGAATACTGTCCCCATCTCTGGGTTGGGGCTCCCCGGTTCTAGCGCAGCGCAGAGCGGCTCGAATCGTCGACTACCAAGTCCACCCCGGTTGGCTTAATTCACTGGCACTGCTAAGCGATGTTGCACTCATTTGCATTTTTTTTTTCACATCTATTAAGGGAAATGCTCTGGGGAATGGTTCGAATTAATTCCAGTCGCCAAATTTCACGAACGCACATTGCGGTAAAACGGTATATAATATTGGGAATACCATCCACACCATCTGGATTTTTGGTGGCCCACCACTTTACATTTTACTAGGTGATTTCTTAATCGTACGACCTCTCTGTGGAATAGAGTACCATCGACGGTTTTTGCGGACCAATACTACTCAGAGATTAAAAAAAGAGCTTACTTCTTTCTAAAAGACCGGCAACGCACTACAATTCCCCCGGGGTTGCAGTTGTTCATGACCAGCGGTAGTCACCATCAGGTGAGCCGTATGCTCGTTTGCCCCATCTCCTTTAAATAAATAAATAATGAGATTCATTTAGAAATGCGTGGACACAAGGCATCTGTATTATATATGCGGCTTGGGTGATCTAGCGTCTGACATGGGTGATCGAGTGTCTTGTCATCGAAGACCCTTTTACTCGTCGCGAGGTATTCTGTGATATACCTCCTCGAATTTTCATGATCCGATTACGATCACGTGACTTGTTTCCGGATTTGTTACTTATTTTGTAGCTAATAGTAAAATATAGTTAATGTAAAATGCATGAAATTTAAACTCTTTAGTTTTGAACATATGAAATTAAAACACGTTACAAATTTAGCAATCGATTTTCAGATATCTTCCCGATGAGCTAGATACTTACGGACTTACAGAAATACTTAAAGTTACGCTCTTTCTCATCCTATTGAATAAAAATAGAAAGAGGCATATATATACTAGTAGTAGTAGGTATAGTAACAATAAATTTGGGTTAGCGAGGATCAACCATTATAAGTGAGATCGTTACAATAACAACATGGGAATGTTGGAAATGAATTTTGAATTTTTTGAAAAAATTGAGTTGGATACTAAATATAAGTATATTATATTAAATATTTCTGTTAAATTATTTCTGTAAAAAATTCGTTTCAATATTTTATGTATTTTTACTGTTTTAAGTGTCACCATAATAGGGTGATTTCCACCTTAAGAGAAATAAATACAGATTATAAATTATCGCGGTACTTATTATTATTGAGGGAGACAAAAAAAGGTTTTCTCGTTCTCATTTTCTAAAATAATGTGTATTTTTATTATAGAAAATATTGTTCATTTTATATAAAGCATTAAAATGTATTCTCGCTACATTTCTGCTGGGTTATAAGGAATTAAGGAAACTCGGTGGAAATAAAATAATAATAGCAAGCAATTTCTGCAATAAACTCCGGGCTAAAGGACAAGCCAGCAAGCTACCCGCAGTAGAACCAGAATTGTCAACATATCTCAACGATCAGTTGAGGGGAAATTGGCTGCGAAAAAAATTGGCGGGACAACTTTTCCCGAGAGGCAGTATCGTACAGGCAAGCGTCTTCATAGGGCAATAGTGGGAACTAACCTATAGATCTCTGGAATCATGTAAGATATACACGAGGTCGAGGAATGCAGTTAGTCTAAGGCTGTGATTTGTGCCATTACTTGGAGAAGGCTAAAGTTTGGCAGTGGACTTTTGACTGGCTGTAATGATTAATATGCTTTGTAGTGGCGGCGTTAGAGAATTTATAGCTCTTTTATACCGTGTGTGTAATAAGAAGCGGATAAAATTTACCAGCGTCATATGTGCGACGCCATATCTGGTACGGCTGATCGTCAATCCGCTTACAAAACAGCAGCCATTTTAGCAAAAGCAAAAGTGCAATTTTTTTAATAGTTAATGAGTATGACAATGAGCTAGCACTTAGCTCACCAAATGATAGGCTTTAAAATTTAACCTATATAAAGAAAAACATGTTTATGCGGCGTCACCACTTTGGACTACAATGTGACGCCTGTTATTAGTAAAAATAGTCCCACTTTGAGTCACTCACCATATTATGAAAAAAAGGAAAATTTTAATAAAGATAGAGCCTTTTACAGGCAAAAACACCGAGTTATATTTGCACATGTTTGAGAAGGGAGCATCGCTGGCAAAATTTTGTATTATATATATATATATATATATATATATATATATATATATATATATATATATATATATATATATATATATATATTACGGTTTTGTTTCGCTGTACGAAAACAGCAACATTAAAATAATTTTTTTGCTTCAGACATAATTTAGCTGTAGCGTGGCTTTATTCAATAATTCAATACTGCGGTTAACAAATCCAAGTTTATCATCATGAACTGAACATAGACCTCCGACATAAATTGCCACGCTTGTCAGGTGGGTAGGCTCCCGCAATCTTTTATTATTTTAATGTGTTATCTTACCAGGAAAATATTCCCCCGGTGTTGCAGTTGTTCGCGGACGGTGGTCGATACTTCCCATCGGGTGAGCCAAATGCACAATTTCCCATACGTCCATAAAAAAAGATTCTGCTACCCGTCTCCTGCTTCACTTTCCTCTGTCACCTCTTAGGACACCGATGGGATAATATGGCGTAGTGCATATTCCTAAACCGCCACTACACGACTTTACTCCAAAGTTTAGGTTATTTGAATTTTGACATCATAGGTTAAAAATTATTCAGTGTAAGATTTATAAATAAGTAACTAGGAATTCGTCTAAATTTAAACTAATGTGAGGAAAATTGTTTTTGATATTTTACCAACTTTAAATAACATTAAGTTGTAAGTTATAAAAGTAAAACGATTTGACAGTACACTCGATGTTAAATGGTTACTACAGCACATAATATGCGTACATATACACATACCCTAGCAAATATCATTAAAAAAAACGATGTACATATTCATATTGTCACCTCAAAATATTTATATGGATTGCCTCACTACCCGATTATTATAACAAAAAAAACTGGCCAACATAAAACGAAAAGAAAATTAAATTCAAGTGAATTATAATTAGTGAAATACAACAAAATTTATTAAAATTTAATTCTCTACTGTATTCTCGCAACACTTTTTTTCATGTAAAATATCTTAATTTACGATTTGCTTCCCTTTGTCACCTCTTACGACACCCAGGGGTGAAATAGGGGTGGTATATATTCTTACACCGCTATTGATTGATACCGTTCCCACATTACTTGAATATAATTCACGATATACTATATTAGGACTTTGTAGCAGTCTATCGCGTAACACCTTATTCTTTTCTTCTATCTAATTTTAATAAAATAACAGGTTTTTAACGAGTAATAATCCTCATTTGTTGTGTAAACAGTTGTGCATAAAGAGAACTAAAGCTAGAAAGAATTTAGTATTGTGGTAATGTTCTACAATTAAAACTATATCAAATAATTACAAATTGATATCGACTTTTGTGAAGTGTTCGAACGAAACGCGTAAGCACCGCTATATCTTTTCCCGCGACCTTTCTAACACAGCAATTTTTAGACAGGCGTCAGTATTAGTTTTATGTTTCTGTTTCTACCGCAAACCAATCTAACATTTGTGACTACATAGCTGGATATTGTTGTTTACTTATAGAAACAATACGATGGGTTGCTTTAGGTGTAAGAAAAATCTTCCTGAAAGGGATGTTATTAAAGGTACTAACTGTAATACATAGGTACATGCATTATCAATGTACTGATTTATTTAAAACCGAGTTAAAAAAATCCTCCCTATGAATACAATCAAACGTAAATGTGCGCCCTGTAAAAATAAGAGGCTCGCTGATACGATAGCAAGAACAGTGTCACCAAATATCAAAGATTGCGCAACTACGTCAATTTTAAATGTCGACACCGATGCCTTGAATATAAGGATGCATAGCTCGACAATCTGCGCCAGCAGTTTGGTTAGACTTAAATTCATCTATCCAAAAAGTATCTGAAAATTTTGCGCAAGATATTAATAGGCTGGAAAAACGCGTCGATTCATGAAGCAGTGCATAACAGAACTCGAGCAAAACTTTACGGCATCGCATAATCCGCATGTCACCCTGATGCAGGAAAACAACGAGCTTCGCGCAGACTTAGAAAATTTACATACCAAGTTTGATAAAATCGACGAAGCCTGTTGTACCTGCAACGTATTACAAAATATTCCTAAAAAAGGCTGAAAACTTGATTCACTTGTCTTTAGAGATTGGTTAGCGGATTAGCGTCGAAATCAAGGAATGTGATATTAGATCTGTTCATCGCGTGCCTCCGAAGGTACTGAGTGACCGTCCAAAAATATTGTACTGCAACTAACCACACGACAAAGCTGATGTGTGAAGCGTGATGACATTATAGTAGCAGCGCGTTTGTGTCGTACACTCACAAGTACTCAGTTGTTCGGCTCTGCCAATAGCGCCACTGCTGCTGCTCTAAAACACAAGTTTCTATATACTAAATGAACATCTGACACCAAAAAAAATTTTTTTTTTCAGTTATGCTCGACAACTAACGAAGACCAAGGGATATTAATTTGTGGGTCGTGGGTCAAATACAATTGCATTTTGCTACGGAAAAGTGATGGTTCACGTATCATTCACATACGTTGTTATAGGGACTTTAGTAAAATATGACCATTTTATTACTTTTGCTTGTTTATTATTCCAAAATTAGCATGTAGTCTTATTTTAAGTTTTTATGTATGTTGTTTACAGTACTCAATACAGCAGGAAATCAAGATTCACAATTTTTTGGCAAACAAATTTATATATACACATATCAGTCGCATTTCTGTCTTATGATAGCTTCTAATAAAATATTTATAATCTATCAAAATTGTAGAGACTTAAAATCAAAACTTATAGACTTAACATTAAATTTATTTACTTGTAACTTCGTTATCGTCATATTAACTGAAACCCGCTTGTCGAACACAGTTTTGGATGCTAAAATTCAAACTTATATTTATACAATACTTTAACGCGATCGGAGCTGTATGTTATTTAATAAACAGCGGTGGTAGGATGCTAATTTTAGTTAAGGAATCAATCCATATTATTAGAAAACTTGATTTAGAGACCGAAGATTTAAAAATTAGTTTTCTTCATTTCCCAAGTTTAATTTACTACTAAGTGCGTGCTATATAACACCAGCATCCAAAACTACTATCTATGAAAAATACTTTTCTCACAAATTACAAATTCTTCTCTCAATATATTATTATTGGTGACTTTAATTTTCCCCACCTAGAATGATCCATTACACTATCTGACGGTCCATCCAGGTCTCGTAACCTGTTAATGTAGTTACTGATACAGCTAAACTATTATCAATTATCATGGCCTTTATAAATTTGTAACATATAGGTACGTTAAAAATTAAAACAGTAGAATTCTAGATTTTGTTTTATGCAATTTACCTAACTGCTCAGTTAATTTCTCTTATGATCCACTCTTATAATCCGTTCCACATCATCCCCAGTTGGACATTTTATGAGATAACTCAATCTAAGTGTATGCCCACCAACCAGAAGAAAAAACAAAACTTTTACAGAGCAAACTATGTGCTAATTAATTCCGCGATATCGGAAACTGATTGCGTTTCTGAATTCGATTCTTCTTGTATATATATCACAGTTGAAAATTTTATAATCAAGTGATATACGTTATGGAATCTTATGAGGGACGAGGCTGCTCGCGTCCGTAGGAAATACTTGAAATCTGATTTCCTACACGTGTCCCCGGGTAGTGCTAAACGAGCAGAACCAATTCCGGTAGTAGGCTTTAGCCGCTGGTTTTTTGATTACCACCCACCAATGCAGTCTTGCCGCCAAATAACGTTGCCGTGTTCCAGCATGTAATAAACTATTGTATTAGAGTTTGGGGTGGCGCATGCAAAACCCACATTTTGCGACTTGAAAGAGCCCAAAGGTCGTTGCTTAAAACGATGACTTTTAAGACGTTTAGATTCCCAACTGGAACACTCTATAGTGATTGTCAAGTTCTTACTGTTCGGCAGTTATACATTTTACAACTTATAAGCAGACAACATCTTGCTACTGCATACGACAAAGACAAAATAGAAAGAAAACGTACAATAGTTAATGTCTTGACTCCAACCGCTTTTCGCACGTCCTTTGCCAGGCGCCAACATGGTTATCTTAGTGTACATTTGTATAACAAAATAAACAAAATCCTTGACTTTTATCCACTTCCGCTTTACAAATTTAAAAAGAAGGTAGAAAAATGGCTTTTATCATTAAATTATGAAGAAACGGAGGACTTGTTTAATGTTATAATGTAATCCGCTTGATGAATCCTGTTATTTTTCATTTATTTATAAGTACATATAAAACACATGCATACAAAAACGCAAAAATTCGCTTGCTGACACACACACGCACACGCACATACACAACCCCACACATACACACACACACACGTACACATGAACCCTAACACACTCAACACACAGTTAGTACGTAAATTAAGTAGTATATTATTTTTTACACCTTTTGAAACATTCTTGTTATTTTGAACCTTTATTGTTAATTTATTAGGTCATAAAATTGGGAGAGGGCGCTGATTGCTGAGATACAGGTATAATTCCTAGTTCAGCAATCAGAGACTTCATATATTCACTGTATAATTATCAATAAAGCTTATTTGATCTTATTTGATCTATTTTGAGCATGATCCTTGGTGAAGCCACGTGGAGAATAAGTTTGAACAGTGGCGCTGTGTGTGTGAACCAGGTGCGAAGCGTCAGTTGTTAATATGTCGGATGCTTGGCTGTGGAGGGTAGCAGTATCCGAAGCACGTTGTTCCGCTGGCCAACTGCAGGTAGTTGAGGTCCCAATTAGTGAATTAGCTACTCACGCTGCCTTGACCCTAGATCTTTATTAGCATGTAAAGGAAGCGTATAGGGTACCGACAATGTAGACGGTCACACGGCCAATTGCTTAGACCTTCTACTAACTACCAAACCAGACAGGTATGAAGTACAGGTTGCCTCTTGTTTGGGTACATCTGGTGAAATCTGAATGGTCATATTCTTCACCTGATTATGAGTCCCAAAGTATTCGATAAATATGGTGGTGTAAGTCGGTTGGTTGGAATGCGACACTTTTTTAGTTTTTTTGATTCTATCCTTGGCGGGAGGTCTGTTTTCTTCTGGGGATCCGTCGAGTGGCGCAGATTCGATAGTCGATGTGTTGCGTCAAATTATGGATGTACGCTTCAACATCTTAAGCTACATCACCACTTACCATCAGATGGGATTGTTATTAAGCGCTGGCTTAGAATAATAAAAAAAAATTTTTACAACTTTTCAAAGAAATAACTCATAGATTCCCTAAATAGTTATATGATAGACGAAAATCAAGAATGTGGGCACAATAGAAAACGCACAATTCATTACGCGCTTATTAAAAGTTCTCCCTATTAAGAAAACGTGCTGAGCTTCTCTTAAATTAATGCTACAGTAAATACATAGAGAACAATGGGTCTTCAATAAAAGATAACATAAAATACTTAGGGAAATACACTTCACATATTAAGGAAACAAATATGGGATATCCTCAGATAATGAAGCTGGGTACCGAAAATTCATACCATCCAAAAATAATTTTTGAATAGTCCTCAGGTCATTTTAAATCCGTGTTTAAACCGTTGTCAGACAATCCATGTACATTAAGTCAACACTCTGAGGATAACTTCACTGAAGTAAACTTACATGACATACGTTTCACACAATCAGAAGTTTGCAAAGCTTTAAAAACTATTGCTCCAAGGGCACTGGACCTAACAAAATAATGCCAGAGTTTTTAAAACGCACTTGTACACTCAAAATTATTTTTAACAAATGTTTAAAATCGGGAACATTTCCACCTCACTGAAAACAAGCATACATTACACCCATTAACAAATCAAGTTCTAAGAACAACGTGGAAAGTCATCGTCCAATATCAAATCTTTCGCCTTTTCCTAGAATCTTAGAGAAACTTATTCATGATCATATATATTCAATTTGAACAACACGGCTTTGATAATGACAATTCTACACTGACAAATCTCCTCGTTTTTACTTTCTTTTTAATAATTACAGCTCATATTGATACTGTAAATACCGATTTTGGAAAAAGCATTCTATAAACTTAAAAAAAAAATCCTACAATAGTATCAAAGGTCAATCTTCTACGTTGGTTTGCCTCTTACTTAGAAAACCGCATACAGTTGGTAGTCCTTAATGACTACCTTTCCTTACCCTTTATAGTTACGTCTGGCCTACCACAGTACTAATACTGGAGCCCCTCCTCTTTATTTTATTTATTAACGACATTTCAACTTACTTTGATCACTGTAAATTGTCATTATACGCTGATGACTTAAAATTGAACTCTGCCGTTACTAAATCTGATGACATAAAATTAATACAAAAATATTTATACAGACTTGAAAATAATTGTAAAATCAATAAATTATTTTTGGCTTTTAATAAATTCAAATACATAACATGTACTAAGAAAAAAAATGTAGTACCTCATAAATTCGTTTTAGAATCTAGTATACGTAGTTTTGGAGTATATCTAGATACGCAAATCAAATTAGATAGGCACATCGAGGAAATATGAAATAAAACCTACCGAAAGCTAGGTATTGTTACTAGTATAACAAAATCATTTAAACACAAAGACACTTTAGTCTGCCTTTATCAGTCATTGATTGTAACCATTTTGGAATATGTTTCCCCCGTTTGAACCATTTCTATTCGGTTTACAAAGATAAAATAGAAAAACTCCAAAAGAAATTCTTACGCAGTGTTAACTATCAAATGCTTCGCAATTCATTGAATCTACAAAACATTCAAGTGGTATCATTAAAAGACAGACATTATTTAATCGTCGCCACCACATATGGGAATATCTGTGGTGGTGAGATTAAGTATTTAGTTTCGAATACCACCCAAAAGCTCACGATCATATAATTTGTTTTATATACCAACAACCAGGACCAACATTGGTAAAATAGCACCAGTACACAGAATAAGTGTCTTCAACAATAAAGTGCTTAACGACCTGGATATGTTCTCTATCTCCCATTGGGCTTTCAAAACTCAATAAAAAATATTTTAAACAATTTCGATTTCGATATAGAAGGTTATCTTGTATGTTTATTTTACTTTACAGCTTATAATTTCCTTTTTATTTAAGTATAGACTTGTTACCCTGCTTGTTGTTCAGACGATACCATTTACGATCTGCTTCGTAATATACATTTGTATGTGCTCAATGAGATAATTTGTAGGGAGTAAGTGTAATTATCTTTGTTTATTTTACTTTGTATGTTTTTATTATATTTTTTTTTCCTGTTTTGTCTCCTCCAATAAAGTAAATAAATAAATATTAAAATTGAAGTCACGTAAAAGTGAGATTGCAGCCTATATACCTATGTCTAATCGCTAGACACAGGCTTTCTCTCATCGCTCAGAGGATCATAGAGTAATTAGTCCACCGCGCAATGTAGCTACATTGTCTGTTGACAGACTTCATACTTACGTATTTCATTTCTTACATATGCAAATTTGCTCACAATGTGTTTGTTCTTTCACTTAAAATGCAATTAAGGACTTCATTAGTGCCGACTGGGATCTGATCCAAGTCGCTCGCACTCTGTAAAATGAGTAGCCAAGTCTCTCTTGTAATACAAGCTAGAATGTATTTATTAAATTGTTTTCACTGTTACCATGCTTTAAACCATGAACTGTCTTAAGCCAGAAAATTTAATTCGTAAGTCATCAATATACATTAGGTAGAAAGGCTCACATTTCAACACAACGTTCTCCTACTTAAATTAAATTATGAACAATAATAAATAATAGATAAGGAATAATATGTCAATATGATTTTATTTTACACATTAAATAATTTGGTTGATCCTTTAAGGTTTTTTGCGGTATAAATTATAATGCAACCATACTTACAATAACGAAGACATACATTATATTACAACCTAGAACCTTGAAATGGTGAGTATGTGATTGTTAACTGAATCAGGTGTTACTTTGCAGAAACCTTGTTAAAATTAGTAAAAATTACCTTGCGTGCATCTGTACAGTGTGGGTGAAATCTGAATCACAAAATTCTGTTACATTTAGTCTTTTATTTCAGGCTGTTAAAAACGGTAGCCACAAGTTCTATGAAGCTGTTAAAGCCAACCGACTAACAGCACTAACATCACAAAAACTGGATTAGTTGGTATAGAGGTCAATGTCCAGCCAAAGCATGATCGGGCTCGTAAGGAAAAAATACATAGAATTTCCGAATTTTAAAGCAAATGTAATTTTTATTTAGGTACGTGAAAAAATTATTGAGCAATAAAGTTTATCACATACCACAGTCAGTTTAGGATTTAAACAATTTAGAAAGCGTATATTTTTTTTATATATTTCCAACCACCACGAACCGAATGGAGGTTACTACAAATCTTTATTCATTTAACTACACATTGCGAGAAATGGGTGGGAATGTAAATAATTAAAGGACTAACTGAGGTAAATCCTACAATTATTTATATTGATAAAAAGTACCTGGTTGACCGAGCTTTGCTCGGTATTTTTCGCTCGATTTTTTTTAATTCGTGTGTTTTGGAAATTATATTTCGATACAAATTACATACTGATGAAATATAAATAATATTTTTTGATCTTAGCGACATAACAGAAAAAACGGAACTGGTTATTTGAATAAAAAATCATGAGTGCAATTATTTTAATTTAAATTTTCGTGTTTTTAAAAAATACTGAAAAAAAGCTCGAAAAAAAATTGATTTTCTCAAAAAAGAAAGGAACATGAAAAAAAATTAAAAAAAGTCGGTCGGTCGGTCTGGGCTCGATCCGGGGTTTTAAGATTCTGTGACCGACCATTATACTAATTAAGCTATTTATAATCACTAAGAATCTGTCAAAATTTACCTTCTTATTCTAACGATATTGTAGCAGATTTTCGTTGCCTAAAAACACGGACAAAAAGACATTTTCTAAAAATAAATTATAACTAGATCGATTTATTATCCCCGAAACTCCCTGGACACTAAATTTTATGAAAATCGTTGGAGCCGTTTCCAAGATCCCGATTATATATATATATATATATATATATATATATATATATATACAAGAATTGCTCGTTTAATCAATTTTATCAATATATATCACTTTTCGAAGTTTAAAAAATGATTTAAAGATGTAATGGCCCACAACCTGTAAATTTACGGGGTCTCTATAAAAGGGTGGTCCGAGGCCGAAAATAAATCCCACCACTCAGGACGGAAAAATTCATTTACTTACTGTTTTTGGCCTAACTTGGGATTTGGAACCCAGCCTGACGAGGCAGCCAAAACTAGAATAGAAATTTGAGTAACAATTTGATAACGAAATAATGTCTAACAATAAATGTAACATAATCAAGTTTCAATGCAATGATGTAATTGTAAAAAATCTAAAATTGCGGAATTTGTTAATAAAAATTAGGAGGTAGTGGTATTGTTTGCGGGTAATGCAATTGTACTGTCATTCTCTTTGTTGCGTTGAGATAATGGTGCAACTTTGCTATTTGAGCAGGTAAAACTAGCAATATTTTCCATTTCTAAACTCCAGCTATTCTTTTCATTTTAAAAGCCGAGAGACTATTATCTCTTTCATTTATGAATCAGATGGCGTCTCACTATTCCAAGAGGTGGTTTTTGTTTAAATTTTTTTTTAAATTAATTTTATTACCAACTGATTCCACTTCCGTTTTTTTTTCTTCATCCGCCTCTAAATGTATAGTTTTAGCAGACGAATAACATGAAAATATTCAGCCTGTAAAAGTTTACACCTGTGAACCCTTGACCTATCCACTATTGTGGAAATATTGTATACTATTGCACGGATTTTTTTAATCGCCACGCTTGGCAAGCAGATAAGCAATAGTGTAATAGTGGTGATATGAGGTCCACTATTAACAGACTCCGAGTGGTTTAGTGGTGGAGGAATGAAACTACTGTTTTATGTGCAAACAAATGGTGTATCGAGTATTGAATATGGAATATGGAATACCTTTTTACATCAACCCTGCCTATATTTATATGTCCGGCTATTTAGGGTTGATTAGCCTGGCTGCTACAATAGTATTGGCGCCTCGCATAACTCAAAATTATCAGAAATACATACCTGTAATTTCACACACCTAATAAGTCCCCGTGAATAAATAAAATCCCAAATTGCAGGAATTAACCTATTACAGTTCTTGTGTTACTAGTCTGGTAATATAATTGAATTCTCGAATTAACCTTTTATGAGTATAGTTCTTAAGTTATAAGACTAAATGTCATTTTTATCACCTACTCTGTGAACTCCTCGTCAAAAACCTAACAAAATAAAGATATTTAGTGTGTAAAAAATGTCGGTAAAACGTGCCAATGAATTTGTCGATTGACTTGTCGTTTTAGATTTTAAAGTTAATAAATATAAACCTTCAATTCCGTCCTCCATGGTGGCACTACTCCAGAGGCGTGGAGCAGAACTGCGGTGGTCTTGTTCTTTAAGAAAGGCGACAACGCTCTCTTAAAGAACTACAGACCGATTTTTCTTCTGAGCCGCGTCTACGTGCTGTTTTCGAGAGTCATTACGAATCGTCTCGCACGCAGACTGGACGACTTCCAGCCTCCCGAACAAGCCAGTTTTCGAAAAGGCTTCAGTACCATAGACCACATACATACCCTGCGGCAGATTGTACAGAAGACTGAAGAGTACAATCTGCCACTTTGCCTGGCGTGTGTGGACTATGAGAAAGCCTTTGATTCCGTCGAAATTTGGGCGGTGCTACAGTCCCTTCAGCGGTGCCAAGTTGACTGTCGGTATATCGAAGTGCTGAAGTGTTTGTACAGTAGGGCTACGATGGCTATCCGAGTACAGAACCAGAGCTCGAAACCTATCCAACTGCAGAGAGGTGTAAGACAGGGTGACGTTATATCTCCGAAACTCTTCACCGCTGCATTGGAAGACGTTTTCAAGCTACTGGATTGGAAAGAATACGGTATTAACATCAATGGCGAGTAAATCACTATGCTCGAAGTTGTTGACGAGTACGTTTACCTGGGACAAATAGTCCGACTAGGTAAGTCCAACTTCGACCGAGAGGTCAATCGACGGATTCAACTCGGCTGGGCAGCGTTCGGGAAATTACGACATATCTTCTCGTAAGGTATACCTCAATCTCTAAAAACTAGATTTGGGAAGAAAGGTTCTTGAGTGGCAGCCTCGTACCGGTAGGCGTAGTGTAGGGCGACCCCCCACTAGATGGAGTGACGACCTGGTAAGATATGCAGGAAGTCGATGGATGCAGGTGGCTCAGGACCGTGCTTTGTGGCATTACTTGGGGGAGGCCTATGTTCAGCAGTGGACTTGTGAAGGGCTGTAATGATGATGATGATGATGAAATATAAACAGTAAAGTGTAATACATACGCAAGGGAAAATTTTCAAAGACGTCATAAATTTAAAATAGAGTCCAATTTAGGTAAAAATGAAGAACGGAGTCTTCGACTGCGTCGATAAAAAAAACGTTGAAAAAGATATGAACGTATGCTAAGTTCCATTGTAGATCGTTATATCAAGTAAATAACCTTTTAATTTTTATATAGAATGAGGGTGTCAAACGAGCACACATTCTACTCGATGGTACTCGTAAGTATATACTGTAGACCATAGACATCTACACCTATCCTCAATTAAGAATCAAAATGCTCATGCATTGTCACCCTTGAGGACTAAGATGGAATGCCTCGTTTTCAGTGGATAGGGTCTCTGGTTCTCCACAATAACGATACGAAACATAGCAGCACTAAACTGTATGGATTCTGCGGCCCAGAGATAACAACATCTATTCTGGATTAAGTATCAACATGTACGTTCTCAGCACAGCTGAGGACTGTAAGAGCATTTCTCAATCTATTCAAACATAAATAGAATATTCGTGTCTGTCTGTAACATTTAAATAACCGCCTTCGATTCTAGTTGGGACGTTATTTACATGCTATTAAAACATGAATTACCATTTTAAAACGTTTACCTGTCAGTTTGTTTGTCTTTGAAACTTAACGAAGTTAGAGATGTTAGAGAGCAACGCCTTGAATGATCTAGACTATATTTTACCCAAGAAACATTGGGGATTTTTCGTGACATTAAAGTAATAGTGTTTGAAGCATATCTCATAAACTTGAAAAAATGTAAAAAAAAAACAATCGAACTAAACTTTTTTGGTTCACAATTTTTTACAATAATGTTCTCAAACTATCTTTTATCTCTTTGAGTTTTTATTCCTAATTGATTTTTAACATTTTAATACAATATCAATTTTCAGAAATCTAAGGTTAAGACCTTTTTACATTTGATTAATAGATTTTATTTTAATTTTTAATGTTTTCCCATATCCCACGTAGCTTTAGAGATGATAACAAAAAAATATTTTAACATCCCTTCCCAAAGGCCACTACACTGATTATATACCTGCGGGTTATTTGTTTAAATTTTATGCGGACGAAGATTCGCGTAAAAGATAGTGTTTAATGAATAAATTAAATATATTTCGACGAACGAATAAAGAAAGACGGTTTGCTGCGTACATTTAAAGAAACGCAGTAATAAGCAGTGTAGTGGCGGTTTAAGAACATTTACTACCAAATATCATCACGTGGATGTCATAAGAGGCAACGGACGAAAATAAATCAGGAGATGGACAGCAGCGTCTTCTTGATAATGATTAAAAAGACTGTGGTTGCCAACCCGCTTGCCAAGCGTGGAAACTTTGGCAAATGAGGCAATGTATGGGGCAGGTCTATGTTTACCAGTGGACTTTATTAGGCTTTAGCGGTAACGGTAAGAATTAAATCAAAAGCATCTTAAACTTATTATAAGAACGATTTATTTTATAGGATAAGGGTAAGAGCACACAGTCCACCTGATGGTAAGTGGATGCTGCGACCCATAGACATCTTATGTTATCTCGATTAAGAATCAAAATGCAGATGCGTTGTCACCCTTGAGAACGCTTAGTTAAATAAAGAGATATTTCACATGAACGGATGTAAGAACTAATGAAAATAATTCATTGTAGTATGACGTATACTTCATATACAATGAAAAAAAAAACATAAATTATATAAAGGTACAATTGGCGGACTTATAGCTTATAAGAGATTTGGATAAGACAACCACATTGCAGTGACCAGTTTGAAATTATCCTAAAGCGTTAGGTTTTGTTCATACTCACTCTTTCCAATGAGCCATTGCACCTAACTTTCTCTTTTTCGAATCTTTGTTTAGCTTAGTATCCCATGAGATCTGGTACTAAGGCTACTAAGGTCTTGAGATTGCAGCCAATATTTATTTTGTACAAAATCACATTATTTTTAAACTTGATGTCTGGTTATTTGTAATTATTCCTGTGTCTCTCAGATTGCATTACACAATTTAAAAGGAATGAGTATCGTTGTCTTTCTAAATATATATGTCGCGACATACTGTTTTGTCATACTGTTTGTTCATAATGAATAAAAATAATGATTTCTTATATTTACGCGAACACTACACATTGAACCCATTAAAACTACTTTTACGGATTTCATCGCGTCTATTTATGTTATTTTTAATACCCGACGTTTCGTAGATCGGACCAAAGACAATAATTAAAAAGCTGAAGGTACTCCGGGTGTTTAGGCCTGAGTCGGCGCTCGGGTCGAGCGGGAGGCGCGCCTGACGGCGGAGGCGCGGGGGGGTGCAGTCTGGTGCGGTGCCCGGCTGCGCCGGCGTCGGGTTTTGCGCTTCACTTATCGCAGAGCGTGGATCTGGGTAGTTGCCCGTTGTGTGAATAGTTTAGTCGCACCTCTGCCTTAACGTATATACTTCGCGAACCTGAGTAGTTTGCCGCGCGGTCCGGTGATATTGCTTTTTTCACAAAGGTCGAGTTTGTATGTGACGCGCGTTCGGTTAAATCTTGTTGGACTTTATTGGATTAACCTAATGACAATTGGCTTGTCTCCAATTAACAAGTGAGAAACGAGTGTAATTTACTAGGTTCTTAAATTTTTGTGACGGACTGCCACTTCGATATAAAGAATAGAGGTGAAGCCTTGGGGTCGGCGGTTCTGCAACCAGCAGGAAGTCAGGTTACATAATTTAACACAATCCCACCACAACACAGTCAAGCACACCCACACTTACACCTGAATCTTCCTAAGGTAGACCCTACTTCGAAGAAATAGGTAAGTTTTTGTTTGGTCCCCCTTTTACCGCTAACGTGTAATATTCCACAAGCCATTTAGGCCGACCTCCTGTTGCTCGTCGAGTGGAACTCCTGATGGGCCCGAGTTCCACGACCTTTGCCCGGGTAACTAGAGGCCGTAACAATTGGTAGCAGAGCGTGGTTTTCCTGATGGGTTTTGAAACCACTCCCAGCTCAATACGTAACGTTTGTTGCAATACGTATTAATAATTTTGTTTTGTTCGCGTGTTATTTGTTAGCGGATAGGATCGGTGTATAGAACCGTGTAGTAACCGTATTTTTTGAGTTTTATTTACTTTATTCGGTCGCTTACTTTGTTAGTGGTAGGTAGAATTGTGCCACGCCCGCGGCCGGGCGTAAGCGGACTGTTTAGGTATTTACCTTAGGTTTAGGTACACGCGTCGAGTAGGGTTTATAATTACCGTTGCTACATAAGCGTGGCAATTGCAAATATTGTATATGTAATAATTATCAATCAGCGTTGTCTCGTAAACCGACTGTAGTTATTACTCGTGGAATAGTAATTTGTTTGAATTAAATTAATTGCGTAGTATAATTTACTGATTGGATAAATAGTATTTTGTATTGTATTATTTTTATTGTGATAATTAAACTAATTGTGTAAGTAATTTGTACTAAGTTTAATTCGGTGATAATCGTACCTTGTAATGATGCCTTCACACCGGTCACCGACGCTTCGCTTACAAGCGGAACTGCGCTGGGCTGCGAATGCTCACAGCTTGATAGGGAGACCCGATAGAATCCATAGCTTGGAGAAGCGGCTCGAGCAAGTCACGGCCCGAAGGGCCGTAGTGGAGGAGGCATGCTCCGAGATTATGGCTTCGGGAGCGGAACAGGGAGTCCTAGACTCCTGTCTTTCCGACTATGAGCAATTTTTTGCTCTCACGGATGACCTGATTGAGGCAGGGGCCAAGCAGGCTAGTGACGCGCGTGAAGCTCGGCTGGGTGTCCTGCTCGAGTCCCCTCGGAAGCAGCCCACTCACCCGGAGCTGTTGGGACGACTTCCCACTCTGGACCTGCCAAGGTTCTCCGGGGTCCTCTCCGAGTGGTTAACATTTGTGGGACTTTTTGACAGCCTAGTGGATGCCCGGAGGGATTTAACACCAAGCCAGAAGATGGCGTATCTCCTGGCCTCATTAGAGGGGGAGGCCTTGGGCGTCGTCGGCCATTTGAAGGTGTCGGACGACGCCTACCTGAACGCTCGGGACCTCCTTGCCGGAAGGTATGCCAACGTACGGCGAATTGCGGACGAGCACGTCAAACTTCTGTTAAACCTCCCGTTGCTAAAGGACCGGGCCCGACTACGACCGGACGTCGTAAATCCGGTCTTGGTGGCCTGCAACTCGTTGAGACGGCTGGATTTGCCGGTGGACGAATGGTCCTTTTTGTTGCTCCATATTGTGCTGTCCCGCCTACCTCTCGATCTTCGACTCCATTTTGAGGAGAGGTACGGCGGAGACGGCGCCTCCTATATTCCTCCCTTCAGGGATCTGCTGCGGTTCTTGGAGGAGCAGTGCCGGCAGATTGAAAACGCAGCGGGCACCGCCGGAGATCTGCGGACTGCTAACCGAACCGTGACCAGGGAAAGGCGAAACCCCCCGGCCAAGTTGTTGGCAACCCCCCTCAGACCTAGTGGTGCTCCTGCGGGAGGGCGCCCCCTCCTATCATCTTATAGTGGCCTAGTGGCCAGGAAGGAGCCCCCCTGCTCCTATTGTAGAGCAGCAGAACACCAGGTGACGTCGTGCCCTAAATTATTAGGCAAGCCTGCCTCAGCGAGACGAACCATCGCCAGGGAGCGCCGCTGGTGCTATTCATGTTTAGAACGGCACCTCCAACGAGACTGCCCGCACCAGCGGCCCTGTCCGCACTGCCAGGGCAAGCACCACGCCGTTTTGTGCCTGGGCGCGAACGGCTCTTTCTCCCGGGGCTCGGCTGGGCCCTCATCCCCCACGGGCGGGGGCGCCCAGCCACCCCCTCTGACAGGTGACGCTCGTCGCTCTCCTACCGACGACCCTGCCCCTGGGTTCGGAGGGGGTTCCCCTCACGACCAGTCGGGGGGTCGTTCCCCCAGGGGCGGGGGGTTCGTCACCCCCCCTCGGAGGGTCGAGAGGGACTTCGCGGCCACTCAGCGATCAGCGAGATCCTTCTCACCCCCATTAGCAGAGAGGCCGCGACTGGAGTACCACCCCCCCCCCCCCTTTGGTCGGTCCCGCTACTACGGGCTCCCTGAGACCTCGAAGCTGTCCAGGGCCTCCAGGCCAAGGTTCCCAGAAGCCCCCCAGGTCGGCCCGTTCTGCGATTTTCATCCACGGGTCATTGAGATGCCGCCGGAATTCCGCTTTCCGGACCCCCGGCTTGAGTGCCGGTCCGACGAAGGCAGCTCCTGCTAGGAAACTGCCGCCCTAGCTCCCACCACGGCCGCCTTCACTGATCCTTTAAGCCGTCCGCAGTCCACCTGTCAAACTGTTCTATTGCCGACGGCCGCCGTGAAGGTGTACAACCCGAGTGGCGACTGCTTAACTGTTCGCGCTCTATTGGATTCAGGTTCACAACGCTGTGTGGCCTCCACTCGGTTAGTGGGAAGACTAGGGCTCCCCTGGAGCTCCAAATCATGTCCAATGGTAGGTATTGGAGGTGCAGAGCCTCCTGCTCCTAGGGGACAAGCAAGGCTGGTGTTTGGTCCTGCAAGCGAACACCTCCACATCTTAGTTAAGGTAAATGTCCTCGATGATATTGTAGGCTTTCTCCCTAATGCCCGTATAAATGATAGCGCGGTTTGTTGTACGTCTGGCTTGAGACCGGCAGACCCTCAATGGTCCCAACCTGGGCCGATAGATTTGTTGCTGGGGGCCGACGTGCTGGGGTTCATCCTGTTAGGCGAGATACGAGCCCTACAGCCCGATGGCTTGTCAGCCGTGTCCACTGTATTTGGGCACAGTTTCTTTGGACCGGTTCTGTGGTCTCCACCGCATCAGGCAGCCGACCCGCTCCCAGTGGCGGGCGTGTCTCTTTCGGACGTCGTCCAGCGGTTCTGGGAAATTGAGGAGCCGCCACACGCGCCTCGAGTCAACCCTCTGGACCGTGAGTGCGAGTTGTTCTACCAGAACAATACCGGCCGCCGTGTCGACGGTCGCTTTGTCACCCGCTTACCCTTTCTTGACTCACGGCCTCCTTTGGGCCAATCTCGGACCATGGCCGAAAAGAGGTTGCTTTCTATGGAGCGCCGTATGCGTCGCGACACAGCCTTTCGCGACAAGTATGTCGAGTTCATGCGCGAATATCAAGAGCTGGGTCACATGTCACCTTCTCATTTCGACTGGCGATCACATGAACACTACTTCCTCCCCCACCACGCGGTTTTGAAGTCCCCTGGGAGTAAGATTCGGGTGGTTTTCGACGGCTCCGCCCCCTCGTCCAATGGGGTGTCCCTGAACCAGTGTCTCCACTCTGGTCCTAAATTGATCAGGGACATATCCGACATTTTGACCCACTTCCGTCGGCATCAAGTTGTTTTTGTAGCCGACATTCGGATGATGTTTCGACAATCAGTGGTCCACCGTGATGACCGTCGATATCAGCTGATCCTGTGGCGCGAGAAGCCCAGCGATCCGATACAAGTGTTCGAGTTGAACACCACCACCTATGGACTCCGATCCAGCCCGTATGTCGCCATGCGAACCCTCCTCGAACTAGCTGAGAGAGAGTGCCTAAGATACGCTCGGGGGGCTTCTATTTTGGAGACCTCGGTCTACATGGACGATATTTGTACGGGTGCCTCCACCGTCGAGGAGGCCCTCGTATTGCGAGACGAATTGATTGCCATCCTGAAGTCGGGAGGTTATGAGCTGCGCAAATGGTTGTCGAACTCCCCTCATATTTTGAAGGACCTCCCAGGAGAGGATCAACAAGACCCTCATCTATTCGAGCACCCTGACAATCCTAATTTGTTGACTGTGCTTGGCATTCAATATCAGCCTGTTCAGGATACCTTCACGTATCGAGTCAAGATCGATCCCCCCCCTAAATCATGGACCAAGCGCTCTGTGTTGTCAACTGTAGCTCGCACCTTCGATCCTAATGGTTGGATTACTCCGGTCATCTTTTTGGCTAAGTGTTTCCTTCAAAAACTCTGGATATCCGGGTTGGGTTGGGACGACCCTATAAGCGGTGCTCTCTTGCGAGAGTGGCTCTCAATTGTGTCCTCCCTTCCAGACATCGACCGGGTCTCCATGTCAAGGTGCTTCCTCCCTCCAGGGAAATGCAGGGTTACCCTGCACGGATTTTGCGACGCCTCTGAGAAGGGTTACGCTGCTGTTGTATATTTGCGGACGGTGAGCTCTTCTGGCCATACTTCCGTCCATCTCGTACTTGCTAAAAGCAAAGTGGCTCCCATTAGGTCCCGCTTAACTATCCCTAAGTTGGAACTGTCTGGAGCTGCTCTTCTCACGCGACTGCTCAACCACGTTCACTCCTCCTTGAAGTCGGTAATCGACATTACGGACGTCTACGCTTGGTCGGACAGTGAGATAGTACTTTGTTGGCTCCGAGCAGCACCTCACAATCTTGAGGTCTTCGTGTCGAACCGCGTGTCCCAAATCCAGAATTCTGTCACTTGTCTAACGTGGAGACATGTCCCAGGGGAGTTGAATCCAGCAGACTGTGCTTCTCGTGGCTGTGAGGCCTCCTACTTGGTTGATCACCCGCTGTGGTGGGGGCCCGGCTGGTTAGCTGAGTCTCAGGCGTTCTGGCCCCAGAACAAATACTCTGAACCAATTGAATTGCCTGGCCTACGAGCCCGAGTAGGAGCGGTCAAGGATAAGCCCACTCGTGACCTCTCCTTACTAGAACGGTACAGCTCTCTCGACAAGCTCTTGGGAGTAACGGCTTGGTTGCGTCGATTTGTCCGCAACTCGAGAGACCCATCTAACCGAATATCGGATTCCGCCTTGTCCCCTAGCGAGCGGCGCGAAGCCTTGATGCATTGGACCCGTATGATCCAAGCGGAGCATTTCGAGCTCGTGATTGATACCTTGAAGCGGGGCTTAGTTGTCAAGGGTGCGCTGGCCCGCCTGAACCTCTTCCTGGATGACTCGGGGATGCTTCGCGTGGGCGGACGTTTGAAAAATTCTCAACTGCCGTACGAGGCTCGACACCCTCTACTGCTCCCCAAGGACGGCGCCTTGGTTCGGTTGCTGGTAACTCACTACCATGTTCAGAATGCCCACGCTGGGTGCAACGCACTTTCGGCCATTTTGCAGCGGGAGTTTTGGATTTTGGCGGGTCGACGCACCATTCGGAGCGTCATCTTTAAGTGCATATCTTGTTATAAGTTGAAGGCGCCCATATCACAGCCGATGATGGGCGACTTACCACCCGACCGCGTCAGGGCCATCCGACCGTTCGCGGGAGTCGGAACTGACTTCGCTGGCCCCTTCCTCGTCAAGTCCTCTAACCTTCGTAACGCGCGTGCTCATAAGGCCTATCTGTGCGTTTTCGTGTGCCTCTCCACTAAGGCTGTTCACTTAGAACTTGTAAGTGCCCTTAGCACGGAGGCCTTTTTGTCCACACTGGGTCGCTTCGTATCGCGTCGCGGTTTACCGGACCTGATCCGGTCGGATTGCGGAACTAATTATAAGGGTACTGATAGGTATTTGAAGGAGGTCGTTGAATTTCTGTCTAGCAACAGGACCTATTTAACTACTGCGATGTCCAAGAAGGGCATCCAGTGGAAATTCGACCCTCCGGCTTGCCCACACTGGGGCGGTATTTTTGAGGCGGTGGTGAAGGTTGCAAAGACGCATCTCCGTCGCGTTATTGGCGAAACTATTTTGACATTTGAAGAGCTTGCCACCGTATTCTGTAAAATTGAAGCAGTCCTCAACTCTCGGCCCCTCTGTCCCCTCTCGTCCGATCCGAATGATTTAGAGGTTCTAACCCCTGGCCACTTCCTGATAGGCCAGCCGCTTAACGCCCTGCCCGAGTACCCCTTCCGGGAAATAGTCTCTTCGCGGCTGAGCAGATTTGACATGCTGCAACAAATAACTCAGAGCTTTTGGCACCGATGGTCTCTGGAGTACCTACATCTTTTGCAGCAGCGCGTTAAGTGGTCTGACAAGACGGACCCCCCTCGGGTTGGAGACCTCGTGTTAGTTAAAGAACCTAACGCCTCGCCCTTGTATTGGCGCCGTGGGCGCATTGTCAAGTTGTCGTATGGACCGGATGGGATCCCTAGGGTGGCCGAGGTTTTGGTTGGAGATTCGGTTTTGCAACGTGCCGTCTCTACCCTATCTCGTTTGCCAATTTACTCGCGGACCTAGATCCTCATGTCCGGGACGGGGGCTTGTTTAGGCCTGAGTCGGCGCTCGGGTCGAGCGGGAGGCGCGCCTGACGGCGGAGGCGCGGGGGGGTGCAGTCTGGTGCGGTGCCCGGCTGCGCCGGCGTCGGGTTTTGCGCTTCACTTATCGCAGAGCGTGGATCTGGGTAGTTGCCCGTTGTGTGAATAGTTTAGTCGCACCTCTGCCTTAACGTATATACTTCGCGAACCTGAGTAGTTTGCCGCGCGGTCCGGTGATATTGCTTTTTTCACAAAGGTCGAGTTTGTATGTGACGCGCGTTCGGTTAAATCTTGTTGGACTTTATTGGATTAACCTAATGACAATTGGCTTGTCTCCAATTAACAAGTGAGAAACGAGTGTAATTTACTAGGTTCTTAAATTTTTGTGACGGACTGCCACTTCGATATAAAGAATAGAGGTGAAGCCTTGGGGTCGGCGGTTCTGCAACCAGCAGGAAGTCAGGTTACATAATTTAACACAATCCCACCACAACACAGTCAAGCACACCCACACTTACACCTGAATCTTCCTAAGGTAGACCCTACTTCGAAGAAATAGGTAAGTTTTTGTTTGGTCCCCCTTTTACCGCTAACGTGTAATATTCCACAAGCCATTTAGGCCGACCTCCTGTTGCTCGTCGAGTGGAACTCCTGATGGGCCCGAGTTCCACGACCTTTGCCCGGGTAACTAGAGGCCGTAACACCGGGTTAACTTTGACATCGAGACGTCAGTCACCTCAGTCACCCGTGACCATGGGTGCTGGAAAGCACCCGAAACGAAGGGTATTAAAAATAACATAAATAAACGCGATAAAATCCGTAAAAGTAGTTTTAATCAACGAAGAACATCATCTTATGTTCGGCCATGTTGGTATGTTTAACATTATTCAAATGAAGTTGATGACTATTGTTATAGTATTGTTTAAGTTCAAATACTTAACACAGCTACTTATATAATATTAATTTAACAAAAAAACAATGGCGCATTATTTAATTCAAGGACTTATGTATAAGAGGCGGTGTTGAACTGGTATTGCAACATCCATTAGTGAAATAAATGTGCAATAAATTACTGGAAGCGAGCGCAGAAACTCGTTCATCTGAAAAAAAACGCGATGTGCTCGTGTAACTGACGTGATATGTGAAGCGACTGATGAATGTTGATGGGCTTCCTGTACAGCTTATAGATTATATCTTTAACGAATTGGTATTTTATAATTAAAAGTGTCAACCAAGATTAATTAGTATAATGTACTAATGATATTCATTGCTAATTACCATTACGATTATACGCCATCAAAAGTTCACTGTTGAACATAGGCCTCTTCCATAAATTGTGCCTAATTGCCATAGTTGCCACGTGTGGCAAGCGGGGTGGCAAAGCAGTATTTTATTTTTTATAAAGCTATTGTCATGAAGATGCTGTTGCCCGTCTCCTGGTTCAGGTTCCCTTCGTCACTTCTTACGACACCCACGGGTTGATTTAGGAAAGTGGATATTCTTACACTGCTATTATACTTTGAAACAAATTCGTCATCATTACAGCCTTTCATAAGTCCACTGCTGAACATAGGCATCCCCCAAGGTACGCCACAAAGCACCGTCGTGCCACCTGCATCCATCGACTTCCTGCATGTATTACCAGATCGTCACTCCATCTAGTGGGGGGTCGCCGTACACTACGCACACCGGTACGAGGCTGCCACTCGAGAACATTTCTTCCCATCGGTTATCGGTTCTTCGAGCTATATGGTCAGCGTATTGCCACTTAATATAATACACGCATAAAATAATCCGTTGGAATATGTCGGTCACTCTGGTTCTACTACGAATATGCTCATTTCTGAGTTTATCACGCGGAGAAACTCCGAGCTTAGCCCTCTGCACAGTGCTGAGCGACCTTGAGCTAATCCATGCATATAAGTAATTGTACTTGAATTTATAAAAATGTAACACTAATAAATTTAATTTTAAATTTAAAAACCTTTTCCTTGTTTCAAAGGAAAATCTCCATCATTACCTAGATAAGTTTATAAGAGTTTTCATTATAACAACTTATGATAATACTCAATCTTGTGTAAACAAGGATCTTGACAGTAATAAAATTGCGTATTTTTAAATAGGCTATTACCGTTAACCGTTACAATCTACTAAAGTCCTCCCCACAGATTGCCTAATAGATATTTGCCATAGTTGCTACGCTTGGCAAGCAGGTTGGCAACCGCAGTTTTTTTTTTCATTAGTCGTTATTAGGTGGACGCTGCTGCCCATGCTCTGATTTGTTGTCCCTTACGACACTCAGCCTCCTACTTCCATTGACGTCCAGTAAATTTTAAAAAGTCGTCGTTCCATCTAGTGGCTGACTAATTAATAAATTAGCATAATTTTGTAGGATTGCACTATATTCCTTATTTATAATTGAACACGTCACTTATATTCATACAGTTACGAGGTTGTTACGTGTAATTTACTTGTTTTATCTAAAGTTTGCTAATTAACATCAGGGTAACCAAACTAAAATGATCTCTGAAAACATGAGTCATAATAATGTGACTAGTAAGAACTAGTAGAGGCCAACATAATTTTGTTGTTGATCCACGCCTATCATGGATGTTCAATTGGAGATAATTAATTTGTTTAAGTTTATAAGAAATCATATCTGATATAATATTACAGTACCAGTTCGCAAATTCGAACGTGATAATGAGAAGGGACTTGTGAAATTATAAATTCTCATTTCAAATGTAAATAAACGTAATTAAAAATGAGTGAAGTGGATTTAGCAGGGTTGGAAAACAATGGTACGTAATAAGTTTTCTTTATATTTCTATTTCGTCGTCAACTGCAAGTTATAATTCAGATAAGATACGCATGAATGTTTTTCGTTTTGATATTTTCGCATTAATTATTTTAATTATATTAATCATTATTGCTTAAATCTTGTTGTTGTGTCAGAAAGTTAGCGATGCTTTATACTAGTGCCTCTAAAATCACTTAAAGCCGTTTCTCTTATGCCTGATCTTTCTCCTGTCGCATCGGATTGCTGCACCTTCAGACTATGAGAGTAAGGAAACAGAGAGATCACTTGTACTTGCGCAAATCGGTCTAAAGCAGTCGAGATAATATTATGTAGAAATATTAGTGCCTGATCTGTTTAATATTATTTTGTGAATGATGTTTTAAAAATGAAAATTTAAACGTGTCAAGTTATATTTGATGTATGTGACGAAACCTAGTTTGGTAGTAGAAGGTTTTCTTTAATTTAAAATAAATCAAATACAAAGTTATTCTTGGTCAGCCTGTAGGACCATTTGATTGATCAGCACCGATTTTTTAACGATTTTTCCTTAATCATAAGCCTGGAAAAAAACATGAATGTGTAGAAAGTTAAGAAATAATATAATATGGTTAAATAAATAATACACGAAAATAAATAATGATTTCATTCTAATTTCTTTCAGTAAAAGAACAACCCAAAGATGCCAAAATTTCGACGGCTATGCAAGAAATAAACACAGCACTAAAAGAATGTGGAGTCGGTTGGTTCCATGTTTTGCTTTTAAGTACGTCGTGCATTGGATTAATTGCTGGTGTTCTGGTGACAAATACAACACCATATTTATTACCAGTGGCAGAATGTGACTTAAATATGAGTTTGTTACAAAAAGGACTTTTGAATGCAATGCCTTATATTGGTAAGTTTCAAATGCAAATTTAAATATTTAGGTACTTTAAATGTTTATAATAGATATTTCTTATAAGCCCGAAGTGACAAAAATACATAGAGTCCACCTCATGGTAATGGCTACTGAAGTACATGGACACCTGCAATTAAAACAAAGAAGTGTAGCCTTTTTGCGTTGCGTTCTTCTTCACGCTGCCTGGTCATCTCTGTGTACTAAATTGTTATGCCTCGCAGCCTGTAATAATTATACTGGCTTTTTATATCCCTAGACCGGAAAACAGCGGTACAATAATTGCTATTAAGCAGCAAAAAAAGTAGATGGTACCTACCCAGACTTGGTTGTAGACATAAAATGAATCAAAAAAGTTTTTTAGATATTTAGTTAAAGTAATAGAAACATTTACTTGTAGTCGCTTTTTACGTTGTGGCACGAACGGGTCGGCTCCACCGGGAAAGGATCACGCTCGCACAGAATACCAACATAAAATAGGAGTTAATATTGATGTGTTTCGTATGGTGAGTGTGGAGATCCGGAGACCCTTTTTGCTGGAAACGAGGCATTCCATCTTAGTCCTCAGGAGTAACATCGCATTTGCATTTTGATTCCTAATCGAGAATAAATGTGATGATGTCTATGGGCTATAGCATACACTTATTACCAGGTGGACTGTGTTCTTGTTTATCATCCTTATTCTATAAAAACATCTGCAAGTATAATATAATTACTTAAGGGGATAGAGTAAGTCAGCTCAAATTCTAATTTCGTCCCCACTTGCCCGCGCGTCGTATGCTATGTACCGACATGTTTGTAATCACTAATACTGTAAGTAGATAAGTCGTTAGATACTTATTTCAATAGGTTTATCATATTTATGCCTGTTTCTTTACGCTAACCCAGTCGCTTCTTATTTTTATGATGGTTATTTCCCATTTTAATTTTACGACGTCCTGTTGCGTAATGTGTATTCTGATCGTAAGCGACACAACTTCTCCTTTAAAGAGCCAGAGCGATACTAACGGGGCGACAGGAATCAAGCTTACGCGCCGATAGTTTAAGTAATTTCTTTTTACAGTGAAAATAATGGTATTTAATAAAAAGTAAATAACATAAGCACTGCTTTATAGTTAGTTCTTTTTCGTATGCAAAGTTTCATGATCTTATTTAAAGTATTTTATTAATAACAGCGGTTTAATGGTTATTTTGGAGGTAAATTTGGATTTTTTTTCTATAGAGAAAAATTTTACGAAATCGTGTTTTCGTCTAATATAATCCTTAACATTAACCCTCAACTTTACCATATATTTATTTCAAAATTAATGGTGCAATATTTTCGGCATAACGAAAGATCTTGCTAAACCATTTGAGATTATATTTCCCCTTAACACTGGCAGATTATGTAATTAACGCTTTATAAAGATAATGTCTCAACATATGGTTTCATAGAAGAAAATTGTATCACAATCACCTCTACCAGTAATAAGTAAAATAAAAATCGATAAATATGTGGTATAAGTTGAGTGTATTTGTGTTATAATAGACTCTTGGAGTATAATGTGTGTGGGTGATTCTATGGTAGCGTTTACAAAACTGCTAGCAATCTTCATAGTATGCTATGCTATGGTGGTCAAATAATATAGATTTACTACGTACTAGTAATGTATTAAGGAAAATACCTTTTTCATTAATTAACCAAATTCTTTGTTAGACCTACAAAAAATCGTTACGTTATGAGTGTGGGAATTTGCCAAGTGAAACTTTTGTCTGTAAAACGCCCTGGTGAAAAAAAAAGACAAAATTACTATGTAATTAGTGCTTCATGTATTCCTGTATTGACATTAGCGTCTCTTGAACAGGTGTAAAATATGTATATAAAAATAAATATTTTGATAAAATGAGAAAATATAATCCAACAGCTAATTTCCTTGCTGATTAAGTAAATATATTATTTAAGATATGCACATAGAATTAAAGGAAGAATAAATATATAAAATTTTAAAATTAATTATTTACTGTCTGATGATAAGGTATATATTTACGACATTCGACTGATTGAAAAAATCTCGTATTAATGCGACTGAATCTTTTTTTAAACAAATTATTAACCTGCGAAATTGTGTGTAAGCATATCCACTACCCCATATCCACTACCCCATATCGTCCTGTAGTTATAAGAGGCGACAGAGGGAAACACACTAGGGGATAGTTAGCACCGATTTCGTAATAACAAATAAATAAAAACTGCGGTTGCCAACCAACGTGGCGGCAGTGACAAATATGCCCCCTATGAGGCAATATATTGGGGTATCCTATATTTAGCACTGGGCTTTTGATAGGCTGTAACGGTAATTATTTTAGTGGTAGAGATTCTGCATTCTGCTTTAGTAGAAGAGATCTGCTTATGAGTCAGGTTTGGTGCCTACCGTTTACCGCTTCCTACTTTCTAGCGGCTGTGCACACACTGCTGTATTTCGGTTTAAAGGATAGGAGAACTTAATCTTCACGGATGATAAAGTGGCCGCTTTCTTTAGTTAAAGTTTTCTACAGATCCACTGGCTGAAGTACCAAATCGCTTTCCATCAGATTGGTCTATTAGACTGTTCGATACTATTTGACACTAAAAAAGACATAAAATATATGCGTTTATAAAACAGAGAGCTTAAACGATGATGATTGATACACGGGATATTCTTCAAAGTCTTTCTTAATAAATATATAGGTAAATAATTTATTTTTACGTTATGATTTTTTACAGGAATGACATTGGTATCGATAGTAGCTGGGTTTTTGACGGACACGTTTGGTAGAAAAATATTTCTCGTATATGGCTTTGGTGGACTATTTTTGTTTACTGTAATTGCTGGTTCAAGCCAAACATATGAAGTTCTAGTGATATCAAAATTTTTCGAAGGTATTCTGTAAGTAAATCAATAAAGTGCTTAACTGTAAAATAAGTATAAGTGTAAATATATAAAGATAATTGTAGTCATAAACCAATAATAGTTATACCTACAATATAAAAAGTTGTACGAATATGGAAGTTTCCTTATTGCAGCAATATTACTGTAGCATAATGCTGAATCATTGGCCATATCGTTGCTGCATTCCAGTGAATTATTCATTTTAAATTAATTTCCTTCGTATTTCAAGTTTTTATTTTGTTTTGTAGCAGCAAATAAAGTTGCTTTCTTTCTTTCTTACTTTTTCGTACTGCGCAGATCCAAAACTCGGTCTGAAAACTGTATGTCTGAGAAATAAGATAAAAGTATTTCGAAGACATGTGAAGCTCGCAAACACGCATTAGGGCAGCGCAGAGGACACAGCCTTGCCATAAAATCCTCTCAGAAGTGAGAGGAGGCTTGTGCTCAACTGTGGGACGTATATAGGCTATAAATTTAATTAATTTATTACATAATTATAAATTAACATTACCATGAAATTAATTGCGTCATACATCATTTTTACAAACCACAATTCTATCAGTTCGGTATGAATAACCTTGACTGGGGGGTATGAGGATATCCGCAGTAAAACCAGAATGACCGACATAGCCCAACGCATTAGTAAGCTGAAGTGGCAATGGGCCGGCAATACAGCTCGAAGAACCGATAACCGATGGGGAAGAAAGGTTCTCGAGTGGCAGCCTCGTACCGGTGGGCGTAGTGTAGGGTGACCCCCCACTAGATGGAGTGACGACCTGGTAAGATATGCAGGAAGTCGATGGATGCAGGTGGCTCAGGACCGTGCTTTGTGGCACTACTTGGGGGAGGCCTATGTTCAGCAGTGGACTTGTGAAGGGCTGTAATGATGATGATGATGATGAAAATTGACTGCTTGTGGTTGAGTGCCTTGGTCTAGTGATTGTAGTAGTGCGACTGCTGATCCTGAGTTCGAATCCCAGGTCGGGTCAAAAAATCAATTATTGAGTAAGTCCTTGAAGAAATACTCAGTAACCTTCCGGAGTCAGAAAGTTGGTAGTTGCTCACCCCCGTGCTTCTGAAAGCACGTAAAGCCGTTGGTCCTGCACATGATCTCACTAATACTCAGTAGCTGTCCGGAGTCAGAAAGTTGGTGGTTGCTCACCCCCGTGCTTCTGAAAGCACGTAAAGCCGTTGGTCCTGCACATGATCTCACTAATACTCAGTAGCTGTCCGGAGTCAGAAAGTTGGTGGTTGCTCACCCCCGTGCTTATGAAAGCACATAAAGCCGTTGGTCCTGCACATGATCTCACTTTGGCTCATCGGGTTATGAGGGTGAGGGAATAGTGAGTATACCTGTGCAAGCACAGGTGCACTCTCTATTATGCATACATGCATATACTTGGGCACTATAATCCTGTCCTGTGCCGATGGTTAGTCTTCGTTGAGGCTGGCTGCCGTGACCAAAATTCGGTGTGGAGGACATTATTATCATTATTATGATTATGAAGGACTTGATCATACTAACTATATCGTTACCTTTGTTATTATTATTACTATAGTCTAGTCTAGTCCAGGCTGAACATAGGCCTCCACATTGAGTTTATTATATCAATATTAAATTAGCAATATTTGTCACAGTTTCCACGCTTGGCCAGTGGGTTTGCAATCGTATTTTTTATTTTTATTCGTTATTAGAAATACGCTGCTGCCCACCTCCTGATTTTCTTCTTATATCGCCTCTTACGACACCCAAGGGATGATATGGGGTAGTGGACAACGCCACTACACGATGCTCATACTAAAGATATGTTGTAGACACAGTATTTGCAATCCTGAAATTATCCAAACGGAAAGAGGCGTACTTATCTCGAAATGAACTGTTTATTGAATCAAACGAAGAATATTTAGATTTTTAGTTTCATTTCGTTTCAATCAGACTACAACCACATACTTTAAGTTATTATTATTAAGTTGGATAATTAACAGAATCAGGTGTTACTTTGCGGAAATCCATGATATTAATATTCAAAATTAATAAGATAAGATCAACGTAAAAAATTAATTACACGGAACTTATTTTAGCTAATGATTTCTTATATTTACGCGAACGCTACACATTGAAGTAATACTAGTTTTGTACGGATTTTATCGCGTATATTTAACTATAAATACCCGACATTTCGAGCGCTTTACGGCACCCATGGTCACGGGGAGGACTAAGATGTCACTAAACAGTGATCCCGTGACCATGGGTGCTGTAAAGCGCTCGAAACGTCGGGTATTTATAGATAAATATACTCGATAAAATCCGTAAAAACTAGTATTATTTCAATTAGTTTCACTAGTTAGTTTTTAACATCTTTAAATATTTAATTGGAGTTGTATGATAAAATTAAATTAGAGTCCAATTGATCAATCTGAGGAGCACAGAATTCCTTGTTTATTGTTAAAGAAGACATCTTGTAGTATTCATTTAGTATTGTTGAAGAGTAGTTACTATGAGTTATTTTAGTTTTTGAGATTATATAAAATTAGAGCTAATGAATACAAAATCAAGGCGTAGGCAAATAAAAGGAAAAATTACTATGTAATTAGTGCTTCGTGCACAGCCTTGTCTTAACTTAAGTTAGAGTGTGCAATACAACTTTAGTACGAAAAAGTAACTCGGAAAGTTATATATAATACAGAGGTTAATTTAATTTTTATTTCATAAAAATATTCATCGATAAAATTAATATTGTATATAATATAATATAATATTTAAAAGGCCTGCCGAATGAAATATTTGAAAATCCCTTTGATTATAATAGGCGTAGAATGAATGGTAAGTACCACTTATATTTATTACTAGCGACCCACTCCGGCTTTGAACGGTTGATTTCTGGATCTCTTCAATAGCGCCACCTTCTGGGTCTGATTGTGAATCTGAGCCACTCGGGGACCCACTCAAACACTTATGAAAAAATTCATCAAAATGGCCGAGCAACTTTTATATATAGAGATAATAATATTAGAGACTAGCCATCGGCGCAGGACAAGATAATAGTGCCCATGTGTGGGCGCAAGCACAGGTGCACTCTCTATCCCTTCACTCTCATAGTCCGATGGGACTGTACTTCGCGTAGTATATTTTCTTTGACTGTACACCGACACGATCGGAGAGAGATTAGGCTCAGAACTAATAGCTTTACGTGCATTCCGAGGCACGGGGGTGAGACACAGCCGACTTCCTGACTCCGGGCAGATATTGAGAATTTCTTGACGAAAAGACTAAATAACTGATTTTAAATATAATAAAAAGCAAAATACCACTGATTTGCTGAATGATCAGGAGATCTCCAAAACTATACGCCCGACTCACTGGAATTTGGCATATATACTCCTTTGATGACGTGGTCACTCCAAAGAAAGGATTTTGGAAAATTCAACCCATGTATATAATGTATTACAGACGGTAACACCCACTATTACCGTTTGTTTAAAATAAAGTTATTATAAAGATGTTAAACATTAAATCAATCAAACAATAATCTTAATGTAGGGAAAATGAATATTACTATATGTACTTAAATATTATATAAATGATGTAATATTTTATTTTTTATTACTTATTGCGAAAAATTTACATTTAAAGGCTGTGCTATTTTTAAAATATGCCAGCAATGCTATAAACCATAAATCTTCGAGCTCTCAAGAATATTACGGTTACTATTTTTCAAGACATATTTGTTTATGACTAGCGACTAGTAGCCGTATGCTATTGGATTATCTGGATCTAAAAGTCCTGTAATGTGTGTCAACGTATCAAATGGATTACCTTCGTTTCATTTACAGTTTATCTTATTATCCATTTACAGCGCAATGCTATTAATACGAATCACTATTTAACATTACATGACCCTGTTTGATTTTATTTCGAAGTACTTACGTACATTTATCCATCCATTGTAGCCTAAATTCCACGGCTGGACACAGGCCTCCTATGTAGATTGCAGATTTATATAGATATAGATTTTGCCATAGTTGACAGGCGGGTATGCAACTGCAGTTTATTATTTCGAGTTTTATCAAGATGCAGTATTTCAGTTCCCTCTGTCGCTTGTTATTTATAGAAAGCTACCTCCATACGAAGATTCTTTTCTGTATCGTGGGAGCAGTTTATAGGTCAAATATTCAGACCCGGAACAATTATTTGTAGGCATTACTGTTCCGTGCGGGATTCGAACTTGGCGTTCAATGCCGCGGCACTCAGTGCTGCAATTTATTGCTAAGCGACTAAGCCGCGGAGGCGTAATTTTATAAAAGAAGATCTCGATGAAGATTTCCACCTTATAAAAAACTGTTGCTGGATATGTGAATTTTTCTTACCGGGTGATTTTACCTTTAATTATGATCTTCGTCGTGGCTGGATTTTACAATGCATATGGCAGCCTAAACAAGATTGTTTAGTGTTCCACACAATAGTGTTCGGTGTTCCCCTACCAGAAACGGGGCCTCAATGGTTGCAGACGCTCGGGGCGGGGGCCTCTAACGCCTAGTTATGTAACCACCGAGGCAGGATTATGACTCGGAAGTGGTCTCGAGACATCGTGGTAGCACTGCGAGGGTGCTGAGGGCAGCAAGTATTGCCCCCAGGACGTGCTATTAGTTGCTCCGGTTGCGTTCCGAACAGAGATCCGGTAGGAGTCCGGCATAACCTTCTCGTTTCCCCCGCAACGAATGGTATCCATGTGGACTTCCCCACGAAAAAAAACATAAATAAGGTAACTATATCACCATCTCTCCATAGTCACCTCTTATGACATTAACGGAATGTAATGGGGTGATAATTCCTTAACACCGCCACTGTGCAGCAAAAAACTAAGGATATAAATATTGTATTTTTTCAACTCGTAACTTCTAACCATTATATTTATGTATGTGTCTTATAAGTGAGTATATATTAGATAAAAGTTAGAAGTAAGTAGGTGTGAATCAAAGGATCAGAAGAAAATAGGTGGAAATAAATCTTTTGAGTAGATTTTAAAATATTTTTCAGGTTCGCGATATCGTTCAGCGCAGCCTTAACGATTACTTCGGAATTCTGCTATAAGGAAATCAGGGATAGAGTGCTGCTATTAAGGTCTTCGTTTATGGCCGTTGCTCAGATACTTATCGCTGCTATGTCGTGGGGGATTCTTACACAAGACTGGGAGCTTAGCCTATTTAATGGATTTATAGGTACGGTTACATTTCTATTATGATAGCCTATCCAAATAATCTATTATAAATTTGCCTCTTTTTAACTTGAGGTTACTTAAGTTAAACTTACTCGGTGGTAAGTGCTTTCTACAATTTATGTACTCGTACACGTGCAATTAACTTCAAATAAAGATCATGAATGTATTACTACCCCTTATGTCTAAAATAATATTTCTCACAGCCTGCATAATTAATACTGGCTCTCATAAAATATTTCGAATCAAAAAGATCTGTGCCGTTTGGTGACAGAAAAACTACTTTATGTCTGGAGTAAAAGATCGTATTATTGTAATCTAACGCAAGTAATGATATTTGTGTGGTGTTATACATAGTTACCTCTTACGAATTTTCAATATGTTTTACATAACGCAGTAGTGCTTATCATTGCATACTACAAGTTCGGTATACATAAATCGAACTGATAAAATTGTGCCTTGTATTTATAATTATGTAATAAATTAAAAACTAAAGTTACAACCTATATACGTCTATACTAAAACTTCTTTTTATTATTATATTTAAAAGATATTTACTTATTTTACTTGTTGTCTAAATGATACCCGCGGCTTGGGATAAGGGAAAATTAAAAAGTTCCTGTTAACTTTTTAATTTTCCGGGACAAATGTAGCTTTTGTAAAATTCAGAGTATTATCCAAATCTGTTCAGTCGTTGTGGCCTGAAGGAGTAACAAAAATCTTGTGCAATTAGGTATAGGAAAAACATTACACACACACACAGCGATAGGGTTTTGGTAAGTATTAATTAAGTATTAGGGTGAAACATTTTAACTTTGAGGAACATTATTTATAATATTATTTTCATTTATATAGATAGGATTGAGCAAGTACAAAAGCGTTTTACACTGATAATTATAGTACATTTCGCAGTGTAAAAAATATTTTGCCTCTGTTTGAAAGTAAGCGCATAGCAGATATGATTTATCTTTTTATATGAGCAAGTTATAATATTGACTGTCCGGAGCTACTAAGTAAATTAGGATTTACGACAAGAGTTCCCCCAAATAAGAAAACCTCGCTTACTCCATGTGCTGTATACCTGGACTAAATACAGGCAAATTTCTTTTATGATACTTGCTTGTAGAACTTTTAACGACATTTCCAATTGCATTGACTTAGATTTGTTTAATACCAGTGTTTCTCGAATCAAAAATGTTTTGTCAAAAAAAAATTTTGTTGAGTGCTCTTTTGTTTAATTTTGTTAATTTACTGTATTTGTCTTAATCGATGTTTATTTTTTACCGACTAGAAATATTGATTTTAAGGTGATGATGTCTGTAGTTATAAACTTTTATTTTTTATTCATTTATTTACTGGTAATGTTAGCTGTAATTTTGCCAAAAATAATTAAAAAAAAGTTCTGGGCAGGTTTGCTACGTTACTTTTAAGTTTCTATTATTCGTCTCTTTAAAAGTTCGCTTGCTTCAGTTCATATCTTCTCTAGGACCTGTTTGTTTTATCTATTTACCAAAGATATCTGTGTCAGCGAACCTAGTACTTCTTGCAAACTATTAAGTTTTTTTCTTTGAATACCGTTTTACCACTGCTGGACACAGGCCTCCCCTGATTTCTGTGAGGGTTTTATGGCAAGAAAATGTCCGCTGCGCTGCCACAATGCGTGTTCGCAAACTTCACATTACTTCGAAATACTTTTTTCTTATTTCTCAGAAATGCAGGTTTCCTCACGATGTTTACCTTCACCGCCAAACACGTGGTAAATCAGCACTTAAAATTGCTATTAACAATTCCATTGGTGCTGGCGGGCATCGAACCCGGTTATCTCGCGTACTGTAAAATTAACAGCGAGCGTTAACGGTCTGAGCTACCACTGCTCATATTAATAAAAATAATTATGTAATAGTCTTAATAATATTCTAAAGGAAATATACCTTAATAAAGAAGAAAGGGCAAACGAGTATGCGGCTTATTTGATGATAAGTGACTATCGCCACCCACGAACAACACCAGGGGAATTGCAAGCACCTTACCAATCTATAAAAGTGGAGTGGGCCCTTTGCTTGAATGTCGCTTAATCGTATCGTTTCGAAGTATTGCTGGTAATGGTCGATTCCACAAGGAAGTCTTGCGAGGAATAAAACTTCTGGAAAATCGCACGGTGGTGGCAAATATTCAGATTATATAGATGGGCTAAGAATTTTGTCGCGATGCGCGATGTTAAAACTTAGTGTCTGGAATCAGTCTGAACAATTCTTTTAAGCATTCTCCATGGTAGATAAACCAGAATATGATAAGTAATACCAGATATATCGTTTCTTATAATAATTTATAACATCTTGTGTTTTTAGATCTGCACGTATGGAATTTTTACATTTACATAATGTCCACTTGGTCATTAATTTCATGTATTTTGTACATTGCGTTACCGGAAAGTCCTAGGTATTATGTAACTCAAAGGAAATTTGACGAAGCGAGGAAAATATTGATTAAAATATATACAATGAATACTGGGAAGCCGGCAGAAACTTTTAAGGTGAGTAGTAAAGTTTTTTTTTTTTTTTTGGACAGGTGCGCACTATTCCCTAACTCTCATGGTCCGAAAGGCCGACAATTTGACATCACCGGAGGGACATCAGGCGCATGACCAACAGCTTTATGTGTTATCCGGGCTGTTATTAAGAATTTCTTGGCAGAAAACCCAATTACTGATTTTCACCCAATCCTGGATTCGAAACGATTACCACACGATCAACAGTCATGTCTACGACCACTATAACAACGAAGCAGTCAAATACATAATAGTAAATGAAAGCTGAGACATTGATTAAGAATCAAAATACGAAATTTTGTCGTCCAAGCAGGCTTAGATTGATCCTCTCGTTAACAGTACATAAGGACACCGTCTATCATTATTCACAATATACATAATGCGAGCGTGGCCATTGTCCGGTTGAACCAACCCATTTGTGCTGCATATTACAGCTGCAGCATGGCTCGTCGACGTAACAAAACAAAAAGACGTTACGTAGTTAAATATTTCACTTATTATTTTCAGCCGACGAAGCTCACTGTAACACAATTTTATGTATTTCGTAATATTCGTTCATTCATAATGCCAGTTGTTAAGACTTTTTGAAATCGATTCGAAAGTAAATGGATATATTAACGTTAAAAACGCTTATTATGTTGTTTATAAAAATGATTTTTTTGAATTTAATACCCTATCAGCCAAACTTTAAAATCATGCAGTTCATCATCATGCTTTAATATTAACATACACTGAATTATATAAAATAAACTAATTATTTAATTAAAGTTAAAGTTGGGATCCAAATTATTTCTATTAATCACAACTTCTATTTCATTTATAAAACTACTGGTTTTGTTTAAACCAGTAGTTTTGTAAATGAAATAAAATGAATTCTTCTTCATATAAAGATAAAACGTATTCTCCGTATTAGATACATTCTTATTTTTTCTCCGTGATAATTCGTAGTACTACGTTCCACTAATAATTGTTATCGTATATTTGTTCTAACATTTCTATGTTTGCTTATTTTTGTAGCATATATTACTAACTATGCACTTGTTTTTCAACTTCCGCCTTGTACTGATTAAATCTCTCTCAATTCACGCAATCGGTACTTGAATTGAAATCGGGTTTGAACCTTTGGTATTTGGCAGGCAAGGTTATTACGGTGGGATTATGATGAAAGCAACGATTTTAAATGCTTATAAAATTATAATTCTATGAAATTGCTTCAAAAAAGTAAGAAGTTTCTTGAGATACGTAAGGGCTGTGGTAGCTCAGGGGCATAGCGTTCGCTGTAAATTTCACAGAACGCGAATCCAGGTTCAATTCCCGCTGGCACCAATGAAATTGTTAATTGCAATCTTAGATGCTTGGCAGTGAACATGGTGAAGTATTTTTCCTTCCCCGCATTCTCTCACAAGTGAGGGAGGGCTGTTCCCTGCAGTGGGACGTATAGAGGCTGTAACTTTATAACTTTAAAGAAGTTTTAAATAAAAAAATTAATTTAATAAATGTAATTTCGAATTCGATAATACTTTATTAAAATGACAGAGAAGTTCTTCACATTATTTATTTAATAACATTAGAGTGATAATTGCTCTAACAGTTCGTTTGATATTAAGTAGCTAAGTACTGCAACTTTGGAACATCTGCAGTAAATTTTTTACTAATAATTATGTACAATTAATTCAAATAATGTCTTAATTTAGAATATTCTATAATAACAGACATATCAACTACGATAAACCTGTATCTCTGGTGTATGTGCTAACAGATACATTAACAAAAAAAAAAAAATATATTACCATTAAGAGCCCTCTTACATTTCGGTCTTTCGCAAATTTAGGTATTTCACACTCCGAGTGGGCGACGACTTACACAAACGATACTTATATTACTTTACTTATTTATATTACTTATTTCAAATTTCTATTCACTCGCTCGCACTATGATACTGTGAGTATAGTGACTATACGATCTTGATCTTCCATTATTCAAGCTTTCTTGATGAGTTCAGTAGATGGAATATTTTTGGTGTGTCATTTTTATGTTATCTAATTAATTTATTATAATTTAGGTTTATCAAGCTGGATGCTAAGCAAACTGTCAATTACCTTTGAAACAACCGTGGCTAGTGAGATAGGTCTATATTTGAACATTACAATTGGTACCACCACAGTTCTCATCAGAGCCGCGGGAAATGCAAGCATTTGAGTGTCCTAATTCACCGCAATATCCATACGTGTCGATGGTTTCCCGGCAAGTTCTTGCAGCATGTCCGTACTGTAGGCATTTGAAGCACTTGGTGACAAGTGTGAAGTCTTAAACTGGGCACGACGTCTAATTAATGAAGACTCGCTTCTGGGTGATAAGTGCATTTCGAATACCAACTGGCACTTCCAAAATGAAGTTGCATGAAAGTACTTCCTTTTTATCCGAATTATGACTTAACTTTATGGAGGATAAAAAGATTACCACATTAAGTTAAGGAGCTTATTGGCTAAATTTTGTCCATAAATGCATTCAAAGACTTCTCGTTCGCTAAGGGCGGTAGGTATACCTAAGACTATAATCCTTGGTCTTCTTTTATGGGGCTTTTTCACCTTCAGAACGGAACTACTAAGCTGGGTAGGTTTGTTTAGATTCTTAATATCGTCCCTTTTCTAGTGTGGATAATAACGCCTCCATTTTTAGTTTTACGTAATCTTCTTGCGTGTAATTTCAATTGTTTAAGGCATATAATTTCTTGGACAAGAGATTTTGTATACTTTCACTTGTTTTTAATTTATTCTCCTGGTAAATTGCAATGGAACTGAATGAATGCAAGTAATTGTTTTTGGTTATTTTAACCATATTCGTAAAGGATATTTTTTCTAAAGACAGTTTCACGCTGGTTTTTTGAATTGTTTCCTAGGTGCAACCTGCACTACTTGTACTTCAATTCGGCGCACTGTGAATCGAAAATGAAGAATAACCGCACTATTCTCAACGAGAATTTCTCTCACTCAGGATTTGAATTTTAAATTAGACTGCAATATTCCCAGGAAAGTCCGGAGTAGGATAAAATTCGTTTATTTTAAGACTACGGAGATTTTATTATTTGGACTGTGGTTTTAGACACAATGATTTAGTGATCAGAAATTTTTTATTCTGCTTGCCGTGGGTTTGAAGTTTTCGTTGGATTTGATTTAAATTCATATAGAACCTATAATAATGCATAGGTAATATCAGTACATTAAATCAGTTTAATTGCCTGACTTAATTCGTAGATATAACGCAGTGGTATTAACTTTTTTATGTAGTTAGGGTCACGCTGCCTCTATATTATGGCAGCAGCACTAATGAGTCAGCTCGACGTAAGGCAAGACCAAGCATTCACAAAACCAGCATAAAATAGCTGCTAATGCTGCTGCGTTTAGTGCGGTGAGTGAAGAGAACCAGATACCCTTTTTACTGAAATCGAGACATCTTAGCCGTCAGGCATTTGCATTTTGATTCCTAATTCAGGATAATTTAATCTCTAGTTTTCACGTGAATATAAGAAATCATTAAGTTATCACTGATTAATACATTCAGTTCCTGTGGGTAAACATCAACAAAAATATGGGACACGGTTGATAATTTAACATTTTTTTTTCATATATTTTACCATCAATTTTGTGTTTCCTGTAGGATCGTTATAGCGTGCTAATTTAAAATTCTTTTCTTTATTAATATATTTTCATTGCCATCGTTAAATAAACAAACCGCAAAATAAACAAACATGATTCAGAGCACGATGTCGCCGATCGTAGAAGGAAGAACTTGTGACATAAACTCCTACATTATTTAAGATACATTATACATTATCACAGAAGGTTTTGAAAAGGTGAAACGAAAAAGATATACCAAAATTAATTTCAAAATATAATCAGAAAAATATTCACCAGAGCATCTGGTGTATTATGTAAACAGATGCTTTGAACCATTCACCGTACATCTATCGTTAATTAACAATCAAAATGCAGATGCGTTGTCAACGCCGAGAATTAAGATGGGACGCCTCGTTAACATTAAATGAGTTTTCCGTTCTCCTCACTCACCATATTGGACACAGCAGCTTAGGCTGATAAATTGATATTTTACTAATATGTAATATAATATGCTATCACAGAATAAATTAATAAATTATTGGACATCACGAATCAACAAGCGTATGCGTTGAAAATTGTATTTTTTAATTAGTGTTTTATATTTTATTCATGTTGACAGTTATTATTATTTTTCAGACATAATTTTCTTAGATATAGGTTAGAAATAGCATAGCATTGGTTAACAGACCTGTAATGATGTTATAATTATGTAAAAAATGAATGAAGAAATATTTTATAATCGTGAAGATAATTAATTTCCTTTTTTTAATTTATATTAAGCAAAATGTATGGAAACTAAAAAGAGCCACTAAATGAAAAATTTACTGTGAAAGTAGATGAATCAGCACACTCAGTATTTATTTTTATTACAGTATGCAAATTTATGGAAAAATAAGGTAAATGGAGTAATTAAAGAGGAGCCAGAGAGGAAAACGGAAGCCAGCTTGAAGCATCAATTGGTAGCAGGGCTTCATAACGTGAAACCTATGTTTCGAAAACCGCTAGTGTTATATTTGTTCATTATTTCTGGAATGAATTTCTTGAGTATGGTGTTGTAAGTATATTTTATTATGTTATATTTAATGGAAGTATATTTAAATTATGATTTCTTATGTTTACGCGAATTAAACTACGCGGTAAAAGAACCAATTTGACTGATTTTATCGAATTTAATTAAATTAAAATCCGTAAAATAAGTTTAATTTAATTTATTTATGTATATTATGATATTTGCCTGATATTAGCCTCGTACCGGTAGGCGTAGTGTAGGGCGACCCCCCACTAGATGGAGTGACGACCTGGTAAGATATGCAGGAAGTCGAAGGATGCAGGTGGCTCAGGACCGAGCTTTGTGGCATTACTTGGGGGAGGCCTATGTTCAGGAGTGGACTTGTGAAGGGCTGTAATGATGATGATGATGATGATGATTATGATATTTGGTAACTAAATACAACATAAGGCTCAATGATCGATTAGAAATAAATGATTTAAGCAACGTAACAAGTTTGATAAATTAAATATGTAAGAAAGTAATAACAAAAAAAGAAAAATAAATAACAAACCAATACTTCTCAAAAAGTTGAAACAAGATTTTTATCGCACATCTAAATATTATTTGTAGTATACACTGTGCCCTAAAAGGCGACAAGTGTTTAATGTATATACTGCTGCTTACTTTATCTAAAGCGGAAGTCCGGTAAGTTTCGTGAAAATAATAAAGTTTGTAATATTAATTTGTTTGTAAATATAATAAAGTTACGACTTTGTTAGGATGTTTACCAATAGATAATTGTTTGATAACGACTCAGCTGAGATATTTATTTGTACTAAGATCATGTTTTAAGATACGTAGAAGTTCTGTAGAAACCTTTTAAGATAATGTTCTAACTGAAGATATTTTAAAGTGACTAGTATTACGTAGAACTGTTTTGTAATATGGCGGCGTAAGGAATCCACTACAATATGAGGTCCTGTGCGTCTCGAAGAGTAACCAAAACTTTTCTGATAACAACCCAATATTATAAAAATCTGGAGTTTTCCACTTGTCTGACAAGTGAGAAACGGGAATTACGTCAAATATCCCACCTCTAAAGCAATCTATGGGGAAGGCTAGAGTAAAGTAGTGGGTTTTAATGGAATGTAATGTATTAAAAATAAAAAATAAATTATAACTGGAACGCTTTTTGGCATTACACTGAACAATACAAGATTAAATATAATATAAGTAGTATTTAAAGTATCTAACGCTGTCTACGAATCATGAGTGCGATTTGCCATTTTTTTACTCTATCCAACTGATTGATAGACAAAAGGCAATATTTATACAAATTACAACCCTTGGAGAGGTTTTTGAACAGAAATCAAATTAAAAAGATACTGTTAATGTTGACTAATGCACTAAACTCCAAATCGTTGCGGCTACCTTTCCAGATAAGTGATTACGGAGCGATGTTTAGCTTAGGTTTGAATGAAGCAGTATTCTCTCATTAATAAAAACATGTTAACCTTTGATGAATATACTTATAAATTGGTAGTTAATATTAATATGTGATTGTGGCGTAAAAGAATCCTTCATCCCATATCATATCTTGAATATCATAAGAGACGACTATGAAAAATTAATAAAAAATATTATGGCTTTTTTATAGAATAAGGGGGACCTGCGACTTTTTACCGCTTATTAGCTGGAACGCTTCGCTACCAGAAAAAGGGGTCCTCAGTTCTCTACAATAAGCATTATTCCGCTGGTACTGGTATTTACGCTGGTGTTCAGTGAATAGTCTTACCCCAAATGGGTCGAGCCGATCCATTCGTACTGCCGACATAATGTATAAAGTAAATAAGCCGCATTGTGGCTCCACCACATTAAAATTCAAATAGATAGAAAATATTTGGAAACGTCTGTTACTCTGATCGTCAATCGGTCTTGCCAAGCGTCAGGAGAAAGGCAAAACTTCTACAACAGGATCCCCGTAAGAAGTAAATTTTTACGGGCTATCGAAGATGACATTTCGGTCAAATGACCGTCTTTTTTTCAAATCTACCACGCAAGTATATTTTCTTGTATTATGTAATATATGTATAAACTGTCCATAGACATTCACACCCAATATATTAGTAGGCGTAACTAAACACTTACTCAATGCAGGATTCGAACCGTTAAACAAGCAGCATCACAGCAAAATGCTTTGCCGCTGCGCTATCGAGCCGCCAAAAATTTACACATATTACAAAATTTGAAACGTAATCCAAATTTCTTTACCAGAATTTTCTGTTAAACAGGTTAAATAACGCCGGTCGTTTCATACAATACTTTGTGATTCGCATATTTAACATTAAATAAATTCTCCAGTGAACCGAAATGACATTGACAGTGGTAGAGCCACGCGGCAGCTTTACTGTTGCACGTATGGGCCGGCTCAAACCGGGGTGGTACCACGACCTCACAGAATACCGGCGTGAAGTGGAAGCTCTGCTTCCGCGTTTCGTCTGGTGAGTGCAGGTGGCCGGAGACCCAAATCCCCCCCCCCCATCAACATGGTAGCAGAATTAAATAATGATAGACTACCCCAGGAGGGTACCAGCACCCCTGGAGAATCCCTCGCTGAGCATCCACGACCATGTTTCTCCACTTCTGAGCGTGGGTGCTAAGGCTGCCCCGCGTATTTTGGGGGGGGGGGGCAAAATTCCGCTCAAGACTGCAACTGCTCGGGGCAAACGGAGCAACATAACCAAGGCGACCACTGCCACGCTGTCCGTGAATTTCTGCAATATCAGGGGACTTCACTCTAACCTAAACGCCGTCCACTACCATCTCGAGACGGCGAGGCCGGCTCTGCTCTTTCTGACCGAGACGCAGGTGTCCTCTCCGGCTGATGTCTCGTATCTCTCCTACCCGGGGTACAAACTGGAACACTCCTTTGTGCCTCGGGCTGGAGTTTGCGTTAACGTCAGAGAGGACATCTGTTCTCGACGCCTCGGCAGACTTGAAGGTTCGGACCTGTCCGTCCTTTGGCTACGCGACGACCATCCGCGCGTCTACGGGTGCCTCTATAGGTCCCATAGCGGTAATGCCGAAACAGACCGACTCTTCGACCACGTCCAAATGGCTGCAGATTCGTTGCTACAGCAGATCCCCTCCGCAGAGTTCGTGATCCTCGGCGACTTTAACGCCCATCACGCCGAATGGCTTGGTTCACGTTTAACCGATCATGCGGGGAGATCTGTTCATGATTTTGCCTTGGCATATGGTCTGACACAACTGGTTACTTCGCCTACGCGTATTCCAGATGTGGAGGATCATGCACCTTCCCTGTTGGACCTTCTGCTGACCTCTCACCCGGACGGATATCAGATTTCCGTCGACGCCCCTTTAGGCTCCTCGGACCATTGTCTGGTCCGGAGTGTTGTGCCACTCACGCTAAAATCGCGGTTGCATTCTGCAGGCTGCCGCCGTGTTTGGCACTATAGGTCAGCCGATTGGGATGGGATGCGGTCTTTCTTTGCATCCTACCCTTGGGGGCGGGTTTGCTTCTCGCCGGATGATCCCAACGTTGTTGCGGATTCTGTTACTGATGTGGTACTTCAGGGTATGGAACTTTTTATTCCTTCCTCTGTGGTGCCCATTGGAGGCAAATCTCAGCCATGGTTTGGTCGCTCCTGTAAAATAGCATCATGCTATAAGCAGGAGTGCTACCAAGCCTGGGTTGATGCATCAGCGTCCCGGGATGTAAACATCAGCGCTCTAAAAAAGAAGTATAATTCCGCCTCTAGGTCCTTCAAAAGAGTCATTGCCAAGGCAAAGTCAGAGCACATAGGTAGAATTGGCGGGAAACTAGTTCACCTTCCTTCTGGAACCCGTGCATTCTGGTCTCTCGCCAAGGCTGTCCAGGGGAATTTCTGTCAGCCATCTCTTCCATCTCTGCACAGGGAGGACGACTCACTGGCCCATACCGCAAAGGAGAAAGCCGATCTTCTAGGCTCTTTCTTTGCGTCTAACTCGACTCTCGATGACGGGGGGAGTACGCCGCCGACCATCCCGCGGTGTGAGTGCTCCATGCCGGAAGTGCAGTTCACACAGCGCTCGGTTCGCAAAGCACTCCTCTCCCTGGACATCCACAAGTCGAGTGGGCCTGACGGAATCCCCCCAATTGTGCTGAGGACGTGTGCTCCAGAGTTGGCACCGGTTTTAACGCGTCTTTTCCAGTACTCCTACTCCCTAGGCGTAGTCCCAAAATCATGGAAGACGGCTTTCGTCCACCCGATCCCTAAAAAAGGCAACCGCTCAGACCCGTCCAACTACCGGCCAATCGCCATCACCTCCTTGTTCTCCAAAACAATGGAGTCCATTGTAAACTGCCAGCTCATGAGGTACCTTGAGGATCACCAGCCGATTAGTGACCGCCAATACGGTTTTCGCCGTGGTCGGTCAGCTGGTGATCTTCTGGTCTACCTCACTCACAGATGGGCGGAGGCAGTAGAGTTCAAGGGGGAGGCATTGGCCGTTAGTTTGGACATTGCGAAGGCCTTCGATCGGGTTTGGCACAGAGCGCTTCTTTCGAAGCTCCCTTCCTATGGGCTTCCCGAGAAATTGTGCGATTGGATCACCAGCTTTCTTGCAGATCGGAGCATCAAGGTCGTTGTAGACGGTGCAAGCTCCAATTTCAAGCCTATTAATGCTGGTGTTCCACAGGACTGCGTGCTATCGCCAACGCTGTTTCTTCTGCATATCAATGATATGTTGCATACCCGTAACATTCATTGCTATGCGGATGACAGCACTGGTGATGCTCTTTACACCGGCCGAGCCAATATTTCTCGGGAAAACGTCTCCGAGTGCCGGGACAAACTTGTGTCTGAAGTCGAGTCTTTGCTGAACAGAGTCTCGGATTGGGGACGAATAAATCTAGTCCAGTTTAACCCCCAGAAGACACAAGTTTGCGCGTTAACCGCTAAAAAGAACCCCTTTGTCGTATCCCCTCAGTTTCAAGGCACTCCCCTTGTTGCCTCAGCCAGTATCGGAATCCTCGGCGTCAACATATCGAGTGACGTGCAGTTTCGTGGTCACTTGGAAGAGAAGGCCAAATTGGCCTCTAAAACGCTTGGCGTGCTCAGCAGAGCGGAACAGTATTTCATGCCGGCACACCGCCTGCAACTTTACAAGGCGCAGGTTCGGCCGCACATGGAATACTGTTCCCATCTCTTGGCTGGGGCTCCCCAGTACCAGCTCCTTCCACTTGACCGCATCCAGCGCAGAGCGGCTCGAATCGTCGACGACCGAGTGCTTTCCGATCGGCTCGATTCACTGGCGCTGCGAAGAGATGTTGCATCTCTTTGCGTATTTTATCGCATCTATCACGGGGAGTGCTCTGAGGAATTGTTCGGATTAATCCCAGCCGCCAAATTTCGTGAACGCACTACACGGCAAACGTCCCGATACCATCCACACCATCTGGATGCTTGGCGGTCCACCACTGTACGTTTCACAAGGAGTTTTCTTCCACGTACAACCTCTCTGTGGAATAGTTTACCACCGGCGATTTTACCGGACCGATACGACCTGGGGACCTTCAAGAAAAGACCTTACTCCTTTCTAAAGGGCCGGCAACGCACCCGCAATTCTCCTGGTATTGCGGTTGATCATGGGCGGCGGTAGTCACTTAACATCAGGTTAACATCAAAAAAATTTGCGATTCGCGCAGTTAAACTTCGACCGCAAAACATCGAATTTTAAACACTTTTTTTTCCAGGTATAACGTAATTAGGCTGTGGTTCCCCCAACTATCGAGCATTGTGGAACATTACAGTGGTATTGATGGTAATCAAGATTTATGTACAATATTGGATAAATACACCTATGACTTGGAGTTAAGAAACACCAATGTTACGGCATCAGATGTGTGCATACCTGTAAGTCATATCGTCCTTAAAACTTTCGCCCATTTTTTTTAATATTCTAAGCCACTGTTTGACTACTATCCCACGTGATGGTAAGTGATGATGCAGCCAAAGATTGTAAAGTGCACTGACTTGACTTAACAAAAGCCTATTCCTACAATCAATTACATTACAATCGGATGAAAAGACAGATGTAGAGATCGTGTAGTGGCAGTTAAAAAATATCCACTACCCCGTATCATCCTGCGGGTGTCATAAGAAGCGGCAGAATAAAATAAGCTAGGAGATGGGCAGCAGCCTATATGATAACTAAAAAATGAAAACCGTTAAACGCGTTCCAACCGTTAAAAATGAATAGTGTAGATGCTACTACATCCATAGTGTAGATTAAAAAATCGAAAATCAGATGCGTTGTCACCCATGAGATCTACAGATAATATGTCTCGTTACTTTTGAAGAGTGTGCCACGTCACAGTATAAAATATTAAAGTTTATACCGGTATTTTACAATCTGTGATAGCGTGTCTTCCCTCAAACTCATTTTGTAACTATAATGTAGCTGTAGCATGACTCTACCATAAAAAAGTTATTTTTCAACCATGTACATGCTTAATATAAAGGAGCAACTAAACTTTGCAACATTTTTTATCACTATCATATTCATCATTGCAGCCACTGTGAACATAGGCCATCACATAAATACATCCAGTGGGGTTGCGACCTTTTTTGAAAACGTGAATAATGAACCTTTTTTCATTAAAGTTTCTGTTTAATTAAAGATATTATATATTGAATATTTATTTTAATCATCCATAAATTTATAACAATAACATTTTTTGTAGAAAAAATTTATGAACTAATATATTAAACTGATAAATGATTTCCAACACGCCGAAGTTTTGTGTTAAGTTCGATTTGCACAAATAGGTGTAGATATTCGCGTGTTCTAGAGTCGTTTATAAAATGCATTGCTAAAGGCTGGCTTCTTGTGCTAATAAATAAAACTAACTAGAATACAACCACATGAATTATGGTACTTGATTAGGTTATATTTAAATTCGTACCTCACTCCTTTAATAAGTGTATAAATTAAAAGTACGTGTGAAAGGTAAGCTGTAATATTGAATGGCGATGACATACGTAAGTGCATTACTACGTTCGTGCGAGCTAATAACTTAAGTTGCATCACAATCACGTGATTATTACTGGCTGCCTAAAATATTTGCATTAAAGTAATTTTTTTAGATAGATAGATAGATAGATAGATAGATAAAACGTTTATTTGTATCTCCAATCACACACGTAAATTCAGTGATTAAACAAGATATACAATCAAGATATTATGGAAAAAAAATATACATAAACTTATGATCTAAATATACATGTGTGTTGCAGTTAAACAAATGGGTCATAGCTCAGCGATTAATATTGCTCAGAGAGCAAACACTGATTTTCAGCTATTACCCTCGAGGTGGCGAGAAGAAAATGAGCACAATAGTACAATCAGAAAGAAATAAGGAAAAAACAATTATTTTTTTTTGCACGTTAATATTGTTGTAGTGTAATTATGTCTGAAAGATGTGTCCTTTCAGCTCTATGATTTATATCTTGGGTTTAATTTAGTAAAAAATTTCGAAAAAGATGTGTAAGACTGCGTATCCAATTTAGACTAGTACCCAAATGATTTAAAACCATGATGAGTTAGTAAAAGAAAAAAAAGGAAATAACATGCCATGGTTTATAGGTGGCAAACGAAGTGTTTGTGAATACCTTGTTTTTGTTTATCTAGAAGATATGTTTTGAATTTATTTTTAAATTTGTAGTTGGTGTTAAGATTTTTTATTGGTGGTGGGATGTTATTCCAACACTTCGTTTGCCATATATCGGAAACTGCCGGTAAATGCTGCTGTTTTATGGCTGTAATATAGGAGTGCTGATCTTATTGATCTCAATTGTTTTCCAGAATTTGCTTGCTTAGCAAACTTTATCTTTGCATGCAAGTACTCTGGTTTCTTAAACTTAATAACACTAAAGACTAGACCCCCTAAATGTAGCTCTCTACGTGAGTCCATATTGAGCATGGAAGCATTGTTCAGAAAGGGTGTAATGTGATTTCTGGGAGGTACATCAAAACAGAACCGACAACATGCATTTTGCACGCGTTGTATTAGTCGCTTTGTTTTGCTGAAAATCCGGGGTCCATAAACAACATCCCCGTAGTTGAGCCTAGACAAAACCAATGACTCGCAAAGAGTAATGCGTGATGGTACAGAAAGTTGGTCACGGATTTGATATAAAACCTTTAGGCGATAAAAACAGTTTTTTACCATATTAAGGACATGATTTTTTTAATTGAGCTTTTAGTTTTAAGGGTGTACATATTTTTTTTCTGTGTTATGCTGGTGTGAGAGAAAACACCACTCTTCGTCGTCGGTCACTCTGGTTCTATTGCGGATAACCTATATATATATATATATATATATATATATATATATATATATATATATATATATATATATATATATATATATATATATATATATATATATATATATATATATATATATATATATATATATATATATTTCTAGGTTTATCACGCAGAGAAACCCCGAGCCTAGCCCTCCGAATAGCTAGTTGAGCTAGCTAGTTTTGCTTTCTTGTTTTGATTTATATACTTTCTTTGTGTTGTTTTCTTGTTTTGATAGCTGACAAAAAATGTGTCATAATTATCCGAACGAATTGACCTATCGGTCGAAGTTGGACTTACCCAACCGGTCTATTTATCCCAGGTAAACATATTTGTCAACAAATTCGAGCTTAGTGCTCCCAACAACTACTGATATAGGTGTGACAGGGATGTTACACACGATCTTCTTTTTGTCCATGTTCATCTTAAGACTTATCCGTTAGGCGACACTATTGAGGTCATTGAGCATAGTGCTTAGGTCCTCCAGCTATTCTGCCATTTAAGACTATCGTAATCAAATTGAAGGTAAGTAATATACTCGTCATTGATGTTAATACCGTATCGTTTCCAGTTCAGCAGATTAAAAACTTCTTGCAATGCAACGGTGAAGAGTTTCGGTGATATAACGTCACCCTGTCTTACACCTCCCTGCAATTTTCATACTCCGGTTCTGTACTTGGATAGCCATCATAGCCCTACTGTACAAACACTTTAGCACTTCGATATACCAACAGAAAACTTAGCACCACTGAAGGGACTGTAGCTGCGCCCAAATTTCGACGGAATCAAAGGCTTTCTCGTAGCCTACATACGCCAGGCAAAGTGGCAGATGTACGTGTCTTCGGTCTTTTGTAAAATTTTCTGAAGGGTATGTTTGTGGTTTATTGTACTAAATAAATCCTTTTTGGAAACCAGCTTGTTCGGGAGGCTGGAACTGACTCTCGAAAACAGCACGTAGACGCGGCTCAGAATAGAAATCGCTCTGTAGTTCTTTAAAAGAGAGCGTTGTTACCTTTCTTGAAGAACAAGACCACCGCACTTATGCTCCACGCCTCTGGACTAGTGCCAACGTGGAGGTTGGAATTCGAAATCGAGGTCTCCTATAAATGTCGATAATTATGGTTTAGGTAATATTTAGGTATATCTTTAAAAAATACTAAAAATCATTTATGTAAGAAATCTTAGCAACTCAATATACAGAGTGTACGTTGCGTGTTATTGACCTTAAAATGATTTATGGCGGAACTTATGGCCATTCAGAAAAAATATATACAAAGTGCAAACGATCGTTAAGAGTAATAATTAATAGAATGTCAAAAACATTGAGTGGGTATTGTTGTCCGAGAAGCCTCTCCACCACACACATATACACGGTAGAGCCATGCTGCTGCTATATTACTGTTATATTTGTAGGTTGAATGTGTCGGTTCGATCGGGGAAGGCCACGTTCTCGCAGAATACCAGCATCAAATAGCAGCTTAACGCTTCCGTGTTTCGTATGATAAGTGTACACAATCGGAGATCCTTTTTACGAAAAACGAGGCAATTCATCTTAGTCCTCACGGGTGACAACGCATCTGCATTTTGATTCGTAATCGAGGATAGATGTAGATGTCTATGTGCCGCAGTAACCACTTACCATCAGGTGGACTGTGTGCTCTTTTGTCATCATTATCCTGTAAAAAAACCTGACAAGCATTGCAACTATTGCAAATATAAATATGGCAATATATGAGAAGTCTATTTTTAACAATTGACTTTTGATAGGCTGAAATGGTAGGATGGGAGGATGTGTAGTTAACCGCTGGACATATTCATAGAATATTTTATTATTTGGAAATATTGGCAATAATGGATTCGGTCAAAAGGCGGAAAGTTGCAGTTTTTTATGATTTTTAGTTGTTATCAGGAAGATACTACGACCCAACTCCTATTTGATTTTCATCTATCACCTCTTACGACACCCACGGGATGATATGAAGTAGTGTATTCTGATACGCTATCACTACACAGCAGTAAACTATTACGGCCTAATAAATTGGATATAAAAATAAGTATTAATTTTTAGCAACTTCATAATAGGAGGTGCATCGATGTTTTTTATAATGACGTTACATATCGCCTTCGGCTAGAAAGCACTCTTAGCTTTCTGTTTATTTTTATACTGTCGAGAGACGTGAATACTCGCGTAATGTCGTTAGGATGCATTATACAACATGTAACAGAATCTGGTGGTTCCCGATAAGTACTTTATCGGAATCAGTATTCAATCTTATAGAAAAATTTTCCATTTTTGTTATCAGAGGCGACACGCATTTGTAGTTTTCTTAGTAACGGTTTGAGACATTTGAGAAAAATTTATTATATATGGTATATTTCATTTGTCTGAGAAATACAAGATAACATAGAAATTATATAACAACAAGCTTCAGAACGAGATTTTTCTACTATATCATAACATGATTAGCAGTAGCCACTTACTATCAGGTGAACTGAAGGTATGCTTGTCATTTCAGTTTTTTTAAGGTTTAGTTACTAGTTTATATTTCAATGTACTTTACCTATAACTTTTTTCATGGTTATATATATATATATATATATATATATATATATATATATATATATATATATATGAATATACATATATATATATATATATATATATATATATATATATATATATATATATATATATATATATATATATATATATATATATATATATATATACGAATGGGTCGACCTGACCGGGGCAGAACCACGCTCACACGGAATACCAGTGTAAAATAGCAGCTCAATGCTGCTGTGCGTATGGTAAGTGTAGAGAACCGGAGACCCTTTCTACTGGAAACGGGACAATCGTCGAGGACTCAGGGGTGCCACAGCATCTCCATTTTGATTCTTAGTTGAGAATAGATATAGATGTCTATGGGTCACTTATATTTACACACATTATATCCACTTACAATCAGGTGGACTGTGTGCTCATTTGTCACCCTTATTCTATGAAAAACAACTATGATGGTGTAGGTGGTCGAACTCAATTCGGACGCGTACTATAATTTTAGGCTGGCACTCATTCACTGAGTAACTGCTTACAACACTGACTTGTGAATTTTTTATATATAATTTATTTAATAGATTTATCATCATTACATGCCATAAATTACTGCATATATTTTTATATTATTGTTTATATTATTACATAGTTTTATTATTATTATCATTATTATATATTATTACTCAAATTCCCCATTTTTTTCAGACAAGAAGTGGTAATGAAACATATATCAACAGTATTATTTTAGGTTTTGTTTGCATTATTCCATTCGCGGTGAGCGGTATTCTAGTTAACAAAGTCGGCAAAAGGAATTTATACGTAGCAGCTGCAGCCATATGTGTTGGCGTCACGTTGGGTATAAGATGGGCCAACTCAAAATTTGCTGTTGTTGCTTTATTTTCTTTAGACGCCGCTATTTCTCAAACCATGGTTGGACTGTACCAAGCGTTCACAATGGAATTATTTCCGACAACAACAAGGTTGGTTTTCATATTAGGTTTAAATTTTATCATCATATCATACATAAGACCTGTAGTCATATTATTATCATTAAGCATACTAAAAGTTTTCTGTTGAATATGGTCTATATTCACACCACATGAATTGCTTTATAGTGAGATATTAGCCACAGAACGATGCTGCTGCAAATCTCATATTTCGGTTTTACTCAATTGCCTCTAACGAAATCTGAGGAATATGCGTTAGTGAATACTTTTTCGCAGACACTGTACGGGTGATTTAAATATATAATTGAAATATCACAGATTGGCGCAATATTACTAGTTCCAGGGTAACATAAGAATACTTAAATATTGACTATGGTAAGAATGAAAGATTTACCTTGAATTCATGCTTGGCAATTGTCGCAACCTTGAAAGGGACTTCATCTGCCCGTGGACTTAAAAATTTGTTGATTTCGTTAGTAGATATATCATTAATTTCTCCGATAATTTTTAATATGCGAATAATAGCCACTAAAACCAAATAACCAATTAAAACCAAATCTTTGGATTTATTGCTATTGAACCAATTTATTTTTTACTCAGACGCTTCCGAGCACATAGGTCGTCACGAATTAAGCTTAAATTAAATTAAACCGATTTAAAATCTGTATAATTAGTCGTATTCAATAATGTAATAGCCTCGAATTGGTAGACGAAGCGGACGGCTCCTCACTGGATGGTGTGACGACCTAGTAGGACATACAGGAAGTCGATGGATGCAGGGGGCTTAAGACCGTGCTTTATGGGATTGCTTTGCGAAAACCAATGTTCAGCAATGGAATTTTGAAGGGCTGTAATAATGATGAATTGATAAACTTCGTAAGTTAAAATAAATTTCTAGGCAATAGTTGTATTATTTGCGCATGAAACTACTGTAATCTATAAGCTACTATGTCGTGGTGATACTAGTCTTGCTAGACCTGTATAGACAGGTCAAGCAGGACTAGTATCACCACGACCTTTATGTGTCAAAAATTCACTGCTGAGCATAGTTCTCCTCCACTATTGCCATATAGGGGGAATATTTTCATGAGTTTTCTACTTCATTTGCCTCTTTGACCTCTCGCGATACCCGCGGAGTTATATGGGTGTAGGATTCTCTTAAATGGTGACTATATAGTATGCAATGGCGGCGTCCGAATTGGACAAATTTATCTTAATCGATTTGTCTTAATTGCACAGGTAACAAATCATATAATAAAATAATGCAGTTTGAATAAAATGTCAGACATAAACTAGGTAGCAAAAATTTTCACTCAAGGAATTAATAAACAAAAGCATCGCATATAATATTTAAATAGTCTGGCCTTAAATATTGTTATAATTTAAAAAGAAAATTATCCTTTTAGGAATTTGAAATTTGGAATGCACTTTATTTTAGTTGATTCACTTTAAGTAAGAAACTTTTGGTTGATAAATCGACAATTATTCACATATTATTTTTACTGTGATTTTAAAATTACAATACGGAGTGGCGCTGGTACTATGTGATTCTTGGTTTTACTAACATTTTACTTTTCAAATTGCACGTTACTGTATTCTGAGGTAATCAAAATTAAATATCACACCAGGACTTAGACACGTGATAGCCACAAATGTGTCAAAGATCTGAGCCTTTTTTATATCCACCAATTTGTTTTTTTTTTTTGCAGAACGTTAGCCATTTCCGTGATCATGACCTCTGGCAGAATCGGTACGCTTGCAGGGAATGTAACCTTTCCTATATTACTTAATATGGGATGCGTCGTACCGTTCTACACATTAACTGCTGTGATGATTTGTAAGGAGTTTAATAATAGCATATTTTTCTAACAATCGATTTATTTTTGTAATTAAAGTGACGAAGAATCGAACAACGGAAAGTACCCCTAGGTTTAAGTGGCCCCTGCAACTCATGGACAATTTTTTGTATAAAATTGAAGTGACAAATAAATTTACAGTCCACCTGATGACGAAAACGGCTATTGAAACCCTTGGAAACGTGAAAAATACTTCAAATAAATTAGGCTGCAGGCCCCTTTCATGATTGCCTGTAAAATATCATAATATCCTGAGATAAGTATTTTAATGATAGTCTCATAGGTGATGGCTATTATACACATAAGCCTACACGATTGTCGATTACACAGTTATCGATTGACTACGGCATTGCACGCCACAGGTTCGAATTCCCAGCTATCCCACAAATAATTGCTCCTGTTCTAAATATTTGTTCATGTTTAATTTCATTAATCATTTTTATTGAAGCCCTTTACAAGTCGACTGCTTGACACAATTAAACCTTCTCCAAGGAATGCCACAAAACAGCAAACAGCAACGGTCTTGACTTCCTGCAAGTCTTACCAGATCATCACTCTATCTAGTATAGGGAAGTACATTATACCACGCTTAGCGAAACAAGGCTGCCACTCGCATCTTGCTTCCCCATCTGTTGTTGGTTGTTTGGCTGGCCCATTGCCATTCCGTGCAATTTATTTTTATAAAATGCCTACTCGATACACAGAAGATAGCCTAGAGTGGGTTATAAAGTAAAAAAAAAGGTTTTGAGTACAAGGATACAGACCCGTTATCATAAACATGACTCACACACACTCTATAGCCGGGATTTGAAGCCAGGATCTGTTATTCAGTTGCTAGACTCTAAAGTTACTAATAAATAACGACGATCCTATAATCTATCACACAGAATAGTCGTTGTAATCCGGTTTCATACCAGGCGATGTTATGCGGATATTAGATGAAGTAAGAGCTGATAAAATCACCGATTTTATTAGTCTGAACCTAAACAAACTTATTCTTTAATGTCGATGTATAATTAGGCCTATTTTTAACGAATTCCATTTTTTATTTACAGGTGTGGCGTTAATGTCAATGTTCCTGCCAAAATCTTGATGTTATTTAGTTATTGAGTATTGGTTATAAATATTAATAAATTATTGATTGTAATTTGAAAGAAAATTATTTTGAATTGTTTATTTTGTAAATAATTGATATAATTTTTGCTAACACACTATTGAACTAAGAAATTTCTATTTTGCTTTAATTTTTTTTATTCTTTACAATAAAAGACAAAAACACGCAAATAAAATAAATATTTTGACTCCGTAGTGGGGGTGTTAAATATCTGTTACCCCATATCGTAGTCGTAATAGGCTAAAAAAAATAAAAATCAGAAGATGGGCAGCGACGTCTTCCTAATAACGACAAAAAACTAAAAACTGCGGCTGCCCGCAGGCTTGGCAAATGTGGTAGCTATGGAAAATCCCCCTATGAGGTTTTACCGTTACCCAATCTATGGGTAACGGTAAAACATATTTTCATTGCATAGAACACAATTCCTCTCTACCAGGTGATCGGTGAACGCAGCTGTCATACATTGTGTGATCGAACATACCACTCCATATAAGGGCTACAGTGATGCGGCAATGCTTCAATTTACGCATGACAGTACTCAGGTTGCGAATGTTGAGACAAAATGTAGGTGACGTACTGAGGTAATTGTGATTGCTCTCATGGTTTTGTTCAATAATTCGGAGCGCAGTGATAGCCATTGCTTTAAACAAGGAAGAAAAGCAGCATCAAGTGAAAAAAGGAAAACGGGTGCATGAAGCATTGCAATAAAGAGAAACAAAAAGAAAATTCATGATATTATTTCATTAATTCCTTCATTACAGCCTTCACAAGTCCCCAGCTGAACATTAACTTCTCCCAAGGAATACCACAAAGCACGGTCCTGAGTCTCCTGAATCCATCGAGTTACTGCATGTCTTTCGTTTTATACCACTTAACCATGAAATTATGCAAAGAATTAAATAGTTAAAAACGAGAAGAAATATTTTGAAACTAGGGGGTAAATTAATAAAGAAAGATAGTCTTTTGTGGAAGCCTATATCTTTAAGAACTTCTTTTTTGTGCAGCAGTGTCCACGATCCGACATAAAAATTCGTATTAACCGACAGCCCTCCATGATTACCGGCGCCGGCACTATCACTGATAGCACTATGTCGCCGTGCTGGAACTGTGTCTTCACTGATATATGTGAATAGGCCATAAATTGTGTCTAAACTTGTTCTATTATGCTGTTATTAGTGAACACAGCTGCATAGATTGTCGGATGGGACATCCAAATCATATTATTTTCTGCATTCTAAATGGTGTCTAAACTTAATCTAAAATAAAAAATAAAATTATAGGCACTTCTTCTCTTCTAGTTATTGTTAGGAATGTTATGTCACATTAGAAAAATACTATTATACAGGAAGCGTGTTCTGATACCCGCCGTTGTATGCGGCCTAAAGCCGCACAACGTGGGACCCCATTCCCTTGATATGAGCGGTAGATTCATGATACACTCTACGGCTAGTAGCCGTGTTGATCATGTAATCGGTGGTGATGCCATACACTTCTGCAGGAACGGTGGTCTGGCAGTTGGAAGTGCTCACGGAGAGCTTACGGCTAGTGTGCCTATTTGCCTAAACCGTGTGATGTACATCCACTCTGCCTGAATTTGTTCGTATTCTCTATGGTGTTTACACACATTGACATGCGCGACTTCTGACTGATGTGTCGATACTACAATATTACATGAAATCGATTTTTTATTTTTGAGATAATAATTACTTTCATAATAATTTTATAATAAATTTTATTAATTAATTTGCATACAATAATTAATAAGTGCTTTATTTCATTCTCGTATTTGTTCGACCAGTAAAGTTGGTAAAAAAAATTTCTTTAACTAATCAATGCTATATGGCCGGCCCATTACCAGTTAAGCTTACTGACCCTTCATCTTATAATTCTAAACTCAATTATTAAAAAAACAATATAAAAATTGTAATCAAAATTAATAATAATACATAATTTGCAAAGATATATTGTTTTTTGAGAATTTCTTTTTGTTCAAATATTCTTAATTATCTGTATAAAGTTCAATTGTACCTACTGATTAATGTTTAACGCATAAACGCTTGTTTGATCCATAGGAAGTTTTCAGAAATGTCCTTCACGACATCAAACGAAATATTACTTTCGTTTATTCAGACATAAAAGCTAATTCAGCAGATCTGAAAATGTCGGAACTGTTTAAGTAAATAAATCATAAATGTTATTAAGTTGTCAGTTTTATTTTAAATAAACTGACTTTGTTTATGATCAAAAGAATTTTATACAAAAAAAAAACTAAGTAAATAAAATGGAAATCCTCAAATTACTTTCGGCTAATCAGTATTGTATTTATTATCACCTGTATATTAATTTCCTAGTAATCGTAATTGTTATTGTCACTGTCGCTATCTGTATTATTTTGCGAGAATAGCGTAATAATTATACGGTGAAAGCAAACTTATTACTTATATGAATATAGAGCAACGCTGGTCCTTAAATCGCGTACGTATTATCTTATTATCTTGTTCTTAGTATTATGCTTGTTGTGTGTTGTAGAGAAACCGGAAATATGCCACGATAGACTGCAATGGGATCAGAATATGGTTTTGAAATTGAGAAATAAGAAGCTTTTTGTTGTTAACGGGGCGAAGTTTTTTTTCTGTAATTATTGTTTTAATACTAAATTAATGTTACGTATTTGTACACTACAGTTATATACAATATTTAAGTAGGCTAGTCAACGTTTTAAAATGTTTGTACTAATATAAAATATATAATATGTAATAGGAAATTAGTTATAACCATTTTCCATTTTGAAATATTTTGTTGAAGAATTATGAGATTAATATAGTCGAGCGACTTTATGCCCAGTGAACAGTTTAACGAGTGACCGACTTAGGATCTTTTAATCACGAGTTCCATAATTCGAAAGGACGTTAATGTGCTACTAAATTATTCTAAGTGTAGCCTTTATCCATTTCCTCTACATGAAATTAATAAATTATGAGTAATGTACATTATTTGTAAACGCACTTAACAACATGTGTAACATGATTACGTAAATTGTAAACGATTCAATTTCAATCAACGACAACATAATATATAAGATAAGCATAATAATATATAAGATAAGCGACAGTAGCCTAATGGCAGGGCGCGGACCGCGAACTCAAAAAGGTCGTGGGTTCGAATCCGCCATTCGACAACTGGCGTGAACCACTCGTAACACAAGCAATTTAAGCTTACCACGAGAGGTTAATATTCCCCATATTAGTAATGTGTATAGCATTGCTAATATTCTTTAAAAAAAACTTTCTTTCACTAACAAATACCATACATTCTAATGTAACGATAAGGACGTTTTTGAACACTCATTTACTTACTATGGTACTACAAAATTATTTATTTATTTTTCTTATCTTTATGCTCTAAAATCTTTATATAACATACAATTATTATGTACGTATGTTTGTCACTGAACTTCTAAGCGTCTAGACAAAATTTTGATGGATTTTTTGTGTGTGTTTCTGGATAGTTTAAGATAATATCAAATATATAAGATCTCGAAAACGGTAAGTCGCACTGTTTTCGAGATCCAGAAATCATTCGTGTGAAGCCGGACGAACCGCTTGTAAAATATAAAATTGATCTTGTATGACTGAATGATTTTGATTTTAAAATTATCGTTATTAAGAATATTTCTTTCCTTTTTATTTCTCCTGAATACTTTCCGGGTATCTTACAATAATTATTAAATAAATAAATAAGCAAGCTATCCAGGCTATAAGAAACTTCAAGATAGGTTGTAGCGATCTATTGCTGTCGAGTTGTGCCCGAACAACCAAGCTAGAAAACCGAGAGACCATTGCAACTCGGAATTATTTATTATCATCATCATTACTGCCCATCACCTTTCCATTCCAGAATATAGGCCTCACCCCATCGATTTTTTCCCGAATCTCTCACCATTTTGTCATTCCAGTGAGTGAAAGCCGCTCTACACTTCGCTTACCGGTACGAGGCTGCCACTCAAGAATCTTTCTTTGATACGTGTGATCGTTTCTTCGAGCTATGTGGCTCGCCCACTTACCACTTCAGCTTGTATATCCGATGTGCTATATCAGACTGAAATAATGACAAAATTATCATACCGTATTCCCCTGTTTTCTCCTCTGATTTTCACCGCATACTGAAATGCCTCTGCTCTACCTGGCAAGAATCAATGTGGCGTTATTTAGAATTAAGATTATTAAAAACGATTCATTTTTTTAATTATTCAAAAAAATCTCTCAAGTTACTGGAAATAATATAGCCTTGATTACGCCTGGAACTGCTTCATATCTGATCGTAAAGTTTCATTAGAATCCGTTCAGCCATTCCTTTGCCTAGCAGACAGATAAATAGACAGATAAATCGACAGGAAAAAATTACTTATATTATCATTTATAAATTATCAAGCAACAGAAAGAAAAAGACACTTCAATTATATTTATATGTATTGGTAAATAATGATCTTATTGTCATCATCATGGCAGCGTGTCACAAGTCTGTCATTTAGACCTTCTACAAAAATTTCTCGAAAGCATAATTTGAGTTAACTTTGCTGATTGACTTCAGGCACACTTATTTTCTGTCTAGGAGTTCATATTGGTACGTTCATCATTTTCGTGCCTATTTTTGTCAGCAAATAAGTCCCATTATTGAGTACATTTATAGTATAAGGCAGTAATTTTTAATGCAAAGTAATGCAATTTAACTATTACGTTTGCATTATTCGTAATAAATTTTATCCTAAAAAAAATTGGTTGACCCTACAGGCCATCCCTGGGACTTCCCACTTATTTCAAATGCAAAGCTCACCAAATTCACCAAATTATGACGTTGAATATGAAATATCGGAGTTATTAAAAAAAAGGAATTTTTACAAAATTTTCGTTAACGATATCTCACGGACGAATTAACTGATTATGATCGAACGGGCGGCGATCCACGTGGTTTTTAAAGGTTAAAAGCTGATTACTTTTTGGAATCAATCGATAACAGCCGCTTAAAAGTTCAAGCCGTTCAGAAGTTATAAGAGGATTACACACACAGACATACACACACACACACACGCGCGCGCGCGCGCGCGCACACACACACGCACGCACGCGCACACACACGCACGCACGCATTCACACACACACGCGCGCACACACACACACACACACACACACACACACACACACACACACACACACACACAATTGTCAGGCTGGCTTCCTATGACTTCAAAACGTCAAGATTTTATGAAAACTCAACTTTCGAAAAACGGGGTAAAAATAATAACTTCTCGATTTTTGAAAATTTTCAATTTTCTTAGCGAGAAGTTAAAAATCAAAAAAATGCGCCATTACACTATGAAATATTGAAGTGTTTAAACATACCTTAATTTTTCCTTGAGGTTATCATATGATAATTCGGCAACAGTGGGAAAAGAATTATGTGATTTTGCTTTTGAAACAGATATGTCAATTAAATATTAGCTATTACAATACAAACGTCCGTTGTTATACTATTTACATCCGTGCTTACTGCAAATACACCGCCACCGGCCTAATCCCTATTATAGATATATCGACTGTGATTTTCACTCACGTTAATTAGCGTAATAATCAAAAACTGGTCCTACCAACAAATAGATTAACAACAGTATAATAAACAACCAAAAAGCTTAACCAGACTAAAATATAGGAAATTTAAAAGAAAACTAAAGTATTTTTGGAAAATGACCCATTTTACAAAGTATGCGAAAACATATATAGTAAAATACATCTCTTGGAATCGTCGTTCTTGTGTAAATTGCAAACTAAATTATCAACCTAATTCTACTCGTATAATATAAAGCGTCAACTATTTAAGTCAAATAGTATACTAATGTAATTTAACGTTATAAATTTAAGAAATTGTAGCCAATGACTTAGCAATAAAATTAAATATTTCATTTTCTGTTAGACAAAGTTTAATCAAAAACGTTAATTAACCTTGAATATGAACATGTACAGCCTTATATCATAAATACGGTTGTATAAAGTGCTAGGTGATATAAATTAGAATTTGCGAGTCGGCTCTCGTAGCGCTAACGTTAAATGTGCTTTACCGACTGACCGCGGCCGGATGGTAAATATTGTTAAAGAATGGTTTGAAATCCGAGGTGCGACGTTTGACCTTCGTGGCTTAGCTATTGATTATACTTCACAACATTGCTACTCCTAATTGTTTTGATGTCGAGTTGAATTTTCTTGATTGACTGTTATAAAATCCAAGTTTGAACGTGGTAGAGACAAGCTGCAGCTATATTATATTTGTAGCATCAATGCGTCGGCTCGACCGGGGCAAGACCACGCTCTTATAGAATACCATCGTAAAATAGCAGCGTAATGCTGCTGTGCTTCCTGTGGTGAGTGTAGAGAACCGGAGACACGTTTTACTGGAATCGAGGCATTCCATCTTAGTCCTCAGGGGTGACATTTGCATTTTGATTCTTAACTGAGGATAAATGTGGATGTCTATGGGCCACAGCATCCACTTACCATCAGGTGGACTGTGTGCTGGAAAGGATAAGATGATAAGACCCTTTTATAAGAAATCAATCGCTAGTGTTTTAATAAAAAGTTTTAATTTTTATTAAAACACTAGCGATTCGCCCCGGCTTCTTCACGGGTGATTTCTGGATCTCGACAACAGCGCCACCTACCGGGCCCATATGTCAATATAAACTATCATTCAAACCACATAAATAATAATAATTGTCTATTATTACGATTTCTGTGATATGCGGTTTCAAAGTCTATGACGGACATAGGCAGAAACATTTTTTGCGTTTTATATAGATAGATTTTCCCACATTGCACACAGTTTTGGAGATAATAGCAAAAAAACTCATTTTTTTGTTTATTTTATACGCAGCGAAGTCGTGGGTTCAAGCATGTCTTGTATGCGTTTATTTGCCTATATTTTTATTTATATTATTTAGGGCTCTTTACCTGGTAGAGCCATGCTGCAGCTGTATTAGTTGTAGCATGAATGGGTCGGCTCAACCGGGATAGGACTACGCTCTCACAGAATACCAGCGTAAAATAGCAGCTAAACGCTGTTGGGTTTCGTATGGTGAATGTAGAAGACGGGATACCCTTGTTTACTGGAAAGGAGGCATTCCATCTTAGTCCTCATGGATGACGAAGCATCGGCATTTTAATTCTTAATCTAGGATAAATGTGTACTTGAGTCACAACTTCCACTTACCATCAGGTGGACTGTGTGTTCGTTTTTTCACCCTTATTCTATAAAAATAGGTCAAGAATTAAGGCTTTAAGCCTTATAAAATATAAAACTTTCAACATGATTATGATTCATAATCCGTAAAATATATTATTACATTTTATATCTTCTCTGTGTTGGGTGGTAAATTGGTTAATTCAAAATGTAACACCTAATGCAGTTCTCTGCATTAGGTGAGTTACATAATAATTTTGAAGTATGTACTATCATGTTTAATGAAATGACCGTTAGTACTATTAGATATTCAGTGCTGCAACTGAACGGTAGACTGACTACACAGAAATAGTGAAAATAATCTGTGTGAAATCAGCCAGCTGTATCATTTAGTATGTACATATAGCTTCGCCGTTAGCTTTAGCTGGCCGTAACTTTTTGATTAAATAAACAAAAAAAAAACATTTTACTATAACAAACAAATTGAAAAAATAGGTAGGTATATTTCATTATATAAATATTTTCACATTTATTTTCTTATCACTATAAGCCAGTGCTTATTTATAATTTATTTTTAATATTTATTTGAAATTCTTTAGATTATAAAGCGCACTGTCTTTTTCCTTAACGCTATCCTAGCAACAAAATATTACTTACTCTTACCTCAAAAACACATACTTTATAAATGGACGTACATACCACTCCACTGTTGTGTAAGTTATGAAAAACGAAGCAAACACTTGGTTCCAATGCCGGTATATCGACAACAAAGTAACAGAAAACATAAAATTCCAGGAAGAGTTCCGATGAAATCTGCGGATTTATTTAACCGATCGAAATTAAACTTGGCTGTAGTTTTATTTTTAAGTTACCGCGAGGTAGCTGTGAGAATTCATCATTTCATTTCATCCCGTAAGTGTGGTAAAAGCATCTCTGAGAAATATTTTATTATCATTATGGTGGTATTATAGAGTTTACACGGCATCAGTGCCAAATGGTGAGACATCTAGTACTGTGTTCGTTAATCCAAAAGATAAATAATTTGCCTTAATGGCAAATTATTTACCTTTTTGATATATTTAAGTTATTCACCTTTTAAATGGAGAGGCCCATGTGGACTATAGCAAGCTATAATAAGCAACCTGATGAAGAAGACGAGGAATAAAATGTTTATCGTAATTTATAAGAAATAAAAATAATATAGTTTATTGTGATTACTAGTTATTAATAATTTTGGATTCGTAACCCAAATCAAATTAAAAATGAAGGTGTATATTACGTAACGACGTACAACAGACTAGACGTATGAAAGTAGACCACAAACAATCTTTCAGTATTCCGTTGATACACTCTTCGTTTCACAGCCCTTAGACGTGTGTACTACATTGTGATATTGTCCAACAGCGTTGACCTACTTTTTTTTTCAAGCGCGCTTGGCGTTGAATAAACGCTGGTTCTGTTGTTTTTCAGATCATTATATATTTGAATTTGAGTAGTACATGGAAACAGGTAACTTAAAAAATTGAATTAATTACAAGGATGTAGGTCATTTTTTATGCTTAAAAATATATGTCCACCTAGGTTAATTCAAAAATAGTTTATATTTTTTCAGCGTCTATTACAGTAGTAACAGCTGTTATCAAATTCAAACAAAGAAGGCTACACATGTGTTCATTAACTTTGCGAACTAAGGTGGAATAACTCACGGTCTGTAATTATATTTGCTCTCTTGGAATACACCAGAAGTTGCACTGGTGCTTAGCGGCAGAAGTAGGTAAGAGGGTAGCACCAAATCGAAGTGGGTTCTTGTTTCTTGCTTGCTGCTCATGTTTGAGATACAGATATTAGCCTCAAATGATTTATTTATTAAGACATTCTCTTTTTTTAAAGTATTAAGAAATGGAATGGTATTAGTAACTCTGCATACATTAGAACAATTCTAGCTGCTAGTAAAGGAAACGCCTAAATATATCACGCTGCTGGGCCGCACTGATCTTTTCTTATTTTTGAAAGGATAATAAAGCGATTAATCCACCACTCTTCTCCAGAACGCGTAGGCGGCGCGATAAGACGGGCACCTGTTAAAATTACAATTACCAATTTCATTGGTGTCGGCGGAGATTGAATCCAGGTTTTTTTATAGCATTGGGTAACAAACGAGCACACAATCCACCCGATGGTACGTGGATGCTGTGGCCCATAGGCATCCACATTTATCCTCAATTGAGGATCAAAATGCAAATGCGTTGTAAACCTTTTTACACTCACCATACGAAACACAGCAGCGTTATGCTAATATTTTACGCTGATATTTTGTGAGAGAATGGTCCTGCTTCGGTCCAGCCGACCCATTCGTGCTACAATTATAATATAGCTGCTGGGTAGTTATACCACGTAAAATTTACAGCGAGTGCTTAGTACTTGAGTTACCATGGCTCGGTTACAACCTGATGTTTTAATTAATGTAAGTTGAAAGTATTTTGTGTTTACTGGGTATTAATATTTTATTACTTTGAAAGAGAATTTGCGTTTACGAAATATTTTTTTATTTATTGAACATGAAGGATTCTGCCGATATTTTCTGCAAAAATAGTGAAAGATAATATGTTTAAGATAATATTATACCATGCCGTCGCTTAAAACCCCCGACGTAATTTGAACACGTAACATTGCAAACTTCGGAAACTTTAACTTCAAGCTTCGTCATGGCAATCAAGTACCCTATCCACTCGCTCCCGAGCAGATATCGTCTGCCGTCTTGACATCCTGGAAGCCAGCTTTACAAGGTTCATCGCAGCACTGGAATAATGCTTCCTGTTCCTTCAAGCTACTCTCTACGTTAGTGTTCTTCGTACGGCTCTGAGCCTTACTGCTCGACTCTGCTTCACAGCACTCTCGCAGATTACTTGCTTTTTTCTCGACTCACCGCAGACTACAAGGCAATCTACCGCCACATGCATATTCATCGACAACTAGACTGACTGGTGGCGCTGTCGTCGCGCCATAAGCAAAACGCACCGAAGCTTAAATCGCGCTATCAAAGTTCCAAAGCTACCGCACTATATATAGAACTGCTCGGGATTAACACACGGAGCGCTGTCCGCTCCCTGGATGAACACCTTACCCGGCGGGAGATCCTCCTTTTTCCTTTCACGCCCACACTCCGTAGCTCCAAAATAACTGAGCTAAATTGTTGACGAAAATATTTATCCAGAGGCTTATCTTCCCTCTGAAATAATTACACGGATAAAGAATAGCATTGAAATTTTCACGCTATAATCGTTAAGATAGGTATTGTTCTAATGCGTTGAAGTGAGTGAGACTGATGATCGCCTTTGTTTTTAGAATTTTATTATTTCTCTGGGAAAGTTCCAGTTTATTGTTCTCGTTTATACATTTGTTTTGTGTAAGCCTGAACTACTACTAAAGTGTTACTTTTGTTATTTTTGTTCATGACGCTATTCTACTAACTAAGCAAGTAAATATTTAACCCTTCGATCCCCATAAAAATCCGATGCAGTCGCACGCGCCCGGCTTACCCGAGCGGTCACATGCAACCGCACCCACCCGCACTTAAAAGCATTGAAAGCTATATTTAAAGACTATATGTCTATGAAGTAGTTTTGAATTATAAAACCTACTACAAAATTTTCTATATTATAAAGGTCACGTCAGTCATTACAAAAAACTATTGTATTTGATATCAAAAACAAAACATACCAAGCGAATGTCGGCAGCGTGAAAATCACAATTATTTTAATATATATTACTCGAAATTCATTACGTGAAAAGATTAATTATATTCCCACAAAAATTTTCATTGCAATTTTAAAATAAAATACTATACTTAAATACTAATAAAACACTAGAAAAATCAAAAAAAACCCACACAATAACGCTCACGCGAAAATGGTGTACGAAATTTACGCAGATTATAAATAATTATCCAAAAGATAACTTAACTTTCTATTACACTAGAGGATAGAAAATTTCATATTGATTCTATAATGTTAAACTTCTTCATAGAAAAGTAGTCTCCAAGTATAAGTTTTAATAGTTTCAAGTGCTGGGGGAGTGCGTGGTCGAATTCGACCGCTTTAACTTTGACGGAATAGTGCCGCGGTCGAATTTGACCGCTTGGGGGCTGAGGGGTTAAATGATAGTACGATACACTTTTTTGTATTAATTGTAAATTTTTTATCAATGTATTCCCCACTCCGTCATAATTTACTGCCAGTTCAACCTACTTCAGATACTAAGCCACTGATATCCTGCCAGCTAAACCCAGAGGCGCAACATGTTTTGCAGCCACCCGAGACCGCTAAAGCCATACTGGTTACAGTTACTATTTAACACAGGCACAGGCCTCCTCTCTATTCTGAGAGGGTTGGGGGTTAGGAAGTGTCTGTCGCGCTGATTCCCTCACGATGTTTTTCTTCGCCGCCAACCACGTGGTAAACCAGAACTTAAAATTGCAATCAACAATTTGGTGCGTGGGGATCGGACCCCGGTCGCTCGCTTACGGTGAAATTTACAACGAGAGCTTAGCCCCTGAGCAACCGTGGCTTTATTTCAACCAATTGCTTCAAAATAATAAAAATTAACGTTAATAGCCTCGTGAGTATTTGTTTATTATATAAAAATGAATACAATAATGTAATTTATTTTTATATTTATCCCTACAGAACGCGTGTAAGTTGCTACTCTTTTTTACTTTTCATAACACGACGTGCTTTATCTATATTTAATAAACACGTCAGGCATAAAAACGTGTTTCATAAGCTAAATATAATGTGTGTAGGTTTCGTTGAAGTAATAAAAGTAATACTTTAAAAGGTATAATTAAGTAATAGTTTAAAAAGAGAAAAGGGAGTTATTAAAAATAAAAGAATATACTGTTCAGTAAAGTGAGCCTAATGGTTAAAAGACAAGAAAACTTCTTTGAGTTCAATTAACTAGTAAAAGATCGCTACTGTAAATGAAACAAAAATTAAATATTGTGTCATCATTTTTCAACAACTTTCTTAAGTCACAGAGTAGACAGTAAATAAAATAAATAGCAACCGTTAAAGTAAGGCTAACGTGCGAATTTGTTTCCGTAACTTTTACAACGTTTTCTAATTCAAGAAAACAAAACTTCCTTAAAAGGCAATCTTCCATTAAGTGCCCTTAAAACTATTTGAACGTCCACAGCTTCTTTGGAGTACCATTTATACAGCGCAAGTTTTATATAAAGCTAAGAAAATGAATTGATAATCGTGTAGGGACGATATTCATTGGTTTTTCATTTTCCTTTTTTATGGAATATGGATGACAAAAGAGCACACCTGATGGTAAATGGATGTTGTGGCCTATAGTTATCTTCATTTATCCTCGATTAAGAATCTAAACGCAGATGCGTCGCCCCTGAGGATTTAGACGAAATGCCTCGTTTCCAGTAACAATGGTCTCTGGTTTTCTTTCATAATACGAAGCACAGCAACATTAAGTTATTATTTTACGCTGGTATTCAGTGAGAGCGTGGCCCTACCCTGGTCGAACCGACCCATTCATGCTACAACCATTATGTAGATGCAGCGTGGCTCTGTCACGTATAAACGGCTCAATGGGCTTACCACGTGAATTTCGGCACACACGTTTGGCCGATTCAACTTTTTAAAACCTATACGAATAATATCGCTCAGTCGAACAATAAAATGGAGCATGTATGCTGTTATGAATGTGAGTATCTTAAAGATGACTACATATTTGAATCATTTGGTGTGGACACTATCGGTCCGTGGGATCCACATGCGGTGAAGTTCCTAAAAGAACTGTATCTGCGACAGGACGTTGCTGCTGGTAATAAGAGGGCTGGTTCTTTTCTCGTTCAAAGGCTAAACCTAACTATTCTGCGAGGAAAAGCAGTGAGTGTTCTTGGCACTGTACCGCGTGGAGTAGGACGTATGATATTTTAAGTTTTTTCAATAGTTTTTCTTCAATATAATACTCTAATAACTTTAAGTATTATATTTAAAGAGTAAAGATAGACTCCCTTCGTTATATTAATCGATATATCATGTATGACGAACAAAGCAATAACGCAGTCTTAGCTTACATGTCGCTTTATTAAACTATACACCATTACAGTTTTTAATATTATAACGTTGTTGCATTTATGTATAATATTCGTAATATAATAATAATAATAATAATTTTATTTCAGATAACCAAGTGATCCATAAAATTTGTTAGTAAATATGGAACTTAAAACCTATGCTAGTACCTAATTCTAAATCTAATGTAATGCTTACAGTTAAGGTGCGAAATAATTCATCTGCTCACACATTCGCATAAGATGTGGTCGTCTTCATGGCAAGAATGCATGCAATGCAAGGCATTTGATAAGCTAAATCAATGATTTTTACCATCTTCGGCTACTATCAGCTATGTCGCTGAGTAAGAGTAGAGATTGTTGCTCAGGAATTTTAAAATGTTGCCAACATAATAATGAGTGGAGGACGGAGTGCAGAGTTGGCACGTGGAATGTTAGAGGAGGCATGAGAGATAAGACGAAATAATAAGAATAAGAAGAAATAATGAAAGAAAGAGAATTAGATGTCGTGTGTATGTCGGAGACCAAACGGAAAGGCAGTAGTATTGAAGAGCTCCCTGGCGGGACATTAGCTATATGGTCCGGAGTCCCGGAAAGCGAGAACGCCTGCCAAGGAGTGGGAGTGCTGTTGTCGTCCCGGTTGGTCGATCTTATGACTGAATACAAGGTTGTGAACTCAAGACTTCTCTGGGTTCGCTTCAAAATGGGACTGACGAAGTTATTCCTTTTGGCTGTTTATGCGCCGGTAGCTTCGTCGTCCAGGGCTGAGCTGGAGGAGTTTTGGGAGAATGTAAGAGAAGTTCTAGATTTGGTTAAGGGAAACGAAAGAACTGTTGTATGTGGTGATTTGAATGGATGGGTAGGTATCGCTCGACCAGGATACGAGTCGGTGCTTGGAAAGTTTGGCGATAAAAGGGTTAATGATGCTGGCAAGCTTATACTGGCTGTATGCAAGGAAAAGGGTCTTCTTGTGACAAACACTATGTTTAATCACAGGAAGATCCATATGTACACTAGAGAAAGAAAGAATGAGAGAAGTATGATTGATTTGTTCCTGGTGGATGACCGACTGCGAAAACAGGTGATGGATACACGAGTGTTCAGGGGTGCTGACCTGGGAACGGATCATTATCTAGTAATTACTAGATTTAGGGGTTTGTTCGCGGGTTGGCGCCACCGGACGGCGGTAACAGAACCACAGTCGGTCTGTCGCATCCGAAGCTGGAAGCTTCAGGAAGCGGATACTAGGGACAAATATCACGCGAGGGTAGCCGAAAAGCTTGACACCATCGATGGCAGGAAAGAATGTGTGGAGAGAACATGGCAGAACCTTAGGGATGGAATGGTAAGTGCAGCGGAAGAAGTATGTGGTACGACAAAAAGAGGTAGTAGTAAAAGAAGAGATGCATGGTGGAATGATGAAGTGAAAGAAGCTGTAAAAAAGAAGAAAAAAGCATGGTTAGACTACTTGGCCTCTAGTAACGATGAGCATATGAGAGAGAAGATGAAAGAAAGATATAAGCTGCAGAAAGTTCATGCGAAAACATTGATTGAGGAAGTACGTGAAAGGTGTAGAATAGAAGCGGACGAGAGGTTGTCGCACAACTTTAGGGAAAACTCCAAACTCTTCTGGAAAGAGGTTGGAAGGTCCCGGAGTGGTGCGACAGCTTTAAGAATGAACAAAGTGCTTTCGAGAACCAATGACGTCCTCTCAGAAAAATCGGACGTCATGCAGCGATGGAGTGAATTTTATAGAGAATTGTATGCGTGTCATGATCTTAGTGAAGGATCCGGGGGTGACGCCGTGACTGGCACGCCAGACACGGACCTCGATGACACTGAGGTCATCAGCATGAAAGAGATTGAACGTGCGATTCGAAGTTTGAAATGTGGTAAGGCTGCGGGACTAGACAGAGTTACTGCTGAAATGGTCAAGTACGGTGGGCCTCGCGTCTGGGACAGCTTTCATCTGCTGTGCAATTTGTGCTGGCGGACGGGAGATGTCCCGGATGATTGGCGATCCGCGGTCATTGTGCCTTTATATAAAGGTAAAGGTTCACATTTTGACTGCGGGTGCTATCGGGCGATCAGCTTGACCAGTTTAGCAAGTAAAGTTTATTCGAAGGTTTTGACACGCAGGATGCAAGAGAAATCGGAAAGATTCTTATGGGAGGCACAATGCGGATTTAGACCTGGAAGAGGATGCACGGATCAAATGTTTTCTCTCCGCATGATCACGGAGAAGCTTCTGAGTGTTAACCAGAGGATTTTCTGTGCTTTTGTGGATCTGGAGAAAGCATTTGATAAGGTTATAAGGAAGAAAATGTGGGAACTGTTGCCGGGATATGGTGTGGATGGTCGATTGTTAAGGGCTGTGCAGTCACTCTACTATGACTGTAAAGCCTGTGTGCGGGTAGGGCATGACCTGTCACCCATGTTTAGCGTCCAAGCGGGCGTAAAACAGGGTTGTGTCATGTCTTCCTGGCTGTTCATACTGTATCTCGACAGCTGTTTACAGAAGCTGAAAGATAGCTGTTTGGGTGTGAAATTGGGTGACATAAAAGTTAATTGTCTGCTGTATGCTGATGATGCAGTGCTTATTGCACCATCAGAAGCAGAACTGCAGGCATTAGTCACGTGTATGAAAGAGGAATGTGAAATTAAAGGTCTCCGTTTGAATGCTAATAAAACTAAGGTTCTGGTATTTGAAAAGGACGAAGAGAGAACGAAATGTGAAATATGGGTAAATCAGGAATGTCTAGAACAGGTAAATGAAATTGTATACTTGGGGAGTGCTTTCAGCCGGGATGGAAGATGTGATTTAGATGTGGATAGGCGTGTCGCTGCCGGAAACAAAGTCCATGGTGCCCTGAATGCATTAGTAAAAAGGCAAGGCGTGGTGAAGAGTGCACGCCTTGCAATACATAACGCAGTGTTGGTACCGACTCTGTTATATGGCAGCGAAACCTGGGTATGCGAGAAGAAGCATAAAAGCAAGTTGAATGCAGTGGAGATGCGATCTCTTCGTAAAATGTGTGGCGTTACCATAGCCGACCGAAAGCGAAACGAAGAGATTCGCAATATGGCAGGATTGAAAGATGACCTTATCACAAAAATTGATAGGGGCGTACTCCAATGGTTTGGGCACGTTGAACGAATGAGTGAAGACCGAATTGTGAAGAAAATATATAGCGAAAGTAAATATTAAAAGGTGTCGAGGTAGACCGAGACTAACTTTCGAAGACCATGTGAGCAAATTGCTCGAAGAGGGGAGGGTCAAGAGTACTCGGATACCTAGACGTGCATGTATGAAGAAGTTAATGAACCTGAAAGAAGCGAAAGAGGTATGTAAGGATCGTGACACTTGGCGATCTGTTCTCTCTGGCTACCCCGTTAGGGATTGTGCGTGACGATAAGTAAGTAAGTAAGTAAGTAAGTAACATAATAATTACTAATTGTTGAATGAGCTCCTTTTTTAAATTACTCAATATACAAACTGAAACATTTAGTGAATTCTCGATGTATATGATACTCGAATAAAGACTGCTGGACCACCACTAATACATACATAAAGGCTGAATAATACAAAACAATTCAATCTGATTTATTCGATAAAAATATTATCCATTTGAGATTAAATCGGTATTTTGAATAAAATAGGCTTAATATCATTATTACCTTATCAACCTTTTTTATTTCGAATAAAGGCCTTTTCAATATTAGGTTATTTAAATTTAATGACAATATAAGGTTATATAATTGTTTATAAAATACATTGTTCCTATGACCTGGTAGAAAATGCTTGAAGTCAATGTATGCAGGTGGCTCAAGAACGTGCTTTGTGACATACTTTGCGGGAGGCTTATATTCAGCAGTGGACTTGTAAATGTCTGTAATAATAGTAATTATAATGGGATTTATGATTTATAAAAAATTTGATTATGAGAAATTAGATTTATGAAAAATATGAGCGTATTTACAAAGCTGGATAAGTGAATTGGTAAGTGCAGCGCCAATACTTTGACACTGGTAAAGCGGTTGCTTTTTAAATGCAAGTTGATCAAATACTACAGAAGAGGAGAGAAAAAGGTGCCATCACAGGTAATTACCATTTATTAACTTAATAATCAATTATTAAAACACTGGGTCCCGGTGTGGGTGACACTAGTGGGGTTACGGCCCTGCCGATTTGTTTAACAAATTATTCTAATAATTTGTTATATAAATCGGCTGCGATTAAAATACAACAAATTATTGACTGCCTCGTTGGTCTATTGGTCGTGAATGCGGTTGCTAATCGGGCATAAAGCAGTTATTGGTATTTATGTCGAGAAATTCTCAATAGAAGCCTAAAGCCAGCAAGAACAATCAGCAAGTAACTCCACCAGTTGCACCCCCGTGCCTCGGAAAGTACGTAAATCTGTTCGTGTCGCGCCTGATCTTTTTCCCGTTATGGCGATTTTCCATCCCATCGAACTATAGGAGTGAGAAAATAGAGAGTGAACTTGTGCTTGAGTATACACTTTGGCACTATAATCTTGTTCTGCGCAGACGTCTATCCGCCGCTGACGAAATATATGGTCTGGAAGACTTTATATATGTATATTATTTTACAAAACGTTTCCTTGCTACCACGGGGCGGATATGTGTACACCATATTCTTTAAAAAAATCTTCTTACTCAATGTCAATGTAATTTTAAATATCATTAAAACTTTCGCACTGAGCATGTGGATTTCCGATCGCAACATATTTAGCGCGGGAGAAAAGAAATTAATGGTTGTTAAGCATTTCATTTTAGTTCTCATTTGTGGTGGACAAAGCATTTGTGACTTTATCTGTTTGAACTTGCACACAAATATCCATAGGTTCTAGTGTCAAGTATACCGTTAAATCACTTTGCGCTTTAAAATAATCTTAAATTGAAAAAAAAAAATTAATCCTGTGTAGGTCTTTTAGCTGACCACAAAAATGAGGAGGTTTATAATTCGAATGTGTTCTTTTTTGTACGTTTGTTTTTGATATCTTTTTAACTTGTAAACCGAGTTTGATAATCAGTTTTTTATAAAATAGGTTTTAATTTTTGTGAGTGGTCGCATTTAAATTTTCATAAAAAGTTTTATCCTTAATAGTGACAAAATATACAAGAAATCAGTAACAGGTTCTCACAAATAGAAATCCACTAACATAGTCTTTCGTCGTTAAACAGACATAACACAAATGCGAGCAACAAAAATGGAGTCTAATTTAAATGTAAAACATGCATAAATTTAATAAGTGCAACAAACAATGATAGCCACAAAAGAAAAGAAAAGAAAAGCAGGGCTAAACGCACAACATAATTTTTCTTCAAATAAATTAAATTACGACGCAAAAATCTTTCAACTTAATATCCGCTATGCAAATACATAGCTAATATTAAACAAATCAAAATGATGCACTTTGTATAAACTATTAAAATTATTACTAGAGCGATATATGAAAATATTACGTAACTTCTACGGTTAGTTGATAAAGCTGGTAAGAGGAATAATGCATTCGTTCTAAGGTTCACTGCGGGTGTTCTCAGAGATATTTGTGATAGTAAATCAGAGCAGTCAACATTGCCAGAACAGAACAGAAGAGAGAAGAGATTTTAGATTTTTTTTAGAAGTTATTAATATAACTCTTAATAACTTCACGAGACTTCTGGACATTGTGATATTTCTTAGTTCACTCAAAAGGATACTTTTTTAAAAATTAAAGTCGACTTTAACTTTGAAAAAAGAACTTAAAAGAATAAAATAATTTCACATAATGAAGTTGGTGCTAAGACATAGTGTATGTATATGTCTTAGGACCAACTTCAGTAATGAAACCACTGACTTTGTACATCTGTGACCTTTTTAGTCTTTTGAAGTCTTATTTTGATTTAAAATTTAATTATAAGGAATAAGCGTTTAATTACAAGTGATGAAAATTATATGACTAACAATAAAGATTGCTTTCAGTTATTAATGCTTTAATAAATTGATTATACTGTTCACTAAGTGACGAGTTTGGGCAGTCTTCCTGAGAATCTTTGGGCTTTAATCGAATTACGGAATTGTTTTCTTAATTGAAACGAAGTCCTCATAGTTAGGAACTTCAATCCATTCAAACTTTTCCTAAAAAACATTATTCTTTTTTAGGAAAAGTTTTAAAAACAATAAAAAATTGAATCTAATAAAGTACTAATATATAACTAAGAATTTGATTGTAGAAAGCATATCTCTTCGTAAAGTAATTTATACTATTTAGTAGCACTTTTTTGCATAGAATTTTGTTACACTAACAGTGTGTTCCGACGTGAAGGGTATAGGGGGTCAGTATAAATACAGACCGTGATGTATTCCATCTTAGTACTCATAGGTCACATCCCTCTCTTTGTTTAAAGTTGGCTGCGGATGTCCATGGACTGAAGGAGCTACTTTTCTATAGAATAATTGTTACACACATTTGTGAAGTGAGTACACATTTCACCTGACAGTAAGTGGATGTTGGAGTATACCATCTGGCTGCACCTGCATCAGATGGACAAAAAATCAGAGTGTTACTTCAGTTTTATAAAAAATATACATTTCACTACTAGGCATAGGCTTCCTCCCATTTTTGAGATGTATGACTTCATGTATTCTTAAATTATTTTTCCATCAGATATCCAAGTTCTCACACGTTGATTTCCTTCATCATAGAACACATTGTAAATCAGTATCTAAAATTGCAATTTACAATTCACCAATTGGGTTTAGGCATGGGTTAAACCCGGGTTTGTCATACTGTAAAACGTATGACAAGTGCCTGGGTATAACCTTGAACAACTATGACTTCTTCTTCTTTAAGTGCCTCTCCATTACTGAAGGTCGGCAGTCATCTTTCTAAATTCTTCTTTGTTCATGGCTAGCCTGAACAGATCTTCAACTTTCTTTATCCCAGTCCATTTCCGGGTGTTACATAGGTACGACATTTTCCTTCTACCAACACCTTTTTACCACTTTGCCCATCACAATAGTCTGCAAAGTTGGTAACGACTTATATGTACTTTAAACACGGCTTCCGATTCTGAGGGATTCTTAAATTGGCACCATATTCCGAAGTATTTAGAAAAGCTGTGTTTACGAGCAATTTATAAGCTCGTTTTTGCTGCAAGATCTCTCTATTTCTTATTCAATCGATAATATAATATTGCGTAGTCATATCATCAAAGGTCTGGAGTAATGTGTATATAATTGGTTTATTTTTGCATCAGCAGCTGATCCAAATCCACTCTTTGTAAATTTTGGACCTTGTGCACAAAATACTGACAGTATTTTTTTATAGTAATTTTTTGGTTAGTTTTGTGTCGTATGTGTAATTATAGGAATTAAATTGTTTTAAGGATTATATTTTTAATCGAAAACACTTAACTTATGTATTTTTTCTGAATAAATCAAAGTGAAAATACGTCTTAAAATAACTGTAGTAAATATATATATATATATATATATATATATATATATATATATATATATATATATATATATATATATATATATATATATATATGTAGAATAAATGCTGTAGAAATGCGGTCTTTAAGGAATATGCTAGGGTTGAATCTAAATGACAGGGTGAGAAATTGCGTGATAAGAGATAAATGTGGTATGCAAGATGATGTTGTGACCAGGATTAAGAAAGGAATGCTTCGGTGGTTTGGTCATGTTGGAAAGAATGAATGAGGAAAGAGTGACAAAGCAAATTTATATGGCAGATTTGAACGGCCGAGTCGGGAAGGGACGCCCTAGGAAAAAGTTTATAGACCAAATTGGCGATATTTTGAAAATGGGCCACGTTAGAATTACCCTTAACCGGCGAGCATGTATGCGTAGATATATGGATGTAAAGGAGGCGAAAGAGGTATGTCAGGATCGTGCCAAATGGAAGTCAGTAGTCTCTGCCTACCCCTCTGGGTGACAGGCGTGAGTGTTTTATTTTTATGTTTTATATATATATATATATATATATATGTAGTAAATATAGTAAATATTTCAGCCGGTTCCTTATCCCGATTTATACCGCGGAAAAGCGATTTAAGATACTTGATTTCTTTTTATATTCAGGGTTATTCAGTTTTTATGATGATTGCTTGCTTCCTTGCTTCTTGCTTTGGATTCGTAAAATTAAAAAGAAACAATGGATATTAAAATCCATTTCTGCGGTATACTTTTGCGTTTCTTTCAGATATTTTGTTAATTCATTGTATGCGAAAGCTAAAAAGGAGAATTTAATTTCATATTGTATTTGATGTAACTTTTATCAAGTATTATATTATATTTAGGAAGAATTTGTAGTAAAGCTTTAATCTATAAATTATGTAAAAATCTTGCATTTTTCAATACTCGGAATTAGGTCGGGAGACGGTTCCATGAATACTTTATTCCGCTGCATATACACACGCATAATACAGTGTAAACAATTTTACGCAGCTTCTTTTGGTTTCAATAACGCGTAGGTTCCTATTTCCTTTATAAAAGTATTTCACAAAATTAGGTACGCAGTTGTATACATTTATTAATGCTCAACTACAGTAATTTAATATTATTATTTTACACAATATCTTGCTTTAGAGAGTAATACTATTAACATTGTAGCTATGTATATTAGGTAATTATAGGATTTTATTTCACAATTATGAAATGTTTGTATTGATTATGGAAACGGATGCTTATCTATCCCTAAAAATTTCCACATACATACACAACTGTGTAAATACGTCCGGAAAATTTGGCAATACTTCTGGAAATGTTGCACTATAACACTTCAAAATCTCCCGAAGCGGTGTTCATTTATGGGAGCAAGCATAACTTTCTTAACTTTTTGTTTTTTGTATATGTAAGGTAATGATACCAACTGTCCACAGTGATCAGAACTTACATTTTTGGCCGGTGGCTGAAAATTATTTAAATGTTATCCAAATAAGTAGCACTAGGCTTTGCAATACGTGTTGGCTATAAGAACCAATTTACAAGGTTGTATGATTTCAGTAATGATCTAAGCTTAATAATCATAGAAGAAGTCTTCACTCTGATATTATATTGCATAAATAATTATAAAAAAAGCAAATTTTAAACATCGCTAATAATATTGACCTAACCTCTATTTTTTTTAAAGAAAGAGGGCGCAAGCGACCACACAGTCCATCTGATGGTAAGTTTATGCTGTGGCCCATAAACATCTACATTTATCCTTAATTAAGAATCAAAATGCAGATACGTTGTCCCCTTGCGGACTAAGGTGAAATGCCTCGTTACCCGTAAAAAAGGTCTCCATTTCTCTATATTAACAATGCGAAACCAAGGCGGAGTATTAAAAAATATTGAAGCTCGGCAATATTTTTAATTTCGCATTATTTTAAGTCTCAATATAGGACACGTTGATATTCGTTGATTTATTTAAGTTATTTTTTATATTGTACATAAGAAAGTAGTAGAATTACGATCATTAAGCAATATGTTATGTACGACTGTGAAGACTGCATAGGGCGGGAAATTGTGTTATAAAAGAAAAGTGTGATTTCAGGAAAAAGTTGTAATTAGAATATCTTGCACATGTGGAACAAAAAAATTTAATCAAAAATAAATAGGAAAGAAGTGAAAAAGCTAAACTATAATACTTAAGTGAGTGACCGAAGCAGAGTTGGGACGAGAAACTTCCGTCAAAGAATGCCCTGATTGGAAGTTTATCGACAAAATGACGATATATTTATTGATGATTGGCAAAATTAAGAGTAATCTTAACCGACTAGCATATAAGCGTGGATAAACGGATGTGAAAGAAGCGAAAAATGTTTGTCAGGATCACGCCAAATGAATGTCCGTACTATAAAACAAGTATAAATAAAGTTATAGCCTATATACGCCCCACTGCTGGGCACAGGCCTCGCCTCATTTCTGAGAGGGTTTTAGGGCAAAGAAGTGTCCCCCGCGCAGCCCCAATGCGTGTTGGCGAACTTTACATGTCTTCGAAATATTTTTTCTTATTCGTCAGATATGCAGGTTTCTTCACGATGTTTTTCTTCACCGCCGAGCACGTATCACGTGTGTAAATCAGAACTTAAAATTGCAATTAACAATTTCATTAGTGCCGGTGGGACTCGAACCCGAGTTACTAGCGTTCTGTTATATTTACAGCCAGCGTTAACCATCTGAGCTACCAAGGCTATCCGTGCTCTCCGTACTACAAAATAAAGTTTAATTACAAAATATTTGTAGTCTCTGCCTATTCTTTGGGTGACAGACGTATGTAAGAAAATGTTTTTGCACCTCTAACGGTCTTAGAGGCCTGCGTATTTTCCCAATAAAAAAAAAACAACTGTACGTCTTCAATGTATTAGAAAGTAATCGAATAAAATGATAATTTCTTATATTTACGCGAATACTTATATTAAAATTAAACGCGATAAAATACGTAAATTAATTTAATTTAGAAAAAAATTTTTAATTCAATAAAGAAAAAGTTTTATTCAATAAATAAAATCCAACAAGTAAGCTTGCGGCCTTTATTGCACTGGTAAATTCTATGTTAAATTACATTTTATCATAAACTTTCACATAAAATACTTTTCAAACGTATAATAAGTAATATTACTATAAATAATACATTATAGATGAAGTAAGTTTAAATAAAATACTTTCAAAAATTATAAAGCGTATTTCGATGATAAAGGTGATGGGATATTAATGAAAATTGTGGCAATAAGCGGACAGTGTAAGAAAGGCGGGATTTCAATCGTAAAACCCTGAGGGATTTGGTTGATCGATGACTTTAATAATAAACACATACGTTGCTTTAAGGGCTTAGGTTGAGGTTACACCGATAAGACACGCATAAGATCGTAATACTACTTCAGAATGATATTTAACTTTTTTTTGGTATGGTAAGTTGATGCTAGAAAATAAGAGAATAGGTATAAGTGTATACCGTCTACCAAGACTCACAATGCAGACGCGTTGTCGCCCTTGAGGACTGATATAATTCTCAGATGTGTAAAACATATATCTGGTCATAGGAGACACGGGACACGGACAACGAACATATTGATGATACTTGTATCAAGAACTGGTATTCTGTGCGAGTTTGGTCCTTCCATATCCGAGACAAACTTTTCATTCATATATACAGCCATAATTCAGCTTGTAAATTAATTTATATTTTTTTAATTCGAGAATCGTGACATTAATTTCTCCGAAAAAATAAATAAAAAAGACTTATTTAAAAGAGACGTTTTAGCATGTTGTTGATATATTTTTTTGGTTCTTTTTAGTTTATACGTCAGCGTAACATTGTTGAGCAGTACTGGCCCAGATTTTTGAAGCGCGCTTGTCGCTAAGTAAACCTTGTTTCAATGAATTCTGTAGCATCACTCTTAATAAATTATTTTGAACGAGATAGCCATGGAAATTAGTATTTTATACGTGGTAGAGCCACGTTGCAGCTATATTATGGTTGTATCACGAATGGATCGGCTCGACCGGGGAAGGATGACGCTTTCACAGAACCAGCGTAAAATAGCAGCTTAATACTGCTGTGTTTCGTATGGTGAGTGTAGAGATCCGCAGACTCTTTTCACTGGAATAGAGGAATTATATCTTAGTCTTCAGGGGTGACAACGCATCTGCATTTTGAGTCTTAATCGAGGATAAAATGTAGTTGCCTATGGGCCACAGTGTCCACTTACCATCAATATATATATATATATATATATATATATATATATATATATATATATATACTGTTATTATTTGTCTAAAGTAAAAATGATAACTTAATTACCTTTACTCTTCTACTCTTCTCTTTTCGTTTGTAGAAGTAACTGTAAAAAAAAACTTGTTTTAACTATTTAACTAAATGTAATTTGATTTTACTAAATATTATTTTAGTACCAACAGAGCAACAATTAATTTACCATATTGTGCATAAATCTCTTCACTAATAATCTTTTAAAAAATTTTGTATAGGGCAACCACTAATCAAAATGCAGATGTGTTGTCACCTCCAAGCACACACACAACACGCAGTCTTATGCTGATATTTCTCACTCGTATTGTGTACAAGTGTGGCCATTCATAGGTCAAGTCAACTCATTTGTTCTGTAGCCAGGGCTCAGTTTGTTACGGACTTGCACGCCTATGGAGTGAAAGATTTTGAAGACGATTACAAATAAATACTAATAAATTTTACGCTACAAATAGGCCTGTAGTAGATGACGTCATTTCCACGCTTGGTAAGTAGATTTTTGATCGCAGATGGTCCCTTAGTCCGGAAATTTCAGGCAAAACTTTGAGAGCTAAATATGAAAAGCAACTGGCAGCAACTACTAGATGCGTAAAGCTGAAATTCAGGCTAATGTCGAGTCTTGGGAGAGTACTTCTTGACCAAGGTCCAAAATTTCTGTCTTCTTTTTTGGTACTAAGCCAACATATTTTGTGATGAGTCATTTAGGTTCATAAATTTTATAGAATTTTGTAATACTTTGACTACAGCAGTAACTATCTGATTCTTAACTTTTCACTAATACGACTTAGGCACCTTCAACAAAAAGCTTTGTCTTTTTAAAAGAACGCACCTGTAATTCCCTCGATGTTGCATTTAATATATATATATATATATATATATATATATATATATATATATATACTATAATTTGTATAAACTTATTTTTCAGGATTTCCAAAGAGGATGAGCGCTTACAAAAAGTTTAAAATCTGATTTTACTCATAAGGTTATTTGAACAATGTGTCTTAATCACATTCCATGCAGCAAAGCCTAAATTTTAATTTTGTGGCCTAAAAACCCCTTAAACTTAATGGAAGACATTTATTGAAATACTACTGACAGACAATTCAGTTTCCTTTATATGTATAGATAAATACAATAAATAAAATAAATAAAAATAAAAAAGCCTTTTATTTCTTGCATTCCATAATACAATTTCATTAACAGTGTGCATGCAAAATAGATTAGAAATAATTTAAAATTAGTGTGGTTATGATTAACAAATAATTAGATTGTAATAATAATATATTCAAATCTATTTGATTTTTGTAATTTCATTTAAAAATATATAAGTAAAATTAGTTAGTTGTTGATTTAATTTAAAGTTAATAATGTAATTGTCGTAACATAGTAACAATATTTTATTTTACGTTTTTTTAACAAGAACCCTCTCCATGTGAGGTAAAGGCCTCCTCCAGAGAAGCCCAGTACTCTCTATTCTCTGCCGCTCGTAACCAATGAGTACTTGCTACTTTTATGATATCGTCTGCCCAACGTGTATTTGGTCTTCCTCTCTTTCTCTGTCCTAGTGTTGTCTTTCTTGTCCATCTATTATCGTTAAGCCTCGCTACATGTCCAGCCCATCGCCATTTAAGCTTTTGTGAGTAATTGAGAGCGTCAATGGCTTGAGTTTTCTGTCTTATATGAGTGTGGCCGATCTTTTGGATTTTCCTTATTTTCAGAATGCTCCTCTCCATACTTCTTTGGCTGGATATAATTTTATATTTTACTTTTCTGGTAAATTTTCAAGTTTGGCAGGCGTATGTTAATGAGGGCAGTAGGCAGATGTTCATGACTTTCGTTTTCATTCGTATGTTCATTTTACTTTTGAGTATTTCTTTGAATCTCCAAAACTTATTCCATGTAATGTTGACTCTTCTCTCTACTTCTTGTTCGTTATTTTCTTGGCTAAATGAAATTTGCTTTCTCAGGTAAATGTAGACGTTTACATACGTTAGGGGTGAGTTTTCCAGGTATATTGGTCTTTCAATATGGTTCGTCATGATATTAGTTTTTGTTAGGTTGATTTCCAAGCCCTTTTTGCGACTTTCTTCGTATAGAGCGTTTATCATTCCTTGTAGTTGGTTTGTATTTTCTGAGAGCAGGACTATGTCGTCAGCAAATCTCAAATGACTCAAGTAACGACCTTTTATATTTATGCCAACTTTTTCCCAATTTAGTTTGCCAATGATGACCTGTAGCACCGCTATGATATCTTCATACGACCGATACCGTTGGCGAGAGTGGGTTTCCCTGCCGTACACCTCTACTTATTTGTATGGGTGGTCCTGTAGTCTCTTGCTTCACTCTACTAGTACTGTTATCTCTGTTCCACTCATCAATTTGGGATACGCTACTCTCACAAGGAGTTCCACTAGACTACATAAAAGCCATAAAAATATCTAAGATAAATACAATAAAGCAATATATAAAATAACGCGATGAAACAACCCAACTGCGGTGAGGCAATTTCATTTGCAATCGCAGTACCAAAATTCTCGAATATTAGACGCTGCAATACGTTTTCGTTCTGGGTACTTAACGTCTCGTTCCGCCGTCAAAACCAAATAATATCGTTTGATCTTCGTGACGTAATAGTATAATAAAAATATTTAATCATATCTCATTTCGTCCTGAATGTTGTACGGACAATATAAAAACTATTCACAGAGACTATAATATTCTTGATACTTGTTATAATATTACGTAGACACGAAGTTCAATTCGAGGTTTTATAAGATATTTGCGTTTAAAAGACGTCTACGACTCAAGCTCATAAAATGAAATAGTAAAATATTTCTCTATTTAAATACACCTTATTTTATTAAGAAAAAAAAGTCAAACATTTTAAGAACGTTTTATTAACATAGAGGTTTTATATTATGCTTGACAGATTATAGTCATGGTTACATTATTTGGTTATAGAGTGTCCCTAATTTTCTCTTGAACGAAGGTAGAGATTACACCTGCAATTATCTTTGGCTGTAAAACGTCGAAACATTGGTATTACGCTTCAAATGGTATATGTAACAGAATACCGGCATACATTGTTGCATACATCTTTTGTGATTCGTGTAACCCTGTAATACATGTTGGCTAAGCCTCAACCAACGCAAGCGTAGGCAAATTAATACAAGGCACTCGCTACAGTCTACACGTTGGTCAAGTTTGAAAGAGACCAATGCCAAGGCCAATGTTCACGAGTTTTTGTGGAGCTATCCACATGTTGGCCGTAATTAGTTGACATTGTAAATTGGAACGATATGGACGACGTAGAAGTTATTGCAGCTTCTGCTATTTATTTAATGAGTGCATTTAATTATTATTTCAGCGTACTCTGCAGTAAATTTATTAAAAAGAAGAGGCAGAAAAGAAGGCGGTGGATGCTGACCATCCAGTACCTTTAAACGAGTCCGTTGTCCGTGTTTTTAATATAAGTAGGTAAATTTTGGTAATGTGTTTGTTAATGGTCATAATAGCCAAATGGGATGCCGGGCGGTTTTGAAATCGTAGTAGGTTCGAGTCCTGTCATCAGTCTGACTTTTTTTCTTTGGTTTTTCAAGTTACTTTCTTTTATGAGAAAATCTATTATTTCAAGCCCTTTTTTAGTATTTTTTTTAAAAACATGAAAATTTAAATTAAACTAATTGCATTCATGATGTTTTATTCAAATAACCAGTTCAGTTTTTTCTATTGTGTCGGTAAGATAAAAAAAAAATAATATTCATATTTCATCAGTACGTAATTGGTATCTAAATATAATTTCCAAAACACACTATTTCCAAAAAAATTCGGTCATCCAAGTACTTATAATTTAAACAATATCTCATCGGGACGGACGCCAAGCTGTAACTGACATGGCCGACTAACATGTGGATGCGACTTGCCGAGTGCAGGCGAGTGCCTTTGATTTGTGCAGAAAAACCGACTATTACTATATATTATATAAGTATTTTATATATATACATATATATATATATATATATATATATATATATATATATATATATATATATATATATATATATATATATATATATATATATATATATATACACACACATATATATATACATTATATGCGTGTGTGTGTTCGCCTATTTGTACTTGTTTAAATATTAAATAAAAATAATTCTACCTTCCGCCAGCAGCCCGGCTCGTATGAAAACAAGAACGCTTTTTTTTCCTGTGTGCTGAATGACGAAACGATGTATGCTGAAATTCATCCAAATCCATTGAGCCGCTTTACGTTCACAAACTTTCACTTGTATAACAAAATATCATCTGAAATGTTAAATGATGAATTAGTCCGCACGTTTGTTTATGTGCCGACTGGTAATTAATCTGGCTACATCTACATTAAATTTAAAAGCGAATTTCATTTAATACAAACGAGAAACCATAAAATATTACTACTTAATATAATTACAATCAAAATTATAGTCACTTAAAAATCAAATAGTAAACATAGGATTCCCTCGAAAACCTAATAAATTACATACTTATGTTTATTTCGTGTTTCAAAATACCAAGAACTCCTAGATTAGACACATACTTGTGGCTAAGACTCATACCCTGCTTCGAAAAAGCAAATTGGTTATCAGTTCACAAATGGAATATTTTTTGTAAATTTCAAGCAGTACATTGGAAAAGTTATGTTAGGTATATGACCGTTTTAAATGTAAAATTCCATTAGACGAACTACATTGAGTTTGCGCACATAACGAAATATTGTGTCCCTACTGATACAAACACGATCAAATAATTTACATTTGCATGTAATGACAAATGGCAGTCCCCTAGGTAGAAATGCTTACTAAACGTTCATATAATATTATATATTTATTAATTTTATAATTATCCCAATGACCTTTTCTTTTACAATAAAAGTCAGATTTCTAAAAAAAATTATAAGTAACACTGACATACGCCTCTTCCGTCCTAAAAATCAATTGCTTTAATAATAATAATAAAATGAGGCATTGCCGCTAAAAAGCCATCAGCAGTGGTAAGCCACCGCGGAGTTTATAGGCGAAACACGTGTCGTATTATCGACGATGGTTTATTCTACCTATTGTACTAGTGTTGGGAGTAGTGGTGTTGGAAATAGTGGTGACGGAGATAGTGCACACAATTGAGGGAGGGCGGGAGGTGCTCTTTAAACTAGAAAAGAATAAGACACATCAGTTTAATTCATGTTAGTACGCAGATCCCAGTGGATTAATTTTAGAACATCTTTGATCACAAACCAAGTTTAATACATCTGATGCTGCTCCCCGTCACTAGTTTGAGTATTTTACGTTAACGAAAGGCATGAGATTTTTTAGGCACATTGCATAGTTACCAGGACACCCACGGGAAGAAATTTTTTTACGTTGTAATTAATACATATCTGTGACTTTTTTTTCTTACGATGATTTTATAAGTAAAACATCTATTAACAATCCTTAGCAGTAAAACCGACTCGTAAGGCATAACGGTAAACGGTGTGACGCTCTCTTATGCTGTAATGCGCCTTCTAGCCCTTCAATCCCCATAAAATACCCATGCAGTCGCACGCGTCCGTCGAATTCCGAGCGGTTGCATGCGACCGCACCCACCCACAGCACCTTAAACCATTAAAACTTATATTTTCAGACTACTTTTCTATGAAGAAGGCATTATAGAATTCATTCAAAATTCTTTATCATGTGGTCTAAACAAAAGTCTGGTACTCTATGTATTTTATTTTTATTCTACTGTCAATTTACAACGTACTAAACTATAAAACACTGCACTTTAAACCATAAAAACTCATATTTATAGACTTCTTTGCTATAAAGAAGTTTGGCATTATAGAATCTATACAAAATTTTCTATCCTGTGGTCTAAACAAGTCAATTACTCTATGGATTTTTATTTTTAATCTACCAAAAATTTGCGCCATTTTTGTACGGTCGGCAAATGTTGTAAATTGACAGTAGAATAAAAGTAAAATACATAGAGTAATTGATTTGTTTAGACCACCACAGGATAGAAAATTTTGTAATGATTCTATAATACCAAAATCCTTCATAGAAAAGTAGTATCCAAATATTATGTGTTAAAGTGCTGTGGGTTGGTGCAGTCGGATTCAACGGACTGTGTGGCCATTGAAATCCTAGACTACCGCTCTCGACTCCCTTGTGTTTGCGTGCGCGTATAGTATATACTTTGTTGACTCCCTGTGTGAATTGTGTACTACGTGTGCCCTTTAATTTATTTTTAATTTATATTACATATTTCTTTATTAGTTTTAATTACATTAATTCTAAACAACTGTCAACCATTACTGTCACATTCATTTTATAAACTACGTATGATATTTCATATCTGCTGGGCGTCCCGTCGTGGCAGCTTTTTATTTTTTACAACCGAGCCGCAACAGATTAACTAGTGGTACTATTTAAGACACCCCAACACTTAATACATCAAAATAATTTTATTTTTAAATTAGTTTATTTTTAAATCAAATTATTTATAGCGATATTGTATTAAGTAATATTATCTACTTTTTTGTTAGACAAAATAAATCAATATTATAAAAAATTTCTACAAATATATTTTTTAAAAGTATGCCTTAAAGTAATGGATGTGGTGATGTGACCTGGCATTCTAAACTAGTAATTTGGCTCTCGTTATATATTAATACGGCGTTAATAACACGTAATATTTTAAAAAGGCTTGCTGAAGTCTAGCTGGAAATAATAAATCCATAAATCCTTAACGTTATTTAATCACGTTCAAAGGAAGCTAACAACGTCGTTAAGCTTTTTCCAAACAAGCAATTAAGCTCGCCACAACACTTGTATTAGAAGTAACCCGAAAAGTTGTTTGATATACTTTTTCAATGTAACTTAGCCAAAAATATTTAACACAAAACATAAGTCCCAACAAAGGAATGTCACGAATGGTACGGTCCTGAGCCATTATCGTCCATTGGTTTCCTACATGTTACCAAGTCGTCGCTCTATCTTGTGAAGACCCGCCCCACACTTTACTTACCGGTATAAGGCTGCTACTCTTGAACCTTTCCTTGCCGTCAGTTGTCGGTTCTTCGGTCTATATCGGGCGGTCATTGCCACTTCAGATTACTGATCCATTACGCTATGTCGGTTACTCTGGTCCTACTGCGGATACTCTCATTTTTAAGTCTACCACACACACTTTACTTATCTGTAGAGGGCAATCAATTGGAAAATTTTAAAGTCATATTTAGTAACTGAAGTAGATCATATACATAAATAAATTTTATTCATAAAATTTCAAATTCCAATATTGCTTTGTATTTCTAAATTGGATAGTTCTAAATGCAATCTATTATAGGATTATTCAAGGTCCGAAGAGAGGAAGAGGACACGGTAATCCTTGAATCCAGCAACATCACCGGAAGGGCGACCATCATTCCCCAGGAGGTGTCGGATTTATCATCCACAAGTCTCTCGTAAACAACGCTGTAAAGATTGAGAGTGTGTCAAAGAGGGTCGCGTACCTGATACTCGGAATCACCAAACGGTATTCGCTGAAAGTCATACACGTTTATGCACCAACTTTGGCACATCCCGATGAGGATGAGGAGGTGGAAGAAATGTATGAGGATATCCCTAGAGCCATGCATTCCTCCAAAACCCACTATATGGTGTTGATGGGAGACTTCAACGCAAAACTAGGCACAAGAGAAAGCGGTGATCTGAAGTTAGGGAAATTTGGATAAGGGCAACGGAACCCAAGAGGACAGTAACTGGCCGACTTTATGCAGAAAGATAGACTATTTATGATAAACTCCTTCTTCCAGAAGTAACCCACAGGAAGTGGAACTGGCCGAGCCTCAAAGGTTCGATAAAAAATGAAATTGACTACATTATGATGACCAGATGCCAACTGTTCAGTGATGTCTCAGTGATCGCGAGGGTGAAAACTGGCAGCGATCACCGAATGGTTAGAGGTACACTAAACTAAAACGTTCAGTTGGAGAGGCCATGTCTAATGAAGCCAACGCTCCGTTCCCCTTGTGCGCTAATCCAGGGTCCCGAAAACTCTCAGCACGAATTGCAAAACTATTTTTAGTACCCAGAAGACTGCAATACAGTGGACAATATGAATGACAAGCTCGTGGAAACTGTTAATGCGGTCGGAGCTAAGTTCTGAAAGACCCGCAGCAGAAGAATACAAAAACTCTCCGATCACACTCCTAATCGCATAGATGTGAGACGAGGATGAAGCTGCAATCATCAGCAGATTTGACGGCATATATGCAGCTCTTTTCTGGAAGTTCCCAAGGTCGTATCGGTCTAGAAAAATCGACGGTGGTAAATTATTTCAAAGATGTCGTACGTGGAAGAAAACTCCTAGTGAAATGTACAGTGGTGGACCGCCAAGCATCCAGATTGTGTGGATGGTACCGGGATGTTTGCCACGTAGTACGTTCACGAAATTTGGCGGCTGGGATTAATCCAAATAATTTCTCAGAACACTCCCCATGATAGATGCGATAAAATACGCAAAGAGATGCAACATCTCTTCGCAGCGCCAGTGAATCGGGCCGATTTGAAAGCACTCGGTCGTTGAAGATTCGAGCCGCTCTATGCTGGTTGCGGTCAAGTGGAAGGAGCTGGTACTGGGGAGCCTCAGCCCAGAGATGAGAACAGTATTCCATGTGCAGACGAACTTGCGCCTTCTAAAGTTGCAGACGGTTTGCCAGCATGAAATACTGTCCAGCTCTGCTGAGCACGCCAAGATTTTTAGAGGCCAATTTGGCCTCTAAAAAGCTTGGTGTTGAGCAAGCCTTTGATTCCGTCGAAATTTGGGTGGTGCTACAGTCCCTTCAGCGGTGTTTGATCAGTAGGGCTACGATGGCTATCCGAGTACAGAACCAGAATACGAAACCTATACAATTGCAGAGAGGTATAAGACTGGGTGACGTTATATCCTCGAAACTATTTACTGCCGCATTGTACATTTTCAGGATACTAGACTGGAAAGAATACGGTATTAACATCAATGGCAAGTATATCACACACATTTGATTTGCTGATTACATAGTCCTTATGGCAAAATCGCAAGATGACCTAATAACTACGCTCAACGACTAAGTAGTTATTGGGAGCAATGAGCTCGAAGTTATTGACGAGTATGTTTACCTGTGACAAATACTCCGACTATGTAAGTCCAACTTCGACCGAGAGTTCACTCGACGGATTCAACTCGGCTGGGTAGCGTTCGGGAAATTACGACAAATCTTCTGGTCAGTTATACCTCAAAACCTGAAAACTAGACTGTACAACCAGTGCGAGTTGCCAGTGATGACCTTTGGAACTGAGACGTGGGCCTTCACTGCTGGCCATATGAGGACGTTTAAAGTCGCTCAGCGAGCTATGAAAGGACTATGCTTAGGGTTTCTCTGCATGATAAACTTAGAAATGAGGATATCCGCAGAAGAACCAGAGTGTCCGACGTAGCCCAACTGATAAGTGAGCTGAAGTGGCAATGGGCCAGCCATATTGCTCGACGAACCGACAACCGTTGGGGAAAAAGTTTCTCGAGTGGCAGCCTCATACCGGTAGGCGAAGTGTAGGGCGATCCCCCACTAGATGTAGTGACGACCTGGTAGGACATGCAGGAAGTCGATGGATGCAGGTGGCTCAGGACGGTGCTTTGTGGCATACTTTGGGGGAGGCCTATGTTCAGCAGTGGACTTGTAACGATCATGATGAAATAATGAAATGCAATCAGTAAAATTTTGCTGATAACACAAAATATTACAATTCTTTTGTCCTGTTCATTTAAGTAGAATTTTAAAAAAAATCAAAAGCGAATATTCAATTATTCGCTTTTGTTTTATTAAAAACACCTCCGTCAAATTAAATTGATTTTCCGATTTCACATATGGGATAGTAGTAGTAAACAATTGGGTATAATGCTTTATTTGTACCCAGGATATATGCTACTGCTATGTAAATCAAATACCACAATTTTGCTTTAAACATGATAGTATACTACACTACATGTAGTAGTTTAGTCAATGAACTTCAATATACAAATAATATTCGTGTTTACGTTTCCAAAGGAGCGTTTATAGGAAATCACATCAGATGCACATCGCCAACATAGCTAAAGTTATTGATGATCACTTCATGTGTGCCACCCCTAGAGTAATCAGTTCTCCGATCTTCATTTACATGCAGAGCGAAGAGCACAAACTAAATCAGGCATTCTTGCTTCACTGCGAGTATAACATACTTAATAATGTATGAATTGCAATATACCTTTGACATTGCAGTTTGTACATATTAAAGCTTATTTGACAAACAATCTAACGGCTACAATTTGAGATTGAACGATAGGAATATTAATATTAATAAACATCTTCCTTTAATTTAAAAAAAAATGTATCTTAATAGACTTGCAGTTAAACACTGCTTTATACCGTCTCTCCAAAACTTTTAAACAAGAATTATACAGACCATGCCCTGCTATTACACTTCTAAATAAGATCTAATAATTATCAGATATACCTAGTCGGACATACCACCTAATACAAATAAATCTATAATATATTTAATAAATAATAAGTTAAATATAATTAGAATTAAAAAAATAAAACTGATTTCTAAAACAAGAAAATATATAAAATAATTTCATAAAATAGTTTGTGATGTCACTTCTAAGACATTTTATGGAGGGATTAAACATTAAACCCATTATGTAATTTTTTTGTTGTTGGTTTTACTTTTATCCTTATTTTATATCCTTTTAGTTTTTATTTTATTTCCTATAGTTACTAACAAAGTAACTAAGTATCCTCGTAACACCGTTAATAATGAAATCGGAAAGTGTCAAAAAGTCTTTTGCGAATATTAGCTAGGTACCTATGTTGAAATAATTACACCATACATGCTAAACGTTATTGCTAAGCTTCGTAATGGTTCTTTTCACTATCCGTCACATAATGTTAAATCATCAACAAAGCACAGAAGTTTATTGAATACAGAATATTATTAATAACTGAAAAGAAATTGTCTGATTGGCTGATGTTGTGAGGGAGTTCAGCTAAAACGTTGCGAATTTAGAAGTTCATGCGAATGAAATGGTGCTAAGTTTCCCTACCGAGAAGCGGCTTCGTACAAGTCTGTAGCATATAGATAGTGGCGACGGAGGTGTGAGGGGGGAAGTTGACACACAAAAGGGGTATCGTAGCTTACTCAGGTATGGCTGAAATGTAAAACATTGGATGGACCGCTAATTCGGTGTTCAATTTGACAACCAATCTTACAAGCGAAAACGCCAACGTGCTCATCACGTACAGTGGCGCTTTCTTGCAGCAATATATATTTTTTGTTTTATAATTAACTGATGATGGCAATGTACTGCTTTTATATCGTTAATGCGGTAGCAGTACTAGTATGGTGCAATCATAGTTTTGCCCCTTGCTTTTATATTTTTTTTTTAAATATATGAAAAATGTTTGCATCAAATAAATAGTTCCTTCTTTATCATATTTTTCGATAAAAGTTGGTCATGTAGGATGAGTGCACGATATTGAAGCGTACGGTGGATGCATAAAACCGCAGCCTATAGGACATCCTATAAGCTTTGGACGATGGGCCATATTACCGATTGGCTACTGGGCAACTGTAACCGTATTGGTGTATATATTAGCGACTATATTGGCGTTATATTGAAGAAGGGCTAAATTAAAGTACCTTTTACTAATGAGCTTGTACTCCATGAGGATAGTGAGAAATAGAAGTCCATTGTAGTAGTAACTTATCTACCCCTCTGAGTGACAGACGTGAGAGTGTTATGTTTTTTTAACTTTCCGGCATCCATCAGTGGGCTCTTGTGTGACAGTCTGCAGAGTTCATCCTCATCATAATCATCATCATTACATCCCCTCACAAGTCCAATACTAAACATAGGCCTCCCCCAAGGAATGCCAGAAAGCACGATCCTGAGCCATATGCATCCACTGACTTCCCCCACGTCTTACCAGGCCGTCACTACAGTTCACCTGCCACTACGAGGCTGCTACTCGAGAACCTTTGTTTTAAACGGCCCATTTCCACTTCAGCTTACTAATCCGTTAGGTTATGTCAATTTCTCTGGTTTCTAATATCTTTCTTTTTAGTTATATCGAGCAGAGAAACCCAGGGCATAGCCATAGCTCGCTGAGCGAACTTGAGCTTCCTCAACGGCTGACAGTGAAGGACCTTGTCTCAGATCCATAGGTCATCACTGACAACACGCACTGGTTGTACAATCTTGTTTGTAGGTGTGCCTGACGAGATGTGCCGTAATCTACCAAGCCGATGTGCTGCCTAGCCGAGTCAAATACCTCTCGGGTGAAGTTGGACTTACCTAGTCGGACTATTTGTAACCAGGTAAATATACTCGTAAACAAATTTCACGTCTGAAGTAAATTTCTTTAGCTCTATGTATGTATATATATATATAAGTTTATGTTTACATATTTGTATAAAATATACATGTATATACGTATACATATATAAATTTTCTACAAATATTTAATTTTATTATCGGCTTCCTTGCATAATTTGTATCATTCATCCGAAAATTCACAAAACATGAAATTTAAAATTAATTTACAATTTTTTTAATTTTTGACGTAGAATATTTTATGTACGAAACCAAATATTAATTCATTCAAAGCGAAATAAAATTACGAAAAATAGCTGGATATTAGAGAAAGAGAGAAATAAAATGTACGCGAGCACTGCTCTCTCTTGGTTATATCCCTATTTTCGTAACGCTTTCGTCACGCGTTCGCCAGCTTACTCCCCAAGGCAGGCGTGAGTAAAGAATTTTACTTCAAAAAATCTCATTGCTTTCACTAGCGTAAAATACTCAAACTAGTGACGGGGAGCAGCATTAAAGGTGTCAAAGTTGGTTTGTCATCAAAGATGTTCTAAATTTAATCCACTAAGATCCGCGTACTAACATGAATCAAACTGATGTGTCTAACATAGTTTGAAGAGCACCGCCCTTTCCTTTCCTCAATTATGTGCACTATCTTCGTCACCACTAATTCCAACACCACTACTACCAACACTAGTACACTAGGTCGAATAAACCACCGTCAATAATACGACACGTGTTTCGCCTCTAAACTTTTGCGGTGGCTTTTTCGATGGCTTTATAGCGGTAATGACCGATTTTATTATTATTGTTGCTGTGCACAATAATTGATCCCTGTTATATGGCACTAGTGCCATCAAGTATCGAGTAGCAGAAATAGGAGCGTCAACATATTTATTGAAAATTCACTAGCGCCAACTAGTATAGAGTAGCAGAACAAGGAGAGCTTTCTATAAAATTCGATGCTAGAACTTTCAACATTCTACTCGAACATTCTAGATGTTTTAGTAGAAAAGGCCCTCCTACATAAATCCGTTATGAGCCGCGACCGGGGCAGTATTGAATTGGCAATACAAGCAAAAACTTAGGAGCGAAATAAAGTGAACTAAAGTGTATAGTGAAATTAATTATTGTTGGTTTGAAGTTTAAATTGGTGTTCAGTAATAAAAGTGTCTATTTTGGTAATTAAATCGGAAGTTTTTATTGTCACGAACCATAAGCTCGTAACAATTGGTGTCAGAAGTGAGATAAAATTATGCCGATTTTACCTAAGGACGAAACCAATTTTGTGTCTTCTGGGGATTGAATTGGACTAGATTTAGTCGCCAGTGTTAGCAAAGTCTCGGATTGGGGGCTCAACTTCTGTATTCATCTGCATAGCAATGAATGTTAATAGTTTGCAACATGTCATTGATATGCAGAAGAAACAGCATTGGCGAAAGCACGCAGTCTTGTGGAACACTTGCATTAATAGGCTTTTAATCAGAGCATGCACCGTTTACCACGACCTTGATGCTCCGATAAGCAAGAAAACTAGTGATACATTCGCACAGTTTCTCGAGAAGCCCATAGGAAGGGAGCTTCGAAAGAAGCGTTTTGTACTAGACCCGATCGAACGCCATCGCTATGTCCAAACCAATGACCAATGCCTCCCCCTTGGACTCTGCTGCCTTCGCCCATCTATGAGTAAGGTAGACCAGAAGAACACCAGCTGATCAACCAAGACGGGAACCATATTGGCGGTCACTGATCAGCTGGTGATAGTTTAAAATAGACTCCATTATTTTGTCGAACAAAGAGGTGAAGGCAATAGGCCTATAGTTGAACGGATCTTAGCGATCGCCTTTTTAGGGATCGCGTGGACCAAATCTGTCTTTCTAGAATCCGGGTCTTGGTCTTGGGAGTAGGAGTAATGGAAAAGACGCGTTAAAATCGGTGCCAACTCCGGAGCTCACGTCTTCAGTACAATGGGAACGACTCCATCAGGTCCACTCGACCCACTGACGTCCAGAGAAAAGATTGATTTGCAAACCGAGCGCTGTGTAAATCGCACATCCGGCATGGAGCACTCACACCGTAGGATGGTCAGCGGTGTGTTCTCCCGTCATCGAGAGTTGAGTTGGACGCAAAGAGCCTAACAGATCGGTTTTCTCCTTTGCAGCATGGGCCATTGAGCCGTCCTCTTTATGCAGAGATGGAAGAGATGACTGACAGAAGTTCCCTAGGACAGCCTTGGCGAGAGACCAGAATGCATGGGTTACCGTAGGAAGGTGAACTAGCTTCTCGCCAATTCTGCCAATGTGCTGAGCTGCAATGACTATTTTGATGGACCTAGAGGCACTAACTATACCTCTTTTTAAGAGCGCTGGTGTTTACACCCCGAGACGTTGATGCGCCAGCCCAGGTCCGGTAGCATTCCTGCTCATAGCTTCATGCTATTTTACAGAAGCGACCAAACCATGGCTGGGATCTGCCTCCGATGGGCACCACAGAGGACGGAATAAAAAGTAATATACCTTGAAGTACCACATCAACGACAAAATCAGCAGCAACGCTAGAAATGTCCGGCGAAAAGCAAACCCGCCCCTAAGGTCAGGATGCAAAAAAAGAGCGCATCCCATCCCAATCGGCTGACCTATAGTGACAAACAGGGCGGCAGCCTGCCCAATTCAACCGTGACGTTAATGTAACTGACACCACACTCCGGACATGACAATGGTCCGACAAGCCTAAAGGGGCATTGATGGAAACCTGATATCCGTCGGGATGAGAGGACAGCAGAATATCCAACAGGGAAGGTGTATAATCTTCCACATTTGGGATCGGTGTAGGCGCCGTAACCAGTTGTGTCAGACCATATGCTAAATAAAAGTCTTGAACAGATCTCCCTGCATGATCGGTTAAACGTGAACCGAGCCATTCGGCGTGGTAGGCGTTAAAATCGCAAAGGATCACGATTTCTGCGGATGGGATCAGCTTTAGCACGGAATCTGTAGCCATTTGAACGTGGTCGATGAGTCGGTCGGTTTCGGTATTACCGCTATGGGACCTATGAAGGCACCCGTAGACGCGGGGATGGTCGTCGCTGTCTACGACGCAGCCATATAATGGGTAGTTCCGCACCTTCAAGACTGCCGAGGAGTCGAAAATAAATATCCTTTCTGACGTATTCGCAAACTCCAGCCCGGGGCACAAAGCAATGTTCTAATTAGTACCCTTTGTAGGAGAGATGTAAGGTATCAGCTGGAGAGGACACCTTAGTCCGAGTTAAAAAGATCAAGGCCGGCTTCGCCGTCTCCAGATGGTAGCGTACAGTGTTAAGGTTGGAATGAAGTCCCCTGTTGTTCCGTGCGAGATTTGTTAATATAGTTCTTAATATAGTTATCCGTTACCTCACCATAGATTGCATCATAGGAAAGCCGCTGCTGCCCATCTCCTGGTTTGTTATACTAAAGTTATATGGTAAAATATAGTTATACTATTTATATAAATATTTTGGTGACAAAGGACCATAGAAAGGTATTATTCCAGCTTAACACCCAGCTATGTAAATTTGTGACTTATCTTTTGATACGTAGTATGATATAAATATATTTATATATAACGCTACATCGTAAGTGCTTTAGAAGAGAATTGTAAGTGGTCCCTTGGGAAATTACAAGTGTGGAAATCGTTTTAATTTATATTTTTCGGAGATAAGTCTTAGTGTATTATTGACTTGGATATGTTATCCTTTTTTAAAACCTCATTTTGAAATGGTGGTAAATTTAAGAGAAATTTTTACAAAATATATTTTGTTATCTTTTTTCTATATAATAAGGGTGACGAGCACACGGTGCACATGACGGTAAGTGGATGCTCTGGCCCACAGACATATATATCTATTCTCGAATAAGGATCAAAATGCTGATGCGTTTTGACCCCTAAGGACTAAAATGGAATGCCAAGTTTCCAATAAAAAGAGTCACCAGTCCTCTTATTCACCATACAAAATACAGCAACATTGAGTTGCTATTTTATTAAGGCTGGTATTCTGTGAGAGCTGGCCTTTTTGTGTTACAACCGTAATATAGCTGCAGCATGGCTGTACCACGTAAAAACATTTCTTGCGCCGAAGAAATAAATATTATACTTCATTTTATTTTGTTTTTTTAAATACATAATGCTATTTGAGATACGAGAAAGGTTTGTATTGTGAAAATGGTCTCGACCGCTTTAATTTTTGCTGCTCTTAAAAAACAACTAGTATATTTTTTTACTCTGGTATAATTTTTTTTATTATAACAGCATTCGTTTTAAAATTATATTATATGGCACCAAAACATGAATGAAAATACTCATGTCGGAAGAGCACATAAAAAGAGGGATTTTACCAGAAAGTCCTTAAGGATGAACGGCTGATCGATGAGCTTAATAATCAAGTCATGTGTCAGCTTAGAACCTCGTCGTCGTAGAGAGGACACAATATAATATGGTGGAATAAGCGCGTTTAATTATTTTGGTTAACAAAATAAACATTCATTAATAAAACATTGTTTCGATTTGAAATCCGTTGTGATAATAGTACAAAAAGCTCTCCTAGTTTTTGTGAACATCGACTAACATTTTAATCGTCTGTTTACTTATTGGTAAGGGTATTGAACAAACATTAACCTTTCACTGAATATTTTTTAATCATTAACTTAAACTTATTTTCTAAAACTAAACTAATTTTATGTCGTGTAGCTTGGAGGCTAAGCGCCAGCCATATTATTAGATCTTTATTTAAGAAATTGTCGTTTTTTATTAAATAAGTTAACGTTGTTTTTTTCTATGTTTTTATTTCCATTAATCAAAGTACGCAATCGTTGCACCTTTGCCAACGCAGTGGCACTTTCTTGAAGAAATTAGCTGGACGGGAGCCAACATATTCTTTAAAGGCATTTCGTACTGCCTCTCAAATATTGAATTTTTTCCCACCAAAAGTTATCCAAATTCTGAAAAAAGTAGAGGTCTGTAGGCTCATGGTTTGTTGAGTACGGCAGATGACGGAGACTTTCCAACTCCAGCTCTTGTAACTTGAAGACCGTCTGTTGTGCAGTATGAGGTCGCGCGTTTTCGTACAGGAGCAGCGGGGACGAATGATTGACCAAAGCTGGTTGAAGACGTGTGGGCTTCTCCATTATTGGGTTTAGTACTTTCTTCACAGTACATCTGCCGTAATGCTCATTCCATTTGATAAGGATCTATGATAAATTACAGCGACACTAGACCACCAAACAGTGAATATCACTTTTCTAGGGATAATTTTTCGTTTAGAGCACTATATTCTTTAGATGCTGAACAACGATACACAACCAACCAACAACCAAATTTCTGAGCGCTTGCAATTGTCAAACAGAATCTATTTTTCTTTGCAGGTAACAATGCGCTTCAAAATTCCTTCGTTTGTGTGCTTGTTGAGCAATACACCTCACGACTCGACGCGTACCTTGGGTTGGCCATCATTGAGTTTGCGGGGCACACATTTGTAAAGCTTTTTTATCTTGCATATTTGACGCAAATACACCATTATTATTATTATTATTATGACACTAACATCAAATGGTTAAAAGCTGACAAACAAAGAAATATACGTCTTTTCATTATAAGGAAATCTGTCATACGATTTTCTACTGTGAATAGTCAAAAATAGTTACTAAAATTATTGAAATAATAATTTTAGTAACTATTTTTTTTTAACCAGCAACACTTTATAGTGGAAGCAGTAGAATTGTTTTTATCAGTTTGTCGTTTGCTAATTAATTAAACACTTTCTTTCTTATAAATACCATAAACATAAAAAAACTAACAACACTAAACCTTAAAATTGTCTAGCGTTTGAGTGTTTCGGCATGAGTTTTATTTTATCAACATTATCATCATGATAGCCCTTCATAAATCCCCCGCTGTACATTTGCCGGAATAATATTATGCTATACATGCCTTACTTTTCTTGACATCTTTTTTGAAACTGTAATTACAAAAATCAGCGTAAATTAATTGTAATAAATTGCTTGTACTATATAATTTACTATATACAAAATTAATTCTATTATAGATAATCCTCTTTTGTCTCAAAAGCTCAACAAACTTTTGAACTTTGTAACAACCATGATATACCCAATGACTGATTTTGAATTTGGAATTTGATTTTTTTTATTTGTCTGCTAAATTACAAAATAAATTTTAACACACACTTGCTTATTAGCTTATTATTAAGATCTGAGTAAAAAGTGTAGACACAGTCTTTGTCATCTATTTTAATTTTAAATGCTGCATAGCTGCATATTATATACTTAAATTATATTATATTTAAGTATATAATATGCAGCTAATAATATTATATATAATAATATAATATCAGAAATACGTCAAATAGAAAGCACCATTACGATTTTTACACAAAATTTGTCTGGTCGTCTGAGTGCTACTTGTAATTTGTACTTAATGGAGGTACTAATAAACATAAGATACTCAAGTTCTGTCTGCAACTAAGTGTAAATACGATTATGCGTTTCGAAGACAAAGAACGAAGTCAATGGATGTAATCGGTTCTGAACAGACAGTGCTTTGTGGCATTCCTTGGCTTATGCTCATCAGTGGAATTGTGAAGGTCTGAATAAATTAATGAATGTAAGAGCCACGCCTTAAATTAGCCTTAATTTTCATACCACCAAGCAACTGGAGTTAGATCCCCACCGGCACCCCTGCTGGGTGAAGCAATACAACATCGTTAGGAAGCTCGTATATTTTATAAATAAAAAAATAAAAAAGAGTCCGTAAAGTCCGACAAAACGCACTAGAGCAATACAGCCGACTCTTTTCTGTAACAGAACCCGCTAAGAAATAAGAGAAATCCTTTGAATAATATACCTGTACGAGTATAGAATTAAAGGAGCAGCTGCACTGGTTATTTTACGCCTGACCTAAACTGAGAGGGTTATATCGCCATCTAACGGAAGCCATTAGATTTTTCTGGCCTTTCCCATAGTCTCTTATAGCACATATAAATAAAGGGGGTGGTGGATTTTCTTACTCTGCCAACACACTGTACGGCCAATTGAGAAATGATTTTATCGAACCAACTGCAACGGTAAAAGGAACAATACTTTCTTTGACAGTACCGAAATTGGATTCTTTGAAGCATTATTCAATTTTTAACAAAACGTAGTAGCGAACATCTCTCTTTTATAAAATGTACATTGAAAACTACATTTATGTTACAGTTGACTTTCAAAGGAAAAGTTTCAAGGAGTCTGATTCTTATTGTATATTTAATAGCTCCCAAATTGACGTAAAACGTGAGTAATGTGTCAAAACGTAACATAAATATTCAGGCCTTAAATTGTAGCTGATATTAACGGTTGGTCACTTAATGTAGAAAACGTTAGTAAAGCTACGTAAAAAAACTTCTTTGTCCTATTATATATATAACATATTTATAGTTTTACCACATATTACCAGATGTGGCACTTATCGTGAATATTTTCTTACAGAATAACGGTGACAAACGAGCACACAGTCCATCTGATGGTAAGTGGATGCTCTGGCTCACACTTCTACATCTTACTTACCACGATTTGGGTTTTTAATCAAATATTTGGTTATCAGCATGATAATGAGAACATTTTAAGTGGTAACGAGACATTTTATCTTAGTTATCAGAGGTGACAACCTACCTGCGCTTTGATTCTTAATCACGGGTAATTTTAAATGTCTATTGTTCACACAATCCACTTACGATCAGGTGGACTGTGCACTCCTTTGACACCCTTATTATACAGGATTATTTTGAAATATACAGCTAAATTTACAAAGAAGGTTCAGAATAAGGAATATAGGCGAATGGTGAAGAAAAATTTATTAAAAAAACCTCAAACATTCAGTCCTTTTATCCTTTAAATTTAGAATGAGTGAGGTAGCGGATTATTTTAACTGATTGTCATTCATGTCTAACTCTTTCTACTTTGCTACGTACGCACACTTTTGAAAGATTCACTCAGTTGACAAAAACGTTTTGAATTTAATACTACTCAGAAGAACACGCGTACGTGTAGTTGTCGCCCATAAATCACATTCAGTTTGGAATAATTTGAAATAAAAGTAGAAGCCTTATTTACTCGTATTTTCAAAAACTGCATTAACGATAATATAATTAGTTATATATTTGAAATTGAATATAAAATTTGGCTACTCTTTGAAAAATAGCCCTGTATATAAAAAATACTGTATCCATAAAATGCGGAAGAAAAATTTTTTGTCAAGTCTAAGTAAAAATGAACTTATCAACAAGGAAAATCTTGAGACCTTTCGCCGGCTCACTGAAATGTCTGGTTGAGTAGTTTCATAAAGTTCTTTCACTTGAACAAGAAAAATAACCTACAAATAAATAAAACATGAAAAGTGGCGTTCATTTATCACTTAGCTACCCGGGATGAAATATAAGGCAAAAAAGTTTACACCAATCCCAGAGAGTCATATCGAAACAAACAATGGAGTGAAAACAAAGCACGGAGAAACGTAGAAATGAAATGTAGTAACCAAATGATTTTTGTAGAAAGTTTTTTTCATTTAGTGACTTTTAAGGGTACTCTGTGGTAGCGGCGTTAATGAATCCATTGCCCTATTTTGCGCTATGGGTACCGGAAAATGCGACTAGGGTAAATACTGCAAAAATATTATGGCTTTCTATCTCGTTCATCATTAGACGCGAAATACCCATAACGACTACGGACAGCAGCATCTAAGGTGCGAGACATCTGGTACCAACTACAGATAAATGATTAGGCTTATGAAATGATATATTATACCCTTTGTTTGTTACAATGAATTACTACGGACCCGTAAGTCCACCAAGTCCACTGCTGGACTTGGACCTCCTACACGGGCCAATAAAAAAGAAGAAATACGAAGGTCTTTCTGAAGATCTTTAAATCTTTAAAACTTGTGAAAGTAATTAACTCTCGGTACTGTTTATATTGTAATGATGTCTTAATAAGGTAAAGTCGTGGCGCAAGTTAAAGTAAGCAGTTGGCGCGGTCTTTACTTTGTGTGTATATATATGTATATATATATCATCATCATCATCACAGCCATTCACAAGTCCACTGCTGAACATAGGCCTCCCCCAAGTAATGCCACAAAGCACGGTCCTGAGCCACCTGCATCCATCGACTTCCTGCATGTCTTACCAGGTTGTCACTCCATCTAGTGGGGGGTCGCCCCACACTACGCCTACCGGTACGAGGCTGCCACTCGAGAACTTTTCTTCCCCATCGGTTATCGGTTCTTCGAGCTATATGGCCGGCCCATTGCCGCTTCAGCTTACTAATCCATTAGGCTATGTCGGTCATTCTTGTTTTACTGCGGATATCCTCATTTCTGAGTCTATCACGCAGAGAAACTCCGTGCATAGCCCTCTCCATAGCTCGCTGAGCGACCTTGAGCGTCCCCATACGGCCAGGAGTGAAGGACCACGTCTCTGATCCGTAAGTCATCACTGGCAACACACACTGTTTGTACAGTTTAGTTTTCAGAGATTGAGGTATATACCTGACGAGAAGATGTGTCTTAATTTCCCAAACGCTGCCCAGCCGAGTTGAATTCGTCGATTGACCTCCCGGTCAAAGTTGGACTTTCCTAGTCGGATATATATATTTAAAATTTTCGTAATATAGTTGCAAAAATAGTAATTGAAGGGTTTTCGGTTAAAGTGTTCGCTTTACAAATGTATAACGTTCATATCCGTTCCTAGTGAGGGCAAGAAAGCAATCGGCGAAATAAGTAAAAAAAAAATTAATGTTATGTATAGTTTTGCTACGATTAACATTTTTTTTTCTTCTTTTTGAACACACGTATATATACGTATATGTATTTTTTGCGTTGGAATTTCGTACTTCGAACGATTTTTGTTCAATATTTTTTCGCAGATTTTATCGCGTTCTATTATATGCTCATAAAACTAGTTTATTCAAGGTGTAATGTTCACGTAAATATATAAAGAAATCATTATGGACTCATTTTATTTGCCTCATAATTTCATCAGCCCAAACTGTTGCTCATGCAAGGACACATTTTAAGGTTGCTCCCATTGAAATCCTATTTATTTTATTTTTCTTTTTTAATATTAAAAATATTCATACTCTGGGATTTATTCAGTGGAGCGAAAGCGTAAATTTGCACACGGACAAATATCCAGGCCCGAAATATTATTTGCTGGCCATACATTGCGTGAATGATTTAGTGCTACAACCAAACGTCATTTATAATACGTTATTTAAATTTCAATAATTCCAAATATTTAATTTATTACTTTTTATAGAAGGTGTGGGGTGAAGCTGAAGATGCTATTTTTCTCAAATCCAGTCTCACATTTTCGACGTTGCTTTTTGTTACTAGTCTATATATTTTATATTTAAAAGAGTTATATACGGTAATTTAAAAATATGTGAAGTAGTTAGTACTGCCGTCCTTACAATAAGTGCAATAACTCGAGTTTTTGGGATTTACTAACTTAAGTACATATCCGTAATCAGGAAAATGAGCTCTATATTATCTTCTTAGGTGTATTTTTGTATTAAGGGTAGATTCGGTTATTTTGTTAAGCATAACTGCAATATCTAATATTAACATTTGTAAGTTGCATATCACGAACGAAATAATTTGAGCTACGGCGTGGTAATCTATTATATTTTGTGATATTTCTATAGATTACCGCAATAAATTCAATTATTGCACTTATGATTAGCACATTTTTTTTCAATTTAGGACACATTAACTAGGCATAAAGGAATGTTTTGATTTAAAATTTTAATCTGACAAATTCTAATAATAACAAATAGAGTTATTGCAATTATTTGAAAGAAAAACAGAGAAGATTTGAATGGCTATAAATACTAAATCGCAATTTGTCTTCGAGTTATTGCGGCTATGAGATGTCGGTGGTCTAAAGGGACTCATTTTTTATTTTTAGGGGGTAAAGTGATATTTTTGTAACATTTTGCACAACAGTTTATTTAATTAATAAATATTTTCGTGCGTAGTAATTTTATTTTAATCATTTTTCATATAAACTTATAATATTGTTGCAATCAACCATTGTATATACGAAATAGCTATCATATTTACGAAGATACACACAAAACAAGAATTAAATCTTTAATCACGATTATCTCGGAAGTAGCCAAAACCAAGTTATTGCAATCTTCATAAGAAAGGCAGAGTAGTGTAAGTTTAAAATAGATATTTTGAGGAATATATAATATGTATCAAAGGCATAAATGACATTTCTAAAAACGGGCCTCATCTTTGCTTAGGACTTAATATTATAAAAAGTTAGAAATATTATGTCTTTACCTACGAAATTGTCATTTTACAGTACTGGCCATTTAAATTCGAAATAATTTCTGTTTGACTAAGAATTCTTATCTCAAATTATTTTTATTTTATAGACATAGAACTATTTTTTTTAATTCGTCATTTTTATATTAACCAGTGTTATTTTCTCATTGCATTTGAATCTTTTTCGCCATCATGGATGCGTTAAAGTTCGAGAAATTAAGGAATATGAGCACCATCATGGTACACCGCGACACTAGTGTGTGTGCGGAACACTGTGTAATGGTACCCACTGACGATACGTCCATTAATCCAAATGGAGTGGTAATCGTCCAAAATCGTTCCGTGAATGGTAAAAACATATTCCATTTAGATGGATTTCATCCAGCTCTGGATTTCCAAATGGATTGACATCCATGCGTCCAGTCCAAATGGACGTCGTCCGCGGCCGTACGTCGATGTCAAAAACGTGCGCCACGCCAAATGGAAGCAAGCCGAATCGTCAGTGAATGGGCGAACCGGCGTCAATTTTTTGGACGTTATTGCGTCAGTTAATGTTTTGCTGTTGATGGTAATACATGTGCTCTGTTTGTCAAGCTTAAACTGTGTATTGGATTAAATATGTTTTATTATGTAAACTATAAACTGTGTACTTGTTTGTCACCCAACAAACGAGTACACAGTCCACATGATGTTAAGTTGATACTGTAGCCCATAGACTGAATCTGTAATCGAATAAGAATCAAAATGTAAATGCTATATAATATAGTTCTACATGGGTGACAATACCCATGTAGAACTATGTGGAATGCCTCATTTCCAGTAAAAATATTATCAAGCTCTTTACACTCAGCATACGAAAGGCAGCAAATTTAAGCTGCTATTTTATGCTATTTTGTGAGATCGTGGTCCTTCTCCGTTCGAACTGACTCATTTGTACTACATCCATAATATGGATGCAACGTTGCTCTACCACGTATGGTTATAATGAAAAATATGCTCTATTTGTTGATTTCTTTTACTTCAACCTCAGTCAATGATATTGCTCCACCATAATATATACCTTAACTAGAACTGGAGTGACAAACTAGCACACAGTCCACCTGGTGGTTGAATGCTGTGGCCCATAGACATTTACATGTATCCTCAATTGAGAATCAAAATATACAGTGTGTCCAGGAAAGTAGCAATCAAACTTTAAATGCGTGATCTATGGACAATTTCATCGATAAAAATACCTTTACGAGTGGTAAGTAATTCCATGTATCTTATTTTTCTTTCTTGAATTAAAGTAAAGCTAACAATGAGATTTTTTTTAATTCTTGTAACTAAGCAACAGTGGGCTCGAACCCCTGACTTAAGGTATTTTTATCGATAAAATTGTCCATAGATCACGCACTTAAAGTTTGATTACTACTTCCCTGGACACACTGTAGATGCGTTGTCATCTTTGAAGACTACGATGGATTCTCCCGTTTAGGTTTTTTGTCTTTTTAATGAAACACACGTTGCATCTGCCACCAGTAAAGTATTATTATCCATATTATTATTTATTTCCGTTCCGTACAACTACCAAGTTCGAAGTGACGACATGCGTCCAAATGGAAGTATCGTCAATGGTACCGTATCGGGATAAAATTTAATTTGGAGTGCATCCATTTGGAAGTCTTCTAAATGGACGTATCGTCAGTACCTTAACTCTTTCCTTCACTCCTCTTCCTTCATCCAATTCTTGTACCTGTTCTTAGCCCGAAACTTTGCCCTAAAAACAGTCTATAACGGAGGTAAGATAGTAACCTATCCGGAATATTGGTTAAAAGGTGCTTCATAGAATTGTTCCATAAATATATAATACAGTAATATTTTATTCAATTATATTTTACACAATGTTTAGAAAAACTTGTAATAAAATCTCTGTTCTGACGTATCTACGAAAGTATTGCTAACAAATACCTTAAATACGAACACAGATGGTAAATATGGATGATAAGCGAAGAAATACTTTATACGTAGATAGTTCTTGGAATTAAGGTTGATGGCACAGAACAATAAAGCCCGGTTTACACTGAAGCAACAATATACTCGTACAACTTTGAGGCATGCTACATAATATTGTAATGTGCGTTGACTTGTGGTGTACTTACTACGAATGGAAACATTTGCGATCATGAGCTGCATGCGGCGGTCTATGTTTTGATAAGGCGAAATCGAACCAAAGAAGAGTATTTTGGTCTACGTGATCGATAGGATTATCGTATGAAAGTGGCTTTTTTATAGAATATCGGTGACAAATAAGCACACAGTTTACCTGTTAGTACGAGGATGCTGTGGCCCATAGACATCTATATTAATTCTCGATTAAGAATCAAACTGCAGATAGGTTGTCAACCCTAAGGGCTCAGATAAAAAGCCTCGTTTCCAGCAAAAAAGGGTCTCCAGATTTCTAGACTCACCATACGAGATACAGCAGTATTAAGATGCTATTTTACGCGGATATTCTGTGAAAGCGTGGTCTTTACCTGGTCAAGCCAACCCATTTGTGCTATAACCATAATAAAGCTGCAGCGTGGCTCTGCCACGTATAAAAATTGATTAAGTAACTTTAGAACCTATGTATCCTTTAGTACTATTCCATACAAAAAAGGGAAGAGAAATGTTGGTGAAATAAAAATAAATAGTAAATGAATAGCTTCTATAATCTTCTGTCAAACTATATATATATATATATATATATATATATATATATATATATATATATATATACAGAATGGGTCCCACTAATATGCAATAAATGAAACCACAAGTAATACTAGTCCGTAGAAGTGTAGAAAAATTAAATATTAAAACCCGTAAAATAAAAAAGTGAAATTTTCAAACAAAATAAATATTAAAATAAATTCAGTAAAAGTGAACACTCTGTTTAGACAACGTACCTTGACCCCTTGGAAGAGTGACAACGTTGCACGCGGGTGGCACGCCGACAAAAGACACCGCTGTCGATATGCCGCAATACCAATAGTTTGCACTGCGTGGCAACGTCGCTTTTTAATGTTCAAGAATTCATTCAAGTTCATTGAATCATTGACTTAGTGACCCAATTCTATAGAGTGTTTAAATTTGCTTAAAATTAAAACTCTACTTTTTGACCTAATTACTGGACCGATTACGTTCATTTTTTGTATATCGTCAGCAAAGGCGATAACAAGTATATGGTTTCATTTATTGCATATACGTGGGACTCATTCTGTATATATATATGATTCGCACATTCCCTATGAATGAAATATAATTACTTAGATTATTGGTACCTCAATAATTATAATAAACTACAGTTTATACACGTTCTACGGCAGGTACAGGCCTCTTCTCATTTATAAAAGGGCTTAAGTGCAAGGAAGTGTCTATCGCGCTACCCAACGCAAATTGACTTTATATATCAGTGAATTTTTTTAAACTTTCTTAGACATGCGGGTTTCCACACGACGTTTTCGTTCATCATTGTAAATCAGCACTTGAAATAACAATTGAATATTTCAGTGGTGCTGGCGGGGGGCAGGTTACTCATGTACTTTGAAATTAACAACGAGCACCAAGATCCTTAGCTCGGCTCAATAATAATAATCATATTATTTGGTCTGGTCGCATAAAAAATTAATTAACGATCTTACTATGAAAAGTAACTTAAAATTTTTGCCGAAAATATGCTATCTAAAACTCCGCGTGGAATTAAATTAGCGAAAACTATGGATAAGAGAATTCTTCTTGGAAAAGACTTTTCTTAGACATTAGTTCTAAAAGAGGTCTAAACCTACAGTAAAGACCTCTTTTAAGGTACTAACACAAAATCACTTTTCTTAATATGGACAAATAAAATCAATGACAGTGTGCAAATATAGTTTAATTTGAAGAAGAATAGATTGATTATAAGGATTAGATATCGTTTAATAATTACTATAATTAGTTATTGCAATTTATTTATCACAAAATACCAGCATCTACCAGTATAGAGAACCAAACACTTCTTAGTACAAACGATGTATTCCATCTTAATCCTCAGAGTTGAAAACGCATCCGAATTTGAATATCAATCGAAGATAAATATGCAAGTCAACGGGTCACAATATTCAATTACCATCAGGTGGATTGTGACTTCTTATGTCACTCTTAATCTTTAAAAATAAAAATATACCAAGAAAACAATGGAGGATAAATTATTAGATAATGTAGTAATGTTATGACAATATTACAACATAAACGGTAACCATTTAATATTGCAATAAAACAGAAATTTCAGCGCGATCATTATGAAACTCGTTAAACAAAAGCTGGTAGGTCTTTGATAAAAACGTTATGTTAAGAACAATGAGAAACTGAAAACTCTTTAATGTGTGTACTTAAATGTCTTCAGAGATTTCACTTCCAAAGATGTATCTAATTGTGTGAAAGTGTTAAAGCTAGAAATTGATATACATAAAGAAAGATGATTGGTCATGTTCGTTATATGATTTGTTCAAACCTATTTTAATATCAATTAGCGCTTCACAAAATTATATAAAGAATTCGAATAAGGAACTATGTTGTTAGTTACAGCTTATCTAAGTAACAGTGCTTGGCACATACCTCCTCTCATGAAAGGATACTAGAAATAAAGAACAAAAATGTGTCCGTCACACTGCCTCAAAACATTTGGCAGCCTTCACATGTCTTCGTTACATTGCTTTATATGTACTTCATATAGGCAGTTTTTTCATTCATTCACCGATGAGTATTTTCTTCACAAATCAGCACTTAAAATTGTAATTAACAGTTTCATTGATGTCCGAGAGTTATATTGAATTTATAATTGGATGCTATTTCTTTACTGAGACATGGCTCCCAGTAAAGAAATAGCATCCGAAAAATTTGATAATATAACCTTTCTAGTATGGGTGTTGTCAAGATCATCGATATGATCGCGATAGTGCAGGTTATGCAGGACCGTATCTGGAAAACATTATATTTTGTACTTAGATATTAACGATTCATAGATATTAACTACTTAGGTATTGCTGTTTCTCTCGTAATCTAAACAATGATTTTTTTAAAATAATAAAATACTAAGAGATTTTGTCAAATAATTTAAAAAGCTCGTCACGAAACAATCAAACCAATCGAGTATATTTGGGAAAATATTTAAGGTACTTAGATATTTGTTAAATATAAAAAAGCCTAAAGAATAAGAAATTATTTTCACAGCATAAAAACCGGGAAAGATGCGGAAAGAAAATCCTGGTTTTTGCCAACCCACTAACACATCAGGTCGAGTAGTTTGATTCTGTTCTTTTGCTTGAATAAGAAAAATGACCCACAAATAAATATTACATGAGCCGAGACATTCATTTTTCACTTAGCCGTGAATTGTGTTAAGTATAATAATACACGAAGAACGACGTTTACGTTTCCGAATTATATTATGTCAATGTTGGTTAAAAGTTATATCTATAGACTTCACCAAAATAAGAAGTTATGATTTACAACGTTTTATATTGCTGTTTTGTTAATTAAAGTGATACAAGTCGAAGATACTATAATTTTTTTACTTACTATAAACGAGATTTATAAACAAGGTTCCAATACTACCTGGTGGGTGATTAAGTACAAAATATTATAACACTGTCTTAGGAGCCTTGCCGTAAAAATATTCACATTGAATTCTGAAGAAAAGGCAGACGCTGGCAAATTATTCAAGTCCTTTGATGCATATATTACAAACACCAAAGAAACTCTTTAGTTCAAATGCGTGAGATGTTGACAACATATCAACATAAAACATACAAAAATGTGCTTTATTTTGGACCTTTTGGAAATGCGATACGGTGAAAACAACAGCTTACATGTACTGGTACCTTTTCTTTGTTTACGTAAACAAGTTCTTTTTGTGCTTTTTATGTAATATCAGAGTGGAAATTAAGCTAATAGAACAGTTTGGCTACAGAGGACGCTTTCCCGATGGTAAGTGGTAAAACTCAATAAGTAGTCTCTCAGCTTCTTATGGAAGAGGTAATAAACGAGCATACGGAAGGCCGTGATGTGATGCTATGGTAAGTTTTCACCGTCGTCCACAACATGTGTTATGCAATACGTATCAGAGCCACACTACAACTGTACAAACTATACATACCTGCGACACTAATCGATTCGAACAGGGAGGGACCTCGCCCTCAGAAAATATCAGCTTGAAATATAGTAACTTTCTGCTGCTGTATTTCGTATGGTGAGCGTAGAGAACTAGAGATTCTTTTTACTAGAAATGAGGCATACCATCTTAGTCCTCAGTAGTGACAACGCAACTGCATATTGATTACTAATCTGTAGATAAAACATCTAATGGGCCACAGCAGCTACTTATTATCAGGTGGACTCTAGGATCGTTTGTCACACAAATATTTTTTTTAAAGACGAAAGTTAAAAATATTTTTAGTCTTTATGTACGCAGATATAAGGTTGCATCGTTAAATTAGAGCTTTGTCTATTTTTACACCCACACATTTTATTGAAATGTCAGGTAAAATTGACTCTTATTAATTTAACATAAAGACTGATTTTCCATAACGCTTGTCACAATTTAATTAATAAATTTTCATATCGTGATGAAAACTAAATACGAGCAATAACGGGGAAGTGTTTGCTGTGGCCCATTGATATCTACATCTATTGTCTATTAAAGACAGATAATTATCCAAAATCTAAACAAATGTAAGTATTGAGCAAACTACGCCGTCGTCGAGTCGACAGGGCTAAGGACTACTTAAATTAATACGCTGAAACGTGCCTTTACTACCTAACACGTATATCCCTTAACTGGTTTAAGGAAAGACTTACTGCACCAAGGTCAAAATATCAGATTTATATCAGCTGAAATAGCGCTGCTGACGCTCTTATTCAGCAGGCTTGTACAGCTTTGGATTCTATCGTAAATAGTGATTCAGTTGATATTCAGCGCTTCGGTGTTACCCGGCTATCCATAAGACGTTTTTTTTGTATTTCAATAATTCCAAATATTTCATTTATTTCTTTTTATAGAAGATGTTGGGTGAAGATGTGATTTTTTTCTAATGAAACATCTCACATCTTCAGGCTAAGTATTTTATTTTTAAAAGAGTAACGTGTGGAGATTTAAAAAAACTTTGGTATTGTTAGTTTAAAATAGGTATTTTTGAGTGATATATAACAGGTATCAACTACTTAAATGAAGTTTATATTTTTAAAAGAGAATGCGACACAAATATATCAGGTTGCTCGTAGACGTCTATGCCGTTTTGATTTATTCATGTCAATTATTTAATTAATTTGTGTTTGGTCTAAAGGAACAGGCTTCTTCTTTGCTTAGAATGCATATATAAAAAGAAATATTTCTTATTTGGTAAGAATTGGTTAGCAATTTAAAAATTATTTACGATTTATAATTGTAAGATTTGTATTTTTTTAATAGTATTAGTAGTGTTCCTCTTTCTCTGCTACTTCCTTCAACTCTTTTACCTGTTCTTATCTTAAGAATTTGTCGCAAGAAACAGGCTATGACGAAGGTAGGATCGTCATGTGGTATTTCAATTAAAAGGTGTCTAGGATCGATTCATATATATATATATATATATATATATATATATATATATATATATATATATATATATATACATAATAATTAATTATATATTATTAGGAATAAGGATTATAGATATTGCTGCTAAATGCAATATATTTAATGCTGAGGCAAAATCGTGCCAAAGAATTGAAGTATCCTATTTTTGTATACCTGATCGAGGGAAAGGGCTGATCAAGTAACTTTAGAATCCTTAAATATTTAGTACTAGTCCATGCAGAAAATGAAAGAGAAAAGTTTGGTGGAAAATAGCTTCTATGACCTATAAACCGTGCACGCACGCACGGTCGCTAGCATGCACGCAAGTACGCACTGACACTTGCGTACTGGAATGCCACCGAAAATATCCATAATTTAATATTTTTTGTGCCGAGGAGGAAGCGTCACTCTTTTATTAATTCCGTGTAGATAGTAAAGTTAAACTTATAATAAAGCTTAAAGTAAGACTATTTGATTTTACGTTAATTTATTTTGTTAAAAGCTGTTGGTTTGTTGTAAAAGAATAGATCGATGCCTACGGTGCACAAGTACATCCAAATACCATCAGGTGGAGTGCGTGCTCGTTTGTCACCTTTATTATATATTAAAAATACAAAGATAAGATAATAATGGAGGATAAATGATTTGATACTGTTAGGACAATATTATGACATGAGCATGCGGAAACCATTATAGTCTACAGTTAAACGAAAATTTAAACACGATCATCTTGAAACTCGTTAAACAAAGGCTCGTAAGGCTTTGATGAAAACATAAAGTTAAGAACAATGAGAAACTGAAAACCATTGATTGTGCGTGATGTCTCTTCAGAGATGTGATTTCTTTGTAATATTTGAGAGAATTTTGTATCTAATTGTGTGAACGCGTTGAAGCTAGAAATTTATAAAGACAAAGAAAGCTGATTGAAATTATATGTGAGTCAAGCATATCATATAACGAACATGAATAAGGAAATTATCTTGAAAGGGTTCTTAGAACAAGAGAGTGTCCTCCGCGGTGCTCCATCGCATGTTGGCAGCAGACTTCAAATGTCTTTGTAATTTTTTTGTACCTCGTACAGACAGATTTCTTCACGATGTTTTCCTACATCGTTGAGCATGCGCTATATCAGAACTTAAATTTTTAATCAATTTCATTAATGTTGGAATAAATTGAACTCAGGTTGTTTGCGTAATATAAAATTTACGGCGAATTTACGAATAGCATCAGAAAAATTGGTTCAGGTAAGGATAGTATACATGGGAACATATTTAATTTTTGTGCTAAAATGTTTGTTTGACATGAAAACCAAAAGCAAGGCGCCTTCCGAAATAAGAAATTATTTTTACAACGTAGCAAACGGGAAAGATGCGGATAGAAAATCTCGGTTTTTGCCAAACCATTAACACGTCAGGTCGAGTAGTTTGATTCAGTTCTTTTGCTTGAATAAGAAAAATGACCCACAAATAAATATTACATTAACCAAGACATTCATTTTTCACTTAGCCGTGAGTTGTGTGAAGTAAAATACGCGAAGAAAGAAGTTTATGTTTCCGAATCACATTATGTCAAGGTTGGTAAAAAGTTATATCTATAAATGTCACCGAAATAAGAAGCTGGGTTACAAAATTTTATGCTGCTATATCGTTACTTATAGTAACACTAGTCGTATATAGTATAACTTTTTACTTATTATAAATGAGATTTATAAATGAGATTCCAATCCTACCAGATGGGTGATTAAGTTTCAGTTAATGAAATTAATCACCCATCTAAGAATCCTGTTTAAGCAATCTTGCCTTAAAAACATACACATTGTTATCTTAAAATAATGGCAGACCCTGGCAAATTTCAACTCCTTTAATGCATATAATATAACGAAATACAAAACAAACGAGATTTTGACAACGTACTAACATAAAACATACAAAATTGTGCTGCATTTTGTACCTTTTGGAAATGCAACATGGTGAAAACTACTGTTTCCTCGTACTCGTACTTTCTCTTTGTTTCCGTAAACAAGTTCTGTTTGTTCTTTTTATATAATATCGGAGTGACAAACAAGCTAATAAAATAGTGGGAATATCCATAAGCAGTCGGAAATGCTTGCCTGATCATAGGTGATACAACAACAAATATGTCTTGTCTCAGTTTTATGGAAAAGGAGCATACAGCTGAGCTGATAATGAGTGATCACCGTCGTCCATGAACATCCAAAACACGTTGTAGGTATACAATATGTGGTGTTGTGAGCGTAAAGAACCGGAGACATTTTTTACTGAAAAATAGGAATTCCATGTTAGTCCTCATGGGTAAAAGCGCACCAGCATTTTGATTCTTAATCGAGAGAGAGGAATATATCTGTGGGCCAAAGCATCAATTTATTATCAAAGGGACTGTACGCTAGTTTGTCACACATATTATTGAAAAAAGAAGATCAAGTATAATTTTAGTCTTCATGTACGTTGTAACGTTGTTCTTACGACCACACATTTTATTGACATGGCAGGTAATATTGATCATAAACATTTTGATATTAAGACTGATTTCCCATATATTTTCATCAACATTTTAATTACCTTATTTTCATATTGTGATAATAGAGAAACTTTGTCCATACGTCGAAAATATTACGGAAGTGTGTAAATTATGTGCTTATAAAGCAGTGGTGAAGTTTGTTATTCTTGGGATATATCTGTGGGCCAAAGCATCAATTTATCATCAAATTGTCTTTCCCCGGTTGTGTTAATCCATCCACAAGATAGATTATACGTGATAATCGAGTACACAGTCCATCCGATGGTAAGTGGATGCTGTGATTCATAGATATCAACATCTACCCCCTACTGAAGACAGATATTTTTTCAAAACCTGTTTCCTTAACAAATCTTAGGACTGAGGATATAATAAAACGTTGAAACGTGTCTCTACTGCCTTACACGTCTTTAACTTTACCGGTAGGATCCAAGATCCAATACGATCAGTGCCGGATTGAGCAAGCGCGGGGCCTGTAGCAAATTCTATTGAGGGTCCCTTGATATGCTATGGTGCTTAAGTATGAAGTGGTAAAAACAATTAAATACTCAATAAGTTTATTTACTATTTATAGGTTATAATTTTGTTGGTGTTTAGTATTACAGTAATTTACTATTGGCCCTGTTAAACTCTAACAAGTACAAAAAGTCAGCAAAGAGATAGTCTTTTCAACTGAGAATAATTTTGATAAGAAACTTCTAATTTAAAACTGATAATACTACGAAAATAATTGTAAATCTTTTTTAGTTGTACATATTTTGAAGTTTATATTTATTACAAAGTATATTATATTTTAAGAGTAGCTAATGTTATATTTTATTAATTGGTGTACTGAAGTAGAGGAGATATGAACAAAGAGGAGATGGAATGATAAGGATTGAACTTTTCATTCAAACGTCTGCCCCCCCCCCCCCCGGCCGCCCCCTGAAGCATCACATCGGGAACAAACTCAGCAACGATTTTTTGGGGCCATCCAGCGTGAAGCAAATACATTTATGCGAAAAAAGCACGGATCCAATCCCGATACCTTGAACATAGTACCTTACATGGCGTCAATTTTCCGATCAGGCACTGTACTTCGGATCAGACAGTGATTCGAAAAGCCAAGAGGGACTTTGACAACAACAGAGAAGGTATAAGATCCTTTACATCTAGTATCCGGGTGAGGGAAGTGACCAGTTGTATCTGACCATATGTCAAGGCAAAGTCGTAAACAGTTTTTCCCTCATGATCGGTAGTACGAGAACCGAGTCATTTGGTGTGATAGACATTGAAACTTGTGCGTTTACCGTATTTTATTTTCGCCAACTAAATAATCGGTTATCGACTGTCTTACGTGGATTATCTTAGATGGAAAAGGTGCAACGTTTTATTTTTGGACATCAAGTAATTCAATATACAACGTTTTCATAAGTTTCACTCAGAAAATTACGCTTATGCAATGATGAGCAGGTTTGAATACGCGGGATCCTTATTTGTGCGGGGTTACTTGCTACGCGGTTAATCCAGCATTGAATACTATAGCTATACAACACATACCTGGCGTATTCTGTTTCACTTTATAGTAGCTACGGTAATTTTGAATAGATTTTCCAAAGAACAACACGGGCCACTGGCGGATTGGAGGGGATAAGCCATATGCAGGCGACGTTTCCCTCAGTCAAAGTATAAGTCCACGTATCCCTATGCGTACAATAAAACTAGCAACTAGTTTTACCACCACACTGCTCACTAGACCAAATCTTGTTGCGGGGCTGAGTCAAGTAAGTAAGTAAGTCCTACAAAAAATACGAATCGTTCAGATTTTTTGCTGCAAAAAGAAATCTGCCACGTAAATTTTACATAAAGATGGCGTTACCTTTCATGTATATGTAATTTTTATTCACATCATTGCTATTTTAACTCTTTTTAAACTTAAAAGTTACAATAATAATGGTGGTGTTGTTTTGGATTTTTTTACCACTTCAGGCCACTCACACTCATACAATATGCGAAGCGGTCGAGCGACTGATCCGAGAGTATCCAGGATTTGGCTATCACCGAGCGATAGTGATATAATGTAACTATGTGTGTGAAATTGTTAGTTTATTGTTTTATTATTATATATGAGTTTAGTTGTGACAGACGATTGTTTTTGTGTTCAGAATTGTCCCCACAAAATGGCAGACAATTTTAATAAAAATAAAAATAATAATCCTCCTCCCCCTAACCATCGGCCGTTTGGTCTCCCCTGCCGAGGGCTTCCATCTGGTTGGGCTTTTATTTATTTATGTATTTTTAAATGTAATTATTTTCTTTTATAGATAATATTTATGTATATATACCATTCTCATTCACAATGATATATTTATGGAACGCAACCAGATGAGAAAACCATATAGATACCCCGAATAATAAAAAAACTTTTATTTCGGAAATCATGATCCATATAGGTTAGTTACAATTTTTACAGCTTATAACTAAAGTTAGTAATTGACAATTGAACATAAAACATATAACATAAAACACAGACAAACAGAAAAACCACACAAACAAATATTGCACCCGGCCCTGCCCGCAAGATGACTACTTGACTGCGTGTAGCCGTATTCATCGAGCAAGCATCGGCGAGTCCCAACGGTCTGCCAATGTGCGCAAGATACTGTTGGTAGCTGTGAAGCGCAACGTTTACGCATTGTGGGGGTGAAACAACCTATAGTACGTTTCTAGGGCAGGCGGAAAAAAGTCCATTGACCTTTGACGATATCATCTGGGTAGGCAATCTTTTTTGTTTAGGTTCATTTTTAGGGTTTCGTAGTCAACTAGGAACTCTTATAGTTTCGCCATGTCTGTCTGTCCGTCCTCGCTTAATCTCTGTGACCGTTAGCACTAGAAAGCTGAAATTTGGTACAAATTTGGTTGGGTGGTGACAAAGTGATAAAATAAAAATTGGAAAAAAATGTTTTATTAGGGTAGCTCCCCTATATGTAAAGTGGGATGTGATTTTTTTAAATTTCAACCCTAACGTGTGATATATTGTTGGAAAGGTATTTAAAAATGAATAGGGGTTTCCTAAGATCATTTTTTGATAATGTCAATAATTTCGGAAATAATCGCTCCAAAAGTAAAAAACAATGTGTGTCCCCCCTCTAACTTTTGAACCATAAGTTTAGAAAATATGAAAAAAATCTGAGAAGTAGAACTTTATAAGGACTTTCTAGGAAAATCATTTTGAACTTGGATGGAAAGTCGGAGTGCCTGCCGCAGAGCGTGCAATGTTGCACGCTCCACGTTCGCGCACGTACCCACTACCGGGAGCAGTTGCAGGACCGCGGAGCGCTGCTGAAGCGCGAACATAATGGATACCCACCTTTAAACTCATAAGTGAGAACACTTATTGTGACGGACGGGAAACTACGGAACCCTACACTGAGCGTGGCCCGACACGCTCTTGGCCGGTTTTTATTTTATCCTTTTATCATTACATACATTATCAGAGTGAAAGGTAAGGGTGCCGAGTGCGAAGTCCTTTACAGGCCCTATTTCTATTATTTTATAATAAAGAAAGAATATTATCCTGTACGTAAATGAATTAAAAAGCTAATTAATATTAATTTAAGTTTATTATTTATATATCATGAGTTATTACAATCTTCATTATTACGTTAATAGTATGTAAGTACTTTAATAAGTAGGTAGGTAGGTAGTTGTATAAAACATAACCACTTCTTGGCAGTCAGGTAATAAGACGAACTTTTAATGTTAAGTGTTCTTAAGCAGTCAACCTTGAAGCATGCATAAAACTTCTCATAATAGATTGCCAGAGACACTAGACAGACTATTCATCTGTATCTATTTCAGAATCATTTTACGATGATGAAGACGTAGAAGAGTCCGTCAAATTGATTATAACCTAAAATATCGGCAGTCTTCTTTTTCATGTCCGTTTTGGATGGATTTATGTCACTAGATCACGTTACTTTTACATAGTTATAAATGTTTACAGTCATTATTTTTTCGGTTTCCGAAATATGCGATATTTTCCGCTTCTTTCGTGGTGACGTAAAGTTTTTATGAGATTTTCATGTCGATGAACCCGATTTCTTACTACTGATAATATACAAAACGTCACAAAACAGTAACAAAAACTTTAATACAAAACGTAATAATACAACTAACAAAACAAATTTCATAAAAATTAAAACAACTACTTACCGAAAATTTTAAATCTCAAACTATCTACACGCAAGCGCATCCCAAAGCAGAATGAGGAATGAGTTCTGCTCCATCCGTCTTCATCTTTCTCAAATACGCACGGCGTGAGACCTATCACAAATCGCGTCGTAACAGGTTTATTATCTCTGAATGACCGCTTCCTTCACCCTACCCTGTGCCATGAGACACGCTTAGCGCATAACGATACGTAATCTATAAAGAAATGTATGGAAGCAATAACTGTCGTTTTGTTTCGATGCTAACATAATACTTGAGGTCAATGTACTTTTTCCCGCCTGCCCTAGAAAAATACTATACGTGAGCCAAACATAGCAGAAGCGCTACAGAAACGCGGCAGCCCCATCAATACCCAGAGTGCGTTATTGTATTGTACGCTAAGATCACTGTATGTCCTCTGCATAAAGTTAACCCACGGACTGCACGTATAAAATGACTGACAGTAAGCCTTGAAAAGCGTAGTCTTTGCTTCATCAGTACATTTAATAAGTATAATTTTATTGATCCAATGTGGGCAAAGTAATTCTTACCAACTTTAACATAATGGATTTCCGCAAAGTAACGCCTGATTCTATTAATCAAGTTCGACTTAACACAAAATATTATAATAACACTCGCTCAGGAACGCCTATGAATCTAAAATCATTTGCAACCGCCAATATAGATATAGGTGCATATGTGTGCATCTAGTCGTGGAATGTTGGAGTTTTTGAAAGCAAAAAGAAGAAAATATATGTGTGTGTGTGTGATTACGTGTGAACTTCGTTACGGCATCACATGCGACATATGCAGTACTACGTCTTGTTTTTCATTGGTCTGAGTCTAGACTGTGGGAGTTTCTTAGTAACGCAACAGAAAATTAATAATAAAGTGCATTAATTTATTTACATTTACATTTACATTACATTACATTACATTAACAAAATTATAACTAATATGAACAAGTAGCTCTTGATGATGAAAAACACGTCGCTTTAAATGTTGTTAATTTTCGGATTTCCCTTCGCGTTTGTCTCTTAGCACACGCTTCGCTCGAGTACTTGAAGTGTTTGTAAATACAACGTTACTGCGATTCCTTCCCAAAGATAAACATTCGAACAACGCGAGCGACATGAAACTTCGAGTGGGAATTGTTAATAGGATAAATTGAGGTTTGTCAAACGTGAATTTAATCCAGAATTCATTTATATAGATTATGCATGTATACACGTATTAATAAGATGGAATTCAATAAATTGAAATAACAACGTAATATAATTTTATACAATTATTAAAAATGTCATCATCATTAAATTTCATAAAAAGGAATAATCATCGTTTTAAAAATATGGACGACAGAATATGATAGAGCCAGGCTGCAGCTCTATTATGGTTGCAGAACGAATGGTTCGGCTCGACCGCGGTAAGAATACGCTCTCAAAGCACAAATCAGCAGAATAATGCTATGTTTCGTATGGTGAGTGTAGAGAAATGGAGACCCTTTTTACTGGTAATAAATAAGGCATTCCATCATAGTCCTCAGCAAAGACAACGCATTCTGTATTTATAATGTTAATCGAGTTTCTTAATCAGATTGATTGTGCGCTCGGTTAATGCCCTTTTGTATAAAAAAACAAAAACGGGAGAAAACAATGACACCATAGACTCTTGTCGGTTCTTCTATGTAAAGGTTTTACTTTTGGAACCAGCGGCAGATTTTGACTTTAATATGAGTTTTAAATAAGGTTGGTATGACTCTTTCTGCCTCGGAGTCCATCTTGTTAGTTATTCTCTTTTCTACTACCTTATTACCTATTTCTGTCAGCAACAAATTGTGCGTGCACTGCTGTGCTGCGAAATGAAGGGTAAAGAGAGCCAGTATAACAAAGGGCAATCACACGTTGCATCTTTGACCTCAAAGCTACCTACACATCAATAACTTTCCATTTATTTTTTTAATGTACCAACTGAAGTTCGCGACGTAGTAACCAGCTAATCTGATCACCAAACCACTTGGTCATCGGCGATTTAGATAATGTTTATTTTTTAATCATTCTAAGACAGTACTTGATTTTTATCTCACCTGATGATAAGTGGCGATGCAGCCAAAGATAGTAAAGCAAACTTCACAGCTTAGTAAAAGCATATTCACTCTTACTTTGATGGCACTCACATTGTTATGGAATGGAACGCATGAGCGTGTAGTGCCGGTGTAAGAATATGTACTACCCCATATCATCCCGGGGTTGTTGTAAGAGGTGACAGAGGGAAAATGAAACAGGAGATAGGCATTAGCAAGTGTGGTTGCCAAGCGTGGCAACTACAGCAAAACCACCCCATGAGGCAATTTATGAGGAAGCCCTATGTCTAGCTGTGGACTTTTATAGGCTATATTTGATAATGGATGGAACGCATGACGGACGATGAAAAATTTAAACCGTTTGGTTCTTATGCGCGGTAAGTCGACAAGGAAAGGTTTGGAGTTCGGTGGTAGAAGGGAGAAGATGAAATTAAGTTATATATTTATTGTGTATTCTCTTTTAAATGTATGTATTTTTATTTTTATTTCCTTAAGGACAACAAACAATTGTGTAACCACACAAAATACACAGGTCTCATAAAACACAGAAACTCAGGAAAACCAAGTAATTACACAACCATCACTACTCCCTGTTCAGACGGCCGGTAGATAACTCATCCACGTGCACTGTACGAGTACACAGTCTTAAGAGCCATCGTTACACAAGTAACGACGCGAAATGTTTGAGTTCATTTTCTAAAGCCCGCGTCCTCTCAAGTCGCGGGCCCTGAGTCCTATGAGACTGTAAGAGCCGCATGGGCTAACAGCACCAACATCATTGAAAGCAGAGTTACACAACCAGCACCGTTATCCACAAATTAATATCAAAACAAGAGTAATATTATGTTGCACAGCAAAAATGTTGTATCAGTATCACAAGAAGATGAATAATTTGAGATTTCCCTGAGCAAATCCCAGCTAACACAACCACTATAGTGGCTAAGCTAGCCAAAACTTGCCCTGAGAAACAATAGTTACACCTATAATCATCTGTTTAAACTATGAGGCAATACTTTACTTAATAGCACATACTTTAAAGATACACTTTTCAAACATTACAATTGACAAATAAAAATGTCAAAATCAGTAAAGAATAATCATTATGTGCCTTCATAATATGCCGTAATGGATCTCGATCTCCCGCGTTCGTTCGGCACATCATAAGAGCAAATAATCTATGACTATAGCTATACGTATTACGAATGCGTTTGGACCGACTAGGTATACGTAGATATATTTTATTTATAGGATGATTTATTATAGATATTGCAATTATTATGACAGTTTTATTATAAGAATAAATAATCAAGATATACTCTTCTCATTTTTAGAATGGAAAAAGAGAATTTATCTAAAAGAGACATCAGAAAGAAAATCAGACATATGACGACCATTTCTTAAAGAATTTGTAGTTTAAAAACCGATAATGACAGATTGTATATAATAAAATGTATACAAGAAACGGATTTATGTAATAAAATAAGGATAAGTATAATTTGTAAAGGTTAAAGTCTTTTATTAAATCAATAGCAATTTTTCTAGACGTCTATTTATTTAAAAAACAACTTTCAAAATTATCGAAAATTTCTATAAAGTATTCTTTCTATAACATCTCACAGCCAAGTCAGTCTGACATTCTTGAGTAGTGTGCTAGGTATTTGCTTAACAGAAGAAGTTTGAAGTGTTCTGTGTACTTTGACGCGGGTGTGAGTCAGAGTTTCAAAGCTTTTGATTTCAAAACGCCTGAGATAATATAATAATGAAATTTAGAATAATTAAATTAGTTTGTACACTCAAACTTCAGTTTATTATATTAACTAATGAACGTCAAACTTTTGAATCAATTAGTAGATACATAAGCTTATTTGAAATTAGGATACTATTGACAGGTTTTCAATAACCGCTTCTTACATCAATTTATTTATAAATTAATTTATAATTGAAGGAAAAAAGGTTTCTTTTAACTATTGCACTGTTAATTTACTATAAATATTATAAAATGATGTATAAAGTATATCTACAACATTATTGCAGATTTCAGACTGCAATTATAATAAAATATATCGGAATCATCGACAATAGATGTAGGTGTCTATGGGCTACAGCATCTTATTAGCATCGTGTGGTATTTGTTCTCGTTTGGCACCCGTACTTGTGTTAAAAAAAGTAATTAGACGGCTTGATAGCGTCTTTGCGAAGATTCTATTCACTACTGGTATGAGCTACACACAATTGTTTTGGGTTTGATTGTTTTTTCGTGTGCAATTAATGTATGAAAAACGCCTATGATACTAGAGAAATATGTAATACTTATTCGTAATGTATATTAGTACTAATGATCTGTACTTTTATTTTCACCTTTATGTTTTTCTTCTAAAAAATTGATTGTATAGGAAAACATGATACTTTGCAAGCCAAAGAACGTATTCGTAGAAAAAATATCATTAAAATAATACGTAAATATATATATATATATATATATATAAATATACGAGTATATATATTATGGAGTATATATATTATAAAAAACAAATATTTGACTGTACAATTCCGTTTAGCTTTTAAAGTTTTGTTTGACTATGTGCTTCAAATAAAATTAATTATTTATAATAACGCATGGGGGTCATTGTAGAAGCGTGCTCGTCGCGACCCCTGCCAGCCCTTTTCAGGGCTGCAATTCTACACAGCTGCGCACCCATGCGAACGAGGGTTAGGGCGTCCCCCCAAGGCGACGCACACCAGCTCGTCCCCGTTGGTGTGGAATGCAGCGCGCAAAGCGGCGATAGGGACCGCCACCCGTCACGCACAGCCCGACACGGCGGAAGGTGGAGGACGGAGTGCAGAGTTGGCACGTGGAATGTTAGAGGAGGCATGAGAGATAAGACGAATGAGTTGATCGAAATAATGAAAGAAAGAGAATTAGATGTCGTGTGTATGTCGGAGACCAAACGGAAAGGCAGTGGTATTGAAGAGCTCCCTGGCGGGACGTTAGCTATATGGTCCGGAGTCCCGGAAAGCGAGAACGCTTGCCAGGGAGTGGGAGTGCTGTTGTCGTCCCGGTTGGTCGATCTTATGACTGAGTACAAGGTTGTGAACTCAAGACTTCTCTGGGTTCGCTTCAAAATGGGACTGACGAAGTTATTCCTTTTGGCTGTTTATGCGCCGGTAGCTTCGTCGTCCAGGGCTGAGCTGGAGGAGTTTTGGGAGAATGTAAGAGAAGTTCTAGATTTGGTTAAGGGAAACGAAAGAACTGTTGTATGTGGTGATTTGAATGGATGGGTAGGTATCGCTCGACCAGGATACGAGTCGGTGCTTGGAAAGTTTGGCGATAAAAGGGTTAATGATGCTGGCAAGCTTATACTGGCTGTATGCAAGGAAAAGGGTCTTCTTGTGACAAACACTATGTTTAATCACAGGAAGATCCATATGTACACTAGAGAAAGAAAGAATGAGAGAAGTATGATTGATTTGTTCCTGGTGGATGACCGACTGCGAAAACAGGTGATGGATACACGAGTGTTCAGGGGTGCTGACCTGGGAACGGATCATTATCTAGTAATTACTAGATTTAGGGGTTTGTTCGCGGGTTGGCGCCACCGGACGGCAGTAACAGAACCACAGTCGGTCTGTCGCATCCGAAGCTGGAAGCTTCAGGAAGCGGATACTAGGGACAAATATCACATGAGGACAAATAGCCGAAAAGCTTGACACCATCGATGGCAGGAAAGAATGTGTGGAGAGAACATGGCAGAACCTTAGGGATGGAATGGTAAGTGCAGCGGAAGAAGTATGTGGTACGACAAAAAGAGGTAGTAGTAAAAGAAGAGATGCATGGTGGAATGATGAAGTGAAAGAAGCTGTAAAAAAGAAGAAAAAAGCATGGTTAGACTACTTGGCCTCTAGTAACGATGAGCATATGAGAGAGAAGATGAAAGAAAGATATAAGCTGCAGAAAGTTCATGCGAAAACATTGATTGAGGAAGTACGTGAAAGGTGTAGAATAGAAGCGGACGAGAGGTTGTCGCACAACTTTAGGGAAAACTCCAAACTTTTCTGGAAAGAGGTTGGAAGGTCCCGGAGTGGTGCGACAGCTTTAAGAATGAACAAAGTGCTTTCGAGAACCAATGACGTCCTCTCAGAAAAATCGGACGTCATGCAGCGATGGAGTGAATTTTATAGAGAATTGTATGCGTGTCATGATCTTAGTGAAGGATCCGGGGGTGACGCCGTGACTGGCACGCCAGACACGGACCTCGATGACACTGAGGTCATCAGCATGAAAGAGATTGAACGTGCGATTCGAAGTTTGAAATGTGGTAAGGCTGCGGGACTAGACAGAGTTACTGCTGAAATGGTCAAGTACGGTGGGCCTCGCGTCTGGGACAGCTTTCATCTGCTGTGCAATTTGTGCTGGCGGACGGGAGATGTCCCGGATGATTGGCGATCCGCGGTCATTGTGCCTTTATATAAAGGTAAAGGTTCACATTTTGACTGCGGGTGCTATCGGGCGATCAGCTTGACCAGTTTAGCAAGTAAAGTTTATTCGAAGGTTTTGACACGCAGGATGCAAGAGAAATCGGAAAGATTCTTATGGGAGGCATAATGCGGATTTAGACCTGGAAGAGGATGCACGGATCAAATGTTTTCTCTCCGCATGATCACGGAGAAGCTTCTGAGTGTTAACCAGAGGATTTTCTGTGCTTTTGTGGATCTGGAGAAAGCATTTGATAAGGTTATAAGGAAGAAAATGTGGGAACTGTTGCCGGGATATGGTGTGGATGGTCGATTGTTAAGGGCTGTGCAGTCACTTTACTATGACTGTAAAGCCTGTGTGCGGGTAGGGCATGACCTGTCACCCATGTTTGGCGTCCAAGCGGGCGTAAAACAGGGTTGTGTCATGTCTTCCTGGCTGTTCATACTGTATCTCGACAGCTGTTTACAGAAGCTGAAAGATAGCTGTTTGGGTGTGAAATTGGGTGACATAAAAGTTAATTGTCTGCTGTATGCTGATGATGCAGTGCTTATTGCACCATCAGAAGCAGAACTGCAGGCATTAGTCACGTGTATGAAAGAGGAATGTGAAATTAAAGGTCTCCGTTTGAATGCTAATAAAACTAAGGTTCTGGTATTTGAAAAGGACGAAGAGAGAACGAAATGTGAAATATGGGTAAATCAGGAATGTCTAGAACAGGTAAATGAAGTTGTATACTTGGGAAGTGCTTTCAGCCGGGATGGAAGATGTGATTTAGATGTGGATAAGCGTGTCGCTGCCGGAAACAAAGTCAATGGTGCCCTGAATGCATTAGTCAAAAGGCAAGGCGTGGTGAAGAGTGCACGCCTTGCAATACATAACGCAGTGTTGGTACCGACTTTGTTATATGGCAGCGAAACCTGGGTATGCCAGAAGAAGCATAAAAGCAAGTTGAATGCAGTGGAGATGCGATCTCTTCGTAAAATGTGTGGCGTTACCATAGCCGACCGAAAGCGAAACGAAGAGATTCGCAATATGGCAGGATTGAAAGATGACCTTATCACAAAAATTGATAGGGGCGTACTCCAATGGTTTGGGCACGTTGAACGAATGAGTGAAGACCGAATGGTGAAGAAAATATATAGAGCGAAAGTAAATATTAAAAGGTGTCGAGGTAGACCGAGACTAACTTTCGAAGACCATGTGAGCAAATTGCTCGAAGAGGGGAGGGTCAAGAGTACTCGGATACCTAGACGTGCATGTATGAAGAAGTTAATGAACCTGAAAGAAGCGAAAGAGGTATGTAAGGATCGTGACACTTGGCGATCTGTTCTCTCTGGCTACCCCGTTAGGGATTGTGCGTGACGATAAGTAAGTAAGTAAGTAAAATAATAACGCATAACTTATATTCGAAAGTACGAGAGTGAAGCAAGTTAGAACCACCCGGGACCAAAGAGAATGAAAACTAGTTTTTACGGAATTTATCGCGTATTTTTAACTTTTTAATACCCGACGTTTCGAACGCTTTACAGCACTCATGGTCACGGGCGGGACTGAGATGTTCAACGTCCATATGTCATAGTTAACCGCGGTTACCATAGATTAAAATTTAACTTTTGTTCCGATCTATGCAGTATGAACTTATGGTATCTTGAAGTCTTGCAGTTGTATGCTTGGGTTGGGATTTAATTTTATTTATTATAGGATCATATCCTAGACGTAGGAGTTTGTGATCATATCCTAGACGGCCCCAACCATTACATCAGATTTGATAGACCGCAAATCCTCGCTAAAGAACACCGATTCCTTCCAAGGATGATTCGCGAGGCTATTGAAATCAAAAAACATCCTAATTTCAATAGAGAAGATGGCTGGGTGCTACCATCTGCTTGGGATCCTATAATAAATAAAATTAAATCCCAACCCAAGCATACAACTGCAAGACTTCAAGATACCATAAGTTCATACTGCATAGATCGGAACAAAAGTTAAATTTTAATCTATGGTAACCGCGGTTAACTATGACATATGGATGTTGAACATCTCAGTCCCGCCCGTGACCATGAGTGCTGTAAAGCGTTCGAAACGTCGGGTATTAAAAAGTTAAATATACTCGATAAATTCCGTAAAAACTAGTATTATTTCAATGTGTAGTGTTCGCGTAAATATAAGAAATCATTATAGAATGAAAACTATAATTTAGAAAACTTATTTTCAAACTGATTGGTGATCATGAAATTTTAAATATTCTAGGGATATTTAGAGTCAATTTCGTATTGCAGCAACGTGGTGATCATTTACCAACTCCGAAGTCTTTTAGGTGTTTTTTATAGCATTGGGTGACGAATGAGCATACAGTCCACCTGATGATAAGTGAATGATGGGGCTTACAAACATCTACATTTATCTTTGATTTACAATCAAAATGTAGATGCAATGTCGACCTTGAGGGCAAAGATGGAATCCTTATTTCCAGTAAATAGGCTATCTGGTTCTCTACCCTCATCACACAAGACACATCAGCATTACTTTGCTATTTTACGCTGGTATTCTTTGACAGAGTGGTCCCACCCTGGTTGAGGCTACCTATTTGCGCTATAACCATAATATGCAGCGTGGTTCTGGCACGTATATAATTCAATATGCACAGTTACATTATTTTATTAAATATTTACAAACGCGTCTATATAACGATTTCTTATATTTACTTCAAGACATTTTAAGTTCTTTCTATGTAGATAGGACCAAAAGTCATAATTAAAAAGCTGAAGATACTCCGGGTTAACTCTGTCATCTGGATATCAATCACCTCTATCCCCATGACCATGGGTGCTGCAAAGCAGCCAAAACGTCGGGTATTAAAATTGGTAGAGTAGTTTTATTCAGTTCCTCTTTAAATAGTCAACGAGTAAAAAGGATGGAATCAATTGACAATTCAAATGGCGTCAATTATGAATCAATTATAAATGGATTCATTTTTTATAAATGGGTAGGATAATTCAGGAGTTGTGTCGTTTAAGTATAAAGAAAAATTTCTACCCCTAAGGGTGGTAAGATAGGAGAGGTGATTATGTTTTTAACGTAACATGTTATACGAGATTAAGATTGTGACATTCCTTTATCTACTCAAAAGTGTAAAAAATAGCTTTTGTAAAAGTAAAGGCGAGTTCATTTTATTCTTAGATTAATTTAAAAAAATATTAATTTAAAGTTATTTCATTCTTTATATATATACAAGAACATAAACATACAATGGCAATCTTATAGAAGACAGAAATATTTTTTCCTAATATTAAACAATACAAATGCGTAAACTACGTACATTATAAGAAATTCACCGTAAGTTGTCCGCACCGTTGTAGTTATATTGATTGAGATAGCGTCCATACACAATATGCTTCGGTTAAGATACTTTACTTTCTATTGGATAGTCAGGTGACATTATATGTAAAGAGCTGCTCTAAGGCGCGTAAATATCTGTGTATTGATAAAGTTAGAATTAAATGAAGAAATGAACTCAGCGTTATGCTGTAGCAGTATTGCCGCGGCGCTGTTTCAGTTGGCGCCTCTAACGAGCCTATGAGCAGTCATGAGTAATAGTACTTAGACTACTACTTCAAGTCATTATAAAGGAGATGGTCCACTTAAAGCCCAGTCTACGTATACTGTACCGTAAAAAGCGAAAAATGCAGAAATTTTATAAAAAATAAAATAAGAAAATAAATCAAACCAAATAACTTGCCAAAAATAAAAATGCAAGCCCAATTTTTGATTATTTCACAGATGGCGCCCTACCAATCATAAAATTTTATGTCAAATGTCATGTCTTAAAAGTGACTTGAGTCATAAAATAATGTGGGTAGTGTGATATTTTTTTATTCCGATCTTGTTCGTGCAGTTGTGAACTCGTGAATACGTTTATTGGATTTTTAGGCGATTTGTTTTTTTTATTTGGACTTTGGATCTGGTATTAACTTATTGACTACTTTAATTCATGATTTACGTGAGATTTTGATTTTATTGAAATCGGACATCAGTAGAATCACATTTTGAATCACTAGGCATCAATAACCTCATGACAGTTGACAGCTAACATCAAAACGACGTCAACTTTCCATTATTGTTGCATTATATGGTAAGAATAAAATATTAATACCACTTAAATAAAAGCAAATTCGTGGACTTGAATGACCACAACAAAAAAAACTGTAAAAATATAAATAAGCTTATGAGGAATTCAATAAAATAGGAAGGACGCAAAACTGTATCACCAGTGGCCTTTGCCTTCTAATTTACAATTTGTAACTAAAACAACGAATCGGATGAGGAGGAGTGAATTTAATACTATCGAATCGTATCGAATGAGTCGCTACTATGGGAATTTCCAGAAATAACTCACAGTCTCAGATTTATTGCAGTACAAACACCCTAAATAGGTTAAATCTAAAATACCCAAACGATAACATCGAGTAACGTACCAAAAGAGGCGAGGTAGCAGAAACTTCAATAGCTTATTCCCTGCAAATTTTGACAGTTATTACAAAACCATCCAGAGACTCATTTCTAGCAGTTAATGAGAACTTACTTACTTACTTACTTATCGTCACGCACAATCCCTAACGGGGTAGCCAGAGAGAACAGATCGCCAAGTGTCACGATCCTTACATACCTCTTTCGCTTCTTTCAGGTTCATTAACTTCTTCATACATGCACGTCTAGGTATCCGAGTACTCTTGACCCTCCCCTCTTCGAGCAATTTGCTCACATGGTCTTCGAAAGTTAGTCTCGGTCTACCTCGACACCTTTTAATATTTACTTTCGCTCTATATATTTTCTTCACCATTCGGTCTTCACTCATTCGTTCAACGTGTCCAAACCATTGGAGTACGCCCCTATCAATTTTTGTGATAAGGTCATCTTTCAATCCTGCCATATTGCGAATCTCTTCGTTTCGCTTTCGGTCGGCTATGGTAACGCCACACATTTTACGAAGAGATCGCATCTCCACTGCATTATAATAATAATAATAATAATAATAATAATTAATATATAAAGAAAGGCGTAGGGAAGTGACGACCCCATCGCCCGCTGACGTGACGGTTATGTGACAAAACCGCTACGTCCGCGCAGTCAGTCAGCACCTTGCCAAGAGGTGTGAGCGCCGTGCCTCGGTAAAAATTGATGGTGCAAGGGCCCGCTTGTGCATATGGCCTCACCATGAAACGGCGCCGGGTCTGGGCGTCTCCCGTTAAATGACGTCCTGTATGGATGATGGAACATAGAAGATTGCGCAAAGGGCCGCTACCTGGAGATCGCCAGGGCGCGTCTGGAGCTGGCGCTGGACGCGACAGCATGCGAATCGCCAGCCGAGCGCGAGGTGCTGCACGACCACCCAGCAGCCCCTCGCATCCATCATCCCCACCAGCTTGCTTGGTGTCGGCAGGGTCTTCGCGGACCCAGCAATCGGCACCCGCCACTGGTGGAGTACGCCGCATGCGATGGACCATCAATATGAATACAAACGCATTGCGGGCGTATTTTAGGGCGAAAGGGGGAGAAATTGGAGGTTTCGCGTATCGGGCTAGGATGCATCGTCTTTTTACTGAGCTGGAGCCATCTATTACTGTCACCGAGCAAAACCTGGCAGACCGAGTTCGGTATATCTTACGCTCAAATATATTTGATGGCGCCGAACTCGAACGGCTACGACGTGAGGCTGTTCCCTCATCAAATGAAAACGCTGCGACTGAGGGTGCGGTGCCACAAGTTGCAGAACAACCCGCACACGTGGATGCCGCCGTGAATACCCCAGTGGTTGCTGATTCAAATGATGATGGAACATTCACCCAGGAACTAGAAATGGAGCAAATGAGGAGTACATTGGAAGAGGCGATTATGGAAACGCGCAGTACGCCTCTCGAAAATCGACCGCGACTTCCCCGCATAGCCCTAAGCAAGCGGAATCGGGCTGTCGTGAGGGCTCTGAACCCAATGCTGGTGACCTATTTGGAAGCCAGCCGGGACCTTTGCGAGACGGACTCAATTCTCTTTGGCGCCGCACTGGCAGTCTGCCGTATTATAGGTGCCAAACTTTCCACGGCTGGACGCACTACTGGACAAAGTAGTGCTATCCCAGCCTGGAGAACAAGAATTGAAGAACGTATCGCAAAGGCTAGGGCTCTCATCGGCAGACTGATATGCTTCAGGTCAGGCAATACCAGGCCAAGGATTGTGCGCACCGTCAGGATGGCGTTTGCTGGGACAAATATTAGTTTGTCCCAGCCGGATATAATGCAAAAACTGACGGAGCGCATAGACGACCTGAAGCAGAGAATCGCTGCTTGGGGAAAGCGAATTCGGCGATATACCGAGAGGTCGACACGGTTCAACCAGAATCGTCTCTTCCAGAGTGATCAGAAGAGGCTCTATAAATCATTGGAGCGACCAATGGTAAGTGGAACGGGCCCAGTACCGAATCAGGCCGACACGGTCGCATTCTGGCGCGGCCTGTGGTCAGAGCCCGTAAACCACAACGAGGGCCCTTGGATGGAAGTTGTGGCGAGTCAGTGTGCGGGTATTACGCCCATGGACCCCGTCACCATAACGCCGGATGACGTAGCTGAGGCGGTCCGTAGGGCCCCGAACTGGAAAAGTCCGGGACTCGACGGGCTGCATCACTACTGGCTGAAGGGGTTTGTGGTGTGTCACACTGTGCTCGCCCGACAGTTCCAAGAGGCTCTCAACCAGAAGTCGCTCCCGAGCCTCTTCACTACTGGGATCACTCATTTGGTTCCTAAAGACCAGGTTACCACAGACCCGAGCAAATACCGCCCCATCACGTGTCTGCCGACCATATACAAGACACTAACATCCATTTTGAGCGCGAGAATCACTCGTCACCTGGACTCAAATCAGGTGATGTCGCGCGCTCAAAATGGATGTCGGGGCGGTGGTCGTGGAACCAAGGAACCACTCCTCATTGACGCGGTCATTGGCAAAGTGGTGAAACGCAACCGTCGGAACTTCTCCGCCGCCTGGATAGACTACAGAAAGGCATTCGACTCGGTGCCCCATACATGGCTAAAGAGAGTCCTCGAACTGTACAAGATAGACTGTACAGTTAGAGACTTCCTCGAGCAGTGTATGGGGCAGTGGAGTACGATCCTTTGTCATCTGGGCGAGCGGATGACGGCTGCGGAGAACCACATAAGGATAGGAAGGGGTATCTTCCAGGGCGATTGTCTGAGTCCAATATGGTTCTGCCTCTCTCTGAACCCTCTCAGTACCTTACTGGAGGGCTCTGGGAGGGGATTTCAGCTACGGAAGGGAGGAACAAAAGTGACCCACCTTTTCTATATGGATGACCTCAAGTTATTCGCCTCCAGTCGCTCCCATCTTATGGAATTGCTAAACATCACTTGTGAATTTAGCAATTCTATTGGAATGAAGCTGGAGACAGATAAGTGTGCGGTCCTTCATGTTGAAAGGGGAAGGGTTGCTAACTCTGAGGGCATAGACTTATCTATGCCCGTCAACTTAAGTACCCTTTCCGAGGCTGAAACATACCGATACCTGGGTATGTCACAGAACATCGGTATCGATGAGGCTGGTATGAAACAGTCAGTTTGCGACGTATTTTATGCACGCTTGACCAAAGTGCTTAACAGCCTTTTGTCCGGTGTGAATAAGACACAAGCATATAACGGCTGGGTCATGCCTGTCCTCATGTATACCTTTGGCATACTCAGGTGGACTCAGACTGAACTTAACGCCCTGGATAGAAAAGTCCGCACTACCATGACGTCCCACAGGATGCATCATCCGAGATCGTCGGTAATGAGGCTGTACTTGCCGCGAAAGCATGGTGGGCGTGGTTTCTTGAGCGCGCTCACCATGCATAATCGCGAAGTGTGCAGCCTCCGTAATTACTTCCTGGCGAGATCGGATGATCCATTCTATAAGGACGTCATTTCTTGTGATAAAGGACTTACCCCTCTATCCTTAGCCAACGAGCAATGGCAAGACCCGGCAGTGCAGACAATTTCCGACCGGGAGACCGTATGGAAGGAGAAGGAGCTCCACGGGAGGTTCTACAAGTCTCTACATGGGCCTTTCGTAGACACAGTAACCTCCCTCCACTGGCTACGCTTTGGTGACCTCTTCGGGGAAACCGAGGGTTTTGTCTGTGCAATACAGGATCAGGTTATTAAGACCAACAACTATCGGAGATACATCCTAAAGGATGGCACCATCGACATCTGTCGAGCTTGTCGCCATCCCGGTGAGTCACTTAGGCATGTCATCTCCGGTTGTTCGGCGCTTTCTAACTCTGAGTACTTGCACAGGCACAACCTAGTAGCCAGAATTCTACACCAGGAGCTCGCTGTGAAATACGGTCTCGTGGATCGGAAATTGCCGTATTACAAGTACTTGCCGGAAGCCGTGCTCGAAAATGATCGCGCCAGGCTCTATTGGGACCGGGCCATCATCACAGACAGGACTATTCTTGCGAATAAGCCTGATATTGTGCTGATGGACCGGGCACAGTCAAGGATATTTTTGGTCGACATTACCATTCCGTGTGACGAAAACCTCGTGAAAGCCGAAACAGATAAGCAAACAAAATATCTGGACCTGGCTCACGAGGTGACCGACATGTGGGGTGGTCTGCCGACCGAAATTATTCCTGTAGTCGTCTCTGCAAACGGGCTAATCCCAGTCAGCCTCTCGGGTCATCTGAGGCGGCTGGGTCTACGTGGCGGACCGCTCCAGGCTCAGATGCAGAAGGCGGTGCTCCTCGATACCGCCCGCATCGTCCGCCGGTTTCTTTCCCTTTCCCCCTAACCCTCGGCCGTTTGGTCTCCCCTGCCGAGGGCCTCCATCTGGTTGGGCTTTTATTTATATATGTATTTTTATATTTAGTAATGTTATTGATATTTATGTATATTTATCTTTTCATTTCCATTTATAATTATATATTTATAGAACCCAACCAGATGAGAAAACTATATTGATAGCCCACATAATAATAAAATATTTATTCATTGACCAAAAGTAATAAAATATTTAAAGGTTAAACTAATACAAAAATAATATTTTTAGAAGGACAATGAAAGGGTTCTGACTCAGCATGTGTTGCAGAGAATCTACAACGCTGTTATTCTGTCAGCACCCATATACCTACTTAGTGAGCTAAAGTATAACTACGCGTACATCACCGATTATTTTACAAATAGCTTTTAGTGTTAAATTATTTATTTATTCAGCCAGTACAAGAACTTTATAATTAACCAGTACAAGTTATCATAATATTTCTATTAATAATTTGATAATTAATATACATGTACAAGAGATAAAACATAATATAAACAAAATATAAACGTAATATAAACAAAAACATGAAAAAAAAATATAATAGTATTAAAAGTAAGAGCTACAGTAGTGTTTTATTTATTCAGACTAATTATAATAATTATGCTAGAACAACGTAATGGTTATTAAAAAGAATATTGGTAGTAAATGTAAGTTACATAATTGCATATATTCAGCCCTAACCGATTTTTTTTTTATATTTATGACATTTTCTGCGTACTTAATAAATACTCTTTGTATTTTCTCTTAAAACTGTTCTTATTTGTTATGACTCGTAATGGTGGTGGAAGATCATTCCAACATTTTGTGGCCATAAATTTGTAACTACCACGAAATGCTGATGTCCTATATTGAGGTATGCAAAGTACTTTTGCACACTTTCGGATACCGTACATATGTTGATTTTGTCTCCACTGAAGCTTTTCATATAGGTATTCTGGTTTCTTTGTTTTTATCACTCCAAATAGCAGGGAGGCATAAAATAATTTGAGACGTTCCTGCATTTTAAGCATATTAGAGGCATTAAGGTAAGGTGTAACATGTGTTCGTCTTGGGATGTAAAAACAGTAACGAGCGCAAGCATTTTGTACCCTTTGAATTAAATTTTTTGATTTTTTAAATAGGCAAGGTCCATACAGAGTTATACAATAATTTAGTTTAGACAGAACTAAGGTTTCACATAATTTAACACGTAAGTCTACAGTAATAAACTGCCTGATTGAATATAAAACTTTCAATCGGAAAAAACAACTTTTTACGACATTAATTACATGATTTTCAAACTTTAAATAATTGTCCATAAGAACCCCAAGATTTCGTACTTCAAAAACTCGTTCAATGTTTTTCCCATCAATACGTACGTTAGGATCAGTAGAAGTTATGTCCTTTACCTGCTTTTTAGTACCTATAATAATAAACTTAGATTTTGTTGGATTAAGGAGCATGGAGTTATTTTGTGACCAAGAACTAATTCGTTGAAGATCCTCATTTAACTTATCCACCGCTGTATTTACATTTTTACTATCTACACTAATATACACCTGCAGGTCATCGGCATAAATATGGTATTTGCAATTTTCAAGACATGCTGTTATATCGGAACTATAAATGATAAAAAGCAAAGGGCCCAAAATAGATCCTTGTGGGACACCTTTATTGACAGGAAGAAGTTGGGAAACATAGCTTTCGCCATCATTCCTGTTAATTATAACTTGTTGTAGACGATTATTGAGATAACTCTTAAACCACACCAATGCCCCGTTATCAAAACCGTAATATGATAGTTTATCTATTAACAAATCCGTATTTATCGAATCGAATGCTTTTGAAAAATCTAAAAGAGTAAGGATCGTGCCTTTGCCAGAATCCGAAAAAGACAGCACGTCATCTACAACATTTATAAGGGCTGTAGCTGTTCCATGACTCTTCCTAAACCCTGATTGTAACTTAGGTAGTATTTTATTTAGTTCACAAAAGTATACTATTTGAAAGTGTACAACTTTTTCCAATATTTTTGATAAATATGGTAAAATGCTAATAGGCCTTAGGTCGCTTAAATCAACTGCATTTTCTTTTTTTGGTACGGGACGAATTAGTGCGGTTTTCCACTGAGAAGGAAAAGTTGATTCTGTGATAGACCTATTAATTATTGCTGTTATAACCTTTAATGTTTGTGGTAGTGTCAAAAGTATCATTTCCATACTAATTCGATCAACCCCTTGTGCGTTCGACTTGATAGCCATAATAACTTTTGCAACTACACTTTCATGGACTGGCATTAACTTTAATGTGTTTGAGTTATATTTAGAACTTTTAAAGAATTTAGCATAAGACGAACCAATATTGCTTATGTCCGGAATATTAAGAAAGTGGTGGTTAATTTTATCAGGATCATTAAAATGGTCTGGTAAATTGTTCGAATCTTTAAATGAAGGTAATGCTACCGATTTCAAGTTTTTCCACAGAATGTTTGCTTTATGTAGGTTCTGATTAATATGATAGTCAAAATATGCTTTCTTCTCAGTATTAAGACAACTATTAGCTAGTCTTTTAAGAGATTTGTAATGAGTTTTATCACTTTCAGCTTTTGTTTGTCGATACTTATTATGAGCGCTGTCACGCAATTGCATCATGTACCGAACATTACTAGTGAACCATGGCAGTTGTCTTTTTTTAAACGTTACTAATTTCTCAGGAGCATGCTTATCAAATAATTCTAAAATTTTTTTGGAAAACTCAGATACCATTTGATCGACACAGCTAAACCCTATGATTGTATCCCAATTTATAGCTTCGAGATCTGATAGAAAAGCAAGCATATTGATACTTTTAATAGGTCTTATAATTTGTTGTATTGGTGCTATCTTAGGTTTTTTAAAATGGAAGTCAACCAAAATAAAAGCGTGCCCTCCTAATTCTGGTGTATGTTTAACAAGTGTATTTGTAACACGTGCATCCGTGATAACTAAATCAATTAACGTTGCACTGTCTCGTGTGAAGTGTGTAGGTTCTGAAATACAGTTACTTGAATTAGTATAGGTCAGAAATTGTTTAAGGCGTAGAGATTTACTGTCATTAGTATCCAAAATATTAATGTTAAAATCGCCTAATAATATAAAATAATCAAAGTTGGATTGTGAAGTTAAAGTGTCGCTGAGAGAATCAAGAAAATTATCCACATTGACCGATTGTGGTCGATATGCTGTACCAATTAATATTCTAGTCCTGTTTATGGTTACCGATATCCATTGTTGCTCAACTTCAGTAAATGTGTTAATATGTGGACAGGAACGAGCACTTACCCCTCGTCTAATGTAGAAACCTACACCTCCACCCCTAGTTCTTGATATGTTACACGATCTAGGAATATGACGGAAGCTATATCCAGGAACTAATGGGGCACTTACATCGTCACCTGTCTGCAACCATGTTTCGTTAATTGCCATAATGTCAGCAGAGTCACGTTGTAAGGCAACCTGAAACTCGTCTATTTTGCTTCTTATTGACCCAGCATTATAGAGACCAACTCTAAAACTTTTATATCTAGCCATTGTTATATAATATAATGTAATGTCTTAAATTTTGAAACAAATTAAATAAAAAATATAGGGAAAAGTAAGAACACAATAAGTTATAACTTGTACTAACCAACATCGAAATAAAAACAACGCGTATAAACAATATTAAAAAGGATTTCAACAGTTTAGCAGAATGTAGACAAAAGATTGAATTAAAATAAAAAATAAAAAAAAAAAAAATTCAACTTGCTTTTATGCTTCTTCTGGCATACCCAGGTTTCGCTGCCATATAACAAAGTCGGTACCAACACTGCGTTATGTACTGCAAGGCGTGTCCTTGCCTTTTTATTAATGCATTCAGGGCACCATTGACTTTGTTTCCGGCAGCGACACGCCTATCCACATCTAAATCACATCTTCCATCCCGGCTGAAAGCACTCCCCAAGTATACAATTTCATTTACCTGTTCTAGACATTCCTGATTTACCCATATTTCACATTTCGTTCTCTCTTCGTCCTTTTCAAATACCAGAACCATAGTTTTATTAGCATTCAAACGGAGACCTTTAATTTCACATTCCTCTTTCATACACGTGACTAATGCCTGCAGTTCTGCTTCTGATGGTGCAATAAGCACTGCATCATCAGCATACAGCAGACAATTAACTTTTATGTCACCCAATTTCACACCCAAACAGCTATCTTTCAGCTTCTGTAAACAGCTGTCGAGATAGAGTACGAACAGCCAGGAAGACATGACACAACCCTGTTTTACGCCCGCTTGGACGCCAAACATGGGTGACAGGTCATGCCCTACCCGCACACAGGCTTTACAGTCATAGTAAAGTGACTGCACAGCCCTTAACAATCGACCATCCACACCATATCCCGGCAACAGTTCCCACATTTTCTTCCTTATAACCTTATCAAATGCTTTCTCCAGATCCACAAAAGCACAGAAAATCCTCTGGTTAACACTCAGAAGCTTCTCCGTGATCATGTGGAGAGAAAACATTTGATCCGTGCATCCTCTTCCAGGTCTAAATCCGCATTGTGCCTCCCATAAGAATCTTTCCGATTTCTCTTGCATCCTGCGTGTCAAAACCTTCGAATAAACTTTACTTGCTAAACTGGTCAAGCTGATCGCCCGATAGCTCCCGCAGTCAAAATGTGAACCTTTACCTTTATATAAAGGCACAATGACCGCGGATCGCCAATCATCCGGGACATCTCCCGTCCGCCAGCACAAATTGCACAGCAGATGAAAGCTGTCCCAGACGCGAGGCCCACCGTACTTGACCATTTCAGCCGTAACTCTGTCTAGTCCCGCAGCCTTACCATATTTCAAACTTCGAATCGCACGTTCAATCTCTTTCATGCTGATGACCTCAGTGTCATCGAGGTCCGTGTCTGGCGTGCCAGTCACGGCGTCACCCCCGGATCCTTCACTAAGATCATGACACGCATACAATTCTCTATAAAATTCACTCCATCGCTGCATGACGTCCGATTTTTCTGAGAGGACGTCATTGGTTCTCGAAAGCACTTTGTTCATTCTTAAAGCTGTCGCACCACTCCGGGACCTTCCAACCTCTTTCCAGAAGAGTTTGGAGTTTTCCCTAAAGTTGTGCGACAACCTCTCGTCCGCTTCTATTCTACACCTTTCACGTACTTCCTCTATCAATGTTTTCGCATGAACTTTCTGCAGCTTATATCTTTCTTTCATCTTCTCTCTCATATGCTCATCGTTACTAGAGGCTAAGTAGTCTAACCATGCTTTTTTCTTCTTTTTTACAGCTTCTTTCACGTCGTCATTCCACCATGCATCTCTTCTTTTACTACTACCTCTTTTTGTCGTACCACATACTTCTTCCGCTGCACTTACCATTCCATCCCTAAGGTTCTGCCATAATCTCTCCACACATTCTTTCCTGCCATCGATGGTGTCAAGCTTTTCGGCTACCCTCGTGTGATATTTGTCCCTAGTATCCGCTTCCTGAAGCTTCCAGCTTCGGATGCGACAGACCGACTGTGGTTCTGTTACTGCCGTCCGGTGGCGCCAACCCGCGAACAAACCCCTAAATCTAGTAATTACTAGATAATGATCCGTTCCCAGGTCAGCACCCCTGAACACTCGTGTATCCATCACCTGTTTTCGCAGTCGGTCATCCACCAGGAACAAATCAATCATACTTCTCTCATTCTTTCTTTCTCTAGTGTACATATGGATCTTCCTGTGATTAAACATAGTGTTTGTCACAAGAAGACCCTTTTCCTTGCATACAGCCAGTATAAGCTTGCCAGCATCATTAACCCTTTTATCTCCAAACTTTCCAAGCACCGACTCGTATCCTGGTCGAGCGATGCCTTGTAGTGTTATGCTTATACATACTTACATATCATTTTACACTATTTTAAATTTATTTTTCCATTCTGTTTTTGATGTTCTGCATTCGCCTCAAAACTTGATATTTTGCTTCACCTTTATTTCTATAGGATCCTGTAATATTTTTAAACCATAAGAACACAATAACAAATCATTTTCACTTCGTATTTTTCATGCTATCAGCACTTTTTAAATCGGTGTCAATGGAGTCTACCTTTTTCGGTCTTTTATTTAGTTCTCCGTAACTCTGCAATTTCGGGTTTCGTGCGCGCTGTTGCGCTATTTTTTTTTCCTATATAAATAATATCTCATTTTTCACTTAAATCTTGCCGTTTCTGTATTACGAGCCTAAAACCAAAATTTGACATGTTTTGACATCGTTGTTTATCAGGTTGTCATGGCAATTTTTATTCAAATATCGTTACCGGCCTGATGTTTTTACTTCAAAATACTCCTTTCTTCTTGGCCATTTACAAGAATTTGCTTTTAATTTAAATAATTTCAAATTTAATGAGAATAATTTTCCGTTCTTATGCCAGATCCGTCAAAAAAAGGAAAAGATAGCCGAACAATCGGCGAATGGGGGAGTCTGACTTGAGCTTTGATACTTGAAGCATCTCCTAAAGGCCTTTTCCGCACTGCCTCGGGATCCTGCAAGCCTCTGCCCGCTCCTTAAGTCGTCGCCTAGCCACGCCTACGCGTGTACCTACTTCAAACGCTGCGTGCCTTCTCCAGACGTTGCGTGGACCTACTCCAGACGCTGCGTGTCTATTCCGGACGCTGTGTGTGTCTACTCCGGAAGTTGTGCTTGCCTACTTCAAGCGCCGCGTGTACCTACTTTAAACGCCGCGTGCCTACTCCAGACGTTTCGTGGACCTACTCCAGACGCTGCGTACCTGCTCAAGACGCTGTGTGTGTCTACTCCAAGCGCTGCGTGTACCTTCTCCAGACGCTGCGTGTGCTTTCTCCAGATTCTGCGTGTACCTAGAGCAGGAGCTGTGCACCTATCATAGGCATAGCCTGTGCATACTTCGTTGCAGTATCTTTATCTTTGTTATTTTTTTTTTAATAATATTGTAAATCACCATCTTCATTACAACCCATCATCACCTTCATACCTTTTTTATAAAAGAAACTGTAAAATTTTTTCAAATTTTTAAATAATTTATTTTATTTTGGTTGTTTTCGTTGTAGTTAAGTTAGGTTCTTTAGTTTTTATTGTCGCTTCACGACAATTTGGCGCCCGACGTAAAGTTCTTCTTTTCTTCACCTTAGCTACGCCTTATCCATTTCCTTTTGATTGGATTGCTTTCTCTTTCGTTCTTAACTCTTTATTTACTCATCCTTATCATATCTTCCAAATTCTAAAACAAAACTTCATCTAGTTTTTCAACTTATCTGGATTATATTTAGACCTACATATAACACTTCACTTACAATCATCACTTTAATATTTTTATTCTAGATAACTTAAAGAGGTACAATTTTTTAATTAAATTTTTATTTCTTAAACTTAACTTTACACTTAATTATAACAATGAAAATGGTTATTAAGTATGAATTCCTTAACAAGGCCGAACTCGAATACGAAGTGAAGATTAGATGTGAGGAACCAGCTAATACTGTTTTGCATGACACTACATTTGTATATATGTTTGTATATTTGTATATAAGTTTGTATATATGTATAAATATCAATTTCAGACACATCTCGTTAGTGATGTTGCTGACCTCTGGCTTTGAGCCCTACCGCTCTGGCCGTTCTTAATCTTTACTTAAGTGATAGCGACTAAAGCTTGCTTAAGATTAATTTCTTTAACTTTATCTTCACTCAGGAGCGGATGACAACTCCTTAAATAAGCCTGAACGTCCTTTCAAAATTTTTTTTTTCCACGCAGGAGCGGATGACAACTCCTTAAATAAGCCTGAATGTCCTTTCGAAAACACACTTTTAGAGTGGTAGTCATCGAATGTGAACTCCACCCTTACCTGAATGCAGATGATGAATGTAAGAGATAGTATATCTGATTTTGCCTGGTGATGTCTGTTACTGCAAAGCTGTGTTTTCATGGTGTCTTTTAGAATGTACATATCAAAATTTTTGCTGAGTCAAAAATTTTCCAGGGTCGGGGGGAAAATGTAGTGTTATGCTTATACATACTTACATATCATTTTACACTATTTTAAATTTATTTTTCCATTCTGTTTTTGATGTTCTGCATTCGCCTCAAAACTTGATATTTTGCTTCACCTTTATTTCTATAGGATCCTGTAATATTTTTAAACCATAAGAACACAATAACAAATCATTTTCACTTCGTATTTTTCATGCTATCAGCACTTTTTAAATCGGTGTCAATGGAGTCTACCTTTTTCGGTCTTTTATTTAGTTCTCCGTAACTCTGCAATTTCGGGTTTCGTGCGCGCTGTTGCGCTATTTTTTTTTCCTATATAAATAATATCTCATTTTTCACTTAAATCTTGCCGTTTCTGTATTACGAGCCTAAAACCAAAATTTGACATGTTTTGACATCGTTGTTTATCAGGTTGTCATGGCAATTTTTATTCAAATATCGTTACCGGCCTGATGTTTTTACTTCAAAATACTCCTTTCTTCTTGGCCATTTACAAGAATTTGCTTTTAATTTAAATAATTTCAAATTTAATGAGAATAATTTTCCGTTCTTATGCCAGATCCGTCAAAAAAAGGAAAAGATAGCCGAACAATCGGCGAATGGGGGAGTCTGACTTGAGCTTTGATACTTGAAGCATCTCCTAAAGGCCTTTTCCGCACTGCCTCGGGATCCTGCAAGCCTCTGCCCGCTCCTTAAGTCGTCGCCTAGCCACGCCTACGCGTGTACCTACTTCAAACGCTGCGTGCCTTCTCCAGACGTTGCGTGGACCTACTCCAGACGCTGCGTGTCTATTCCGGACGCTGTGTGTGTCTACTCCGGAAGTTGTGCTTGCCTACTTCAAGCGCCGCGTGTACCTACTTTAAACGCCGCGTGCCTACTCCAGACGTTTCGTGGACCTACTCCAGACGCTGCGTACCTGCTCAAGACGCTGTGTGTGTCTACTCCAAGCGCTGCGTGTACCTTCTCCAGACGCTGCGTGTGCTTTCTCCAGATTCTGCGTGTACCTAGAGCAGGAGCTGTGCACCTATCATAGGCATAGCCTGTGCATACTTCGTTGCAGTATCTTTATCTTTGTTATTTTTTTTTAATAATATTGTAAATCACCATTTTCATTACAACCCATCATCACCTTCATACCTTTTTTATAAAAGAAACTGTAAAATTTTTTCAAATTTTTAAATAATTTATTTTATTTTGGTTGTTTTCGTTGTAGTTAAGTTAGGTTCTTTAGTTTTTATTGTCGCTTCACGACAGCCTACCCATCCATTCAAATCACCACATACAACAGTTCTTTCGTTTCCCTTAACCAAATCTAGAACTTCTCTTACATTCTCCCAAAACTCCTCCAGCTCAGCCCTGGACGACGAAGCTACCGGCGCATAAACAGCCAAAAGGAATAACTTCGTCAGTCCCATTTTGAAGCGAACCCAGAGAAGTCTTGAGTTCACAACCTTGTATTCAGTCATAAGATCGACCAACCGGGACGACAACAGCACTCCCACTCCTTGGCAGGCGTTCTCGCTTTCCGGGACTCCGGACCATATAGCTAACGTCCCGCCAGGGAGCTCTTCAATACCACTGCCTTTCCGTTTGGTCTCCGATATACACACGACATCTAATTCTCTTTCTTTCATTATTTCGATCAACTCATTCGTCTTATCTCTCATGCCTCCTCTAACATTCCACGTGCCAACTCTGCACTCCGTCCTCCACCTTCCGCCGTGTCGGGCTGTGCGTGACGGGTGACGGTCCCCATCGCCGCTTTGCGCGCTGCATTCCACACCAACGGGGACGAGCTGGTGTGCGTCGCCTTGGGGGGACGCCCTAACCCTCGTTCGCATGGGTGCGCAGCTGTGTAGAATTGCAGCCCCGAAAAGGGCTGGCAGGGGTCGCGACGAGCACGCTTCTACAATGACCCCCAATGAGTTAATGAGAAGAAAAAGTTAAAAGTATTTCCAAAAACCATATACAAAGTTTTTAAACGAATATTAAAACAAACTTAGGAGAGAATGATTAAATATATATTTAATTTGAAAGCCATTCATAAAGATGAGAGGAAATCGGATTTAACTCGTAACGGAAATGATGCTATTGGCAATATTGCGGGTGCCACTTTAATAGTACCGTTGAGTTCTATTTTAATCGAATGAAACAAAATAATATGTTCATTATGATGCATTCACTCTGGGTTTTTGTGAATATTAATAAGATTTTATGAATATGGTATTAATTTTTTAATTTAAAGTTCCTTGTTGTTTTTTTGTTTTGATTCTTGTATTAATGTGTTTTACTTTATAACTATAAGAGTTTTCTATTGTTTTAATTTGTATCTTACAAAGCAGTGTGGGTAATTGAAGTTAAAATATTTGTAAGTACTATTCACAAATACAAAACTGTTCGCAATCGATTTATAAAATAATAAAAAAACATTTTTACAATTATGTAGTTGATAAGTTATATCAGTTATTTTAGTTTTAGTTTGTTTTATTTAAATAAATTTTGTATATCATAGTACTACGTGAAGAGATAATATTATAATTCAAAATTGCCACCATTTTTACCACTTTTTGCGCAATGTTTCTGTGACCTCTAGATTAACATTTGATTACTTTATTGTCACATTCAGAACTTGTACCAAGCATACAAATAGACAAGTATCCAGTACTGATCCACAAATATTAAATGTCATTAATTCCTAGTTCATAGATAAGTAAGTTTAAAATTTATCGAAAAAATTGTACCAAATAGATAAATACAAGGTAAAGCGAATTTACAAACGTATTGATAGGATCCGTAATATTTTTGTTCAATATGGAATAAAGAGAAAAACGATGAATTGATATCCAAGCTTTTCAAAAATCCTCAAATTATCTTAAGCCACACTTAAGCGCAGTGGAACACTGAATTAGTCCACAAATCAAACGAAATGGCGATAGCGATATTTTCGCTTAGGAAGGAACATTTCAACAGTTCATAACTTCCAGATGACGGAACTTCTGCCGATTAATGCATTGATATAACTATGATTAATCGCTCCACTGACATATTTTAATTGACCTTGCACAAGTAGTAAATTGAACAATTTTGTAAAGATAACGTTCAATCTAGACTAACGTTTGATGAGCATGAGTAAATTATTCAAAACCAAGTTTTATCTTTCGGGTGTGGTAAAACTTGTTTTAAATAAATGTGTATAAAGTTCAAATCAGAATAAAGCTGAAAGTGAATATAGTTAAATTCATACATGAAATTCATTAGTTATAAAACTATAGACGAATTAATAAAAATTAAAAGTAAGAATAACAAGATAGATAACATAAATGGCTTTTTAGTAATAATATGATTTGTGTATTTATAGTCGGTCCTCAGGTAAATATTGCTGTGGTGTTAGGGTAAGTGAACAAATACAGTTTCAACATTCCTCAAACTAAGTTCCAGGACAAACAACCTAAGTAAATTGACAAGGTACCATACGTGCGACTTGTTAGCGATGTATGCTACTGGGCAAATTGTTAAAATATTCTGCTGAGCTAATTCTTGGAATTTCGATAATTTGAGCATTTTCGATTTAATACTATATTAGTAATCCAATTTTCAAACTACATAAAATAATAACATACTCGTATCTTCATTGTCGTTTATGCTCAAATATAATTTATAAAGGTACCTCAAAATCTGACATTCATACTGAGGAAGGATTATAGAAAAAACTTCCACACATGAACTGATTATTTTGTATAATTCTCTCTCGTAGTATGCATCCTATACCTTTAAACGAGCAATTCTTGTATATATATATCATCATCATCAGCATCATCACCATTACAGCCCTTTACAAGTCCACTGCTGAACATAGGCCTCCCCTAAGGTATGCCATAAAAGGTTCTCGAGTGGCAGCCCCGTGCCGGTAGACGAAGTGTAGGGCGACCCCCCACTAGATGGAGTGACGACCTGGTAAGACATGCAGGAAGTCGATGGATGCAGGTGGCTCAGGACCGTGCTTTGTGGCATACCTTGGGGGAGGCCTATTTTCAAGTTCCCTTCTTTTTTGAGAAAATCTATTTTTCGAGGCCTTTTTTAGTATTTTTTAAAAACATGAAAATTTAAATTCAACTAATTGTACTCATGATTTTTTATTCAAATAACCAGTTCAGTTTTTTCTATTATGTCGCTAAGATCAAAAAATATTATTCGTATTTCATCAGTATGTAATTTATCTAAATATAATTTCCAAAACACACGAATTAAAAAAAACCGAGCGGAAAATACTGAGCAAAGCTCGGTCAACCGGGTACTAAATAATAGTTTAAAAAAAATAAAAAATAAAAACACCTTTTTATGTATAGTGATACTATAGTGAGAAATACATAAAAAACAAATACTGATTACTCAGTTAGAAATATTGTAACAATACAATATAGAATTTTAGTCCGCTCATGAAAATATAAAATTTTATTGATAACAATATTCACATACCGCGGCTTGAAAGGTAAAATATGCATCAATATGTTTTCAATCCAATATGAAAGCAATCTAAAAGTCTGAGTGAGGCGACTATGAGAAAATCTCAGAGAAATTTCCGTAACTATGTGAGCTCAAAGAAATATATATTCCGTAACAAAAATCTCGCCCGCTTTCGCCATTAATACGAGGACCTCTACTTTTATTTTCGGTTTATTGAGAAAATTTGTTGTATTGTGTGTAATATAGCAGCAATTAATCGTCATTCTTCATCATTACAGCCTGTTAAAGGCAGACTCACGGTGCGATTAGGGATGGTAGATTCTCTTACGCCGGCACTACACGGCGATTACGCTTTAGACGCATAGTCGCCTTACGCAGCAATTAATAACTTTGGTATTGAATTAAGAAAATGTGCTAGTTAATTTGCGGCAACATACTAGTTGAGCCAATTTCTGTGTTCTAGTAAATCCCAAAGATATAAACATTAACAATATTAAATTATAATAAAAATTCAGTCTTTACTATGGATACATAATGGAGTTCAGTGCAAAAAAATTGTGAGAATTAATTGTTTTAACGGAATTTAATTTAAATTACAAGAAATAAATATGTTTGCTTACCACCACACCACATATATACCATATCGCTACGTGGGTATTGTAATAGGTGACCGAGGGAGACGAACCAAGAGATAGATAGTAACATCTTTCTAATAACGACTAAAAAAAGCTGCGATTGCGTACGTTGTCGTCAGCAAAGGACTGTTATTGTTCATCCTTGCAGGTTTCGGGCCTCGGAGCATACCCCATTACCCGGGTAATCATCACAGCCCATTTCTATAGGCCGGTCCTGAGAGCCGTACAGGTACGGCATTGTAGGCAATCTTCTTTGGTGTATTGGGCGCTGCTAGGTAGGTGCTTCCGAAGGGTCAGCAGTCTCGAAGCCTCACGGAGTCCCGCGACGGTCCCGAGAGCGGTTCTCGACGTAAGACCAGTCCTGCTGACAGGTGTGCGCTCCAGCAGCACTCCGGGCCTCAGGTGCTCCTCCCTAGCTCCAGGTAATGGCCTGGCTGTTTCCTAAGCATAGTTGGCGTATCTCGCGCCTCTGGGAAGAGATCTGCCGAAGGGTCAGCGACTTCCAGGTCTCGCGGAGACAGATTTCGAGGCGGAGGTAATGTTACCAACAGGCGCGCGCTTTCCTAGCAGCACTCCGGGCCTCCAGAGCTCGCTTCCTAGCATATTAGGTGACACGCAGTGTGGAGTATGTAACGTCCCGGGAGGGGTCAGGGGCGTCTTCGAGACTCGACCTAAGCCGAGTTTGCCCCACGGCACGTACACCCACTGCGAAGCGACGTGCTGTATTTCTCCCTCCCGGGTGGAATCCGACGACCAACGGACGTAACCGGCTGCGAGCGCAGTCCGGACGCGACTTAACTACGATTGCTGCGATGCAAATAAGTATTTCACTATAAGGCATACTATAGAGAAGACCCTAGGTTCAACAGAGGACTTTTATCCTAAACAGACCGAAATGAATGATGACGAGTGAATACATTCATTCATAGATATCGGTAGAAAGTCAACTTATACGTGGTAGAGTCACGCTATATTTACTTATGACTGTAGCATGGATGGATCGGCTCGACTGACGAGGGGCCACCCTCTCATAGAATATCAATGCAAACTAGCAGCATAATATTGCTGTGTTTCATGTAATAGTATAGAGAACCTGAGGCTATTTTGACGAGTTATTTCTTCGATCTCAGTCTTCAGGGGTGATAACACATTTTTATTTTGATACTTAATCAATGATATAATCGTAGATGTCTATAAGATGCAGTACCCTCTTATCATCAGGTTAAATTAGTCTTGTCGATTTCGTTTATATAAAATAAAACACAATAAGTAACAAACTAACAACAAACCTGAATAGTAAACTTACCTAAATATATTTATTAAGAAATACTGGCGTATAACTTGATATGCTAATTTATGCAGTTGTATTTCACACATAGTCTGCGGTTCTGAAGTGTGTATGTAAATATGGGTTCTATGTACGCCATTTCAAGCCCCTCGGGGCAAAAACATCTGAAGCAGGCAAGTAATAGTACACTTCATACGTAATTGAAAATGGTTGCTAAACCCCATGGTGTAAATAATTTACTGTAGTCTAAGATCCGGATTATAAAATATCCCCTCAACATTTTTCTTGATGAAATATTTTTTTTACAATCCCCATCAACATCATTACAGCCCTTCACAAGTCCACTGCTGAACATAGGCCTCTCCCAAGGTATAACACAAAGCACGGTCCTGAGCCACCTAATTCGTCGACTTCCTGCATTTCTTAACAGGTCGTCACTCCATCTAGTGGGAGGTCGCCCTACACTTCGCCTACCAGTACGACGCAGCCACTCGAGAACCTTTATTCCCCAACGGTTGTCGGTTCTTCAAGCTATACGGCCAGCCCATTGCTACTTCAGCTTACTAATCCGTTGAACTATGTCGGTCACTCTGGTTCTTCTGCGGACATCCTCATTTCTAAGTTTATCATGCAGAGAAACCCTGAGCATAAGCCTCTCCATAGCTCGATGAGTGACTTTGAGCGTCCTCATACGGCCAGCAGTGAAGGACCACGTTTCGGTTCCATAGGTCATCACTGGCAACACGCACTGTTTGTATAGTCTAGTTTTTAGGTTTTGAGGTATAGCTGACGAAAAGATTTGTCGTAATTTCCCGAACGCTTCCCAGCCGAGTTGAATCCGTCGATTGACCTCTCGGTCGAAGTTGGACTGACCTAGTCGAACAATTTGTCACAAATAAACGTACGTAAGCGTATAGAGAGTTCTGCAGGAATGCACGGCTCTAGAGATGTCCTCATACATTTCCTCCACCTCCTCATCTGGATGTGCCGCGGTGGGTGCGTAAACCTGTATGACCTTCAGCGAATACCGTTTGGTGATTCTGAGTATCAGGTAGGCGACCCTCGTCGACATACTCTCAGTCTCTACAACGTTGTTTGACGAAAGACTTGTAGACGATAAATCCGACACCTCCTTGGGACAGATGGTCACTTTCCGGTGATAGAGTTAGCTGCCGGAATCGAGGATTACCGTGTCCTCCACCTCTAGTCAGACCTCGAATAATCCTATTATATGCCAGTGCAACTTGTCTACCTCTTGTTCCAGCTCCAGTATCTTCTCGTCAGTCCTCAGGGTGCTTGCGTTAGATTATGTTGCCAGGTCGAGTCGTCGTTGGTGGCAAACGAACATCCACGGGGGTTTCTTAGCACCACCTGCCCCGCCGTTATCATGGTCGCCATCGTAGCCAGGAATAGCGGGGCCGCCAGGGACTGGGGGCCGTTTTTTGTGCCGTTCCTCATATTTGCCATAGTTGATTCACTAGGCGAGCGAGTTGGCAACCGCAGTTTTTTTTTATTGTATAGTTGTAATTATCGGGAAGATGCTACTAGCCATCTCCTGCCTGCCTCCCTCTGTCGCCTCTTACATCACCCACGGGAAGATATGGGGTAGTGGATGTTCTCAGCCGCTACTACACGCCATTTTTACAATAGAGTATATAACCACTAGCACGTCCGTGGAGAGTATAGTAGCCAAACAAAATATTTCGTCGTCCGTCCGGCATAGTATACTATCTAAAACGACACGTTGTAAATGTTGCCATCTAGTTTAAAAATGCCGAAATAAATGAACGTTGTGCTTGACAAAAATTATTATCTATGAACAACATAAGAAGGCAGTGTTTAGTGTTTGGGTGCATAGAATTAAAAATAACAACTTCAGTCGACTTGTCACGAAAGTGTTGCGGAGCACCAGCGATTATGTCGTAAGTATTTCGTATTTATTTTACTTAATTGTTAGATTATTGTACATCAAGATGAACTTTAGAATGTGTACTTTGTGATAACACTTAAGCGGTAAAGTTTCTTGTACAAAATCGGCTCTAATTTGAACTTTAAAATATTGTTCTTACCAAAACAATGACGTCTTTGTAATTCACAGTCGCTAGTCATCTTGTTTATATATCTGGCTTACGTGTTTTTCAGTGAAGTAATAGTGATTAAATTTCTAATAAACATACTCATACACTTTTTAGTTAAAAATATATTCAAATATCAAAGGATTCACAATTAATATCAATGTGTTCTTCAGGTTTTTTCGTATGGCTAGTGCGGTATTCAGGGACGTTAGTAGTAGTAACAAAAGTTATAAATAAGGATCTCTAGAAACGAAGAAGTGTGTTTTTGATATCTAATACTGCTTGATGTTATCTCGTGTTTTATTTTTGTTGTAATATATTAATTATATTGATTCATTTTCACACTTGTTTCGTGTTTCGAAAATCGTATTTGCACACTTTTACTGTATTTGAAATTTTAATGTTTTTGTATTTTTGGGTTATTTACCTTTTGTGATATTTTTTTGTTCTAATTATTTCAAAAGTCAAGAATTTATTCCTCGAAACTAATGCAACACATTCCGAAGTTTTTGTTTCTCCTATAAAATTTACTTTGTTTTCTTTTTCTTCGGGGACGTCGATTTAGACAATAGTTTTTTAATTTTATCGTTTTAAGCCAAAATTATAAATCATTAAAATATTTTATCACTTATTTGTATTTCATTCAACATTATCGTTTATAGAAAGCCTTAGATGGACGGCCATCTTCTTCAATTTGAACGACGCGCGACAACTCGGCAATTGTCAAGAGGCTGCCGCAAAATTGCAAGGAGAATGTGTTTTGATTTGATTTGTTTAGCTATTTAGAAATATTTAAATATCAAGATATTAGAATCATATTAAGGGGAAATTAATCTATTTTTTTTAGTGTTGTGATGGTAAAAATTACTATATTTTATGTTTACGAAACAAAGGGCATAGCCCATTTTCGGCCATGGAACGCCCAAAAATGTGCATTTGTTAAAAAAATTATATCTTTATTTATGGTTATTAATCGCGGTATTCATTTATCCTCAAGCAATGGGAATATTTTTGCACAAATTAAAAGTACCGAAAAGATAATAATAAAAATTAGGTAAATCATTATGTCATTAGTTTGTGAATAAAAAAAGCGTTGCCAATCACAAAACACATTTAAAAAAATCGATTCTCTTTTTCGATCGATTATTTACGGTGTCATCATTACAGTGCTAATATAATTTTTAAATAATTATTATGTTATGATAATTAGACAAGGGAATTACTAGCTGATTTCCAATGAATTCTTTTGAGAGTAACAAAACGCTACGGCACAATTTAACTGTTAATCTTAACCGATCTTCTTTAAAAACAGATAAGAACTGTTATTCTTATCTGTTTTTAAAGAAGATCGGTTAAGTTATTTTTATCTGTTTATAACAATACATTTAAAATAGAATCATGTTATGATAACGAAACAAGTTAGTTTCCAGCTGATTTACCATGAATCCTTTAACCTTTTGAGCGCCAAAGTCGCCTATACTTGACCAACACCTGCGGGTCCTGAGCGCCAACGACGTCTATAGTTGACAAAAAACCCGGCTCTCAATAATATGAAATATAGATATTGGAAAATTATTACAGGTACTTTAATTCTACACTCCTCAAAATAGGAATAACCCAGCAACATATGAGTATAAACAACAAGTCTTCTAGAGCCACAAGTACTAAGAAACATTGAACTAATAAAAATGGATTTTTATCTAAGCAAATACTATGTCCAGCACGCCAAAGTCGTCTATGGTTGACCGCTAGTGTCAAACGCGGGAGGCATAGATTTCTTGAAAACTATCCAAAATTCAGCTCAATGGTGTTTTTTTCTATAATTATTGATATTTGAATAAAACAAAGGTTAGAGAAACATAAAACTATAATTAGCTACATGAATAAAAAATGTTATCGGATCATCTTCACATAATAAATCTAATATCTCAACTCTAGCGCATCTTTAGCGCGTCATCGAAAATCAGTTCACTGGGCACCGTGATCAAGGATAGACGACACCCTGATGATGTCATAAGTGATTACCGAGAAAAGTAGAGCAATGCAACATGAACGATTCCTCAGAACTCATTCGGATTTTGGAAAGCGTCGATGATGATGAATTTTTATTTTTGATTGATGAATTGAATTTTTGATTGATTGATGAACAATTATGTTTATTTATTCCACGACCAAGATTTTAATATTATAAGGCTGATTTACCTAGTGCGAATAATTATATACAATTGTTGATTAACGAATAATTATGTACCTTTTTTAATAATAATACAAAATTACAATTAATGTTTTTTTTACTTAAGGTGTGAAGAGCAATTTTTCATTTTGTGTTGTGCCATTTTCTTTCTCAGTCTTAAAATCATCAGCAGCATCAGCATCATATCAAATCCCCATTGTCATAAGAGTGTAAGACTTTTCTTCTGTGCTTCACTTGGCCTTACGCCTTCCCCGACACATAAAATATTATGAGTCGATGTCTGTATATTTCAGTTAGATCGATTTTGAAATCGATACACAACATTCTAAGCATGTTTCAAAAAGGAAGGTCAGCTACACCGTTGTCGTCCAGTCGTGACAGTGTCGTCATTAGGATGGAGAGTAGTGCTGTGGTTTACTACTATTTTATTGTTATTGTTTGTTTTTTATTTATGTTTATATGTACAAAGTACATATATAAAAAGAGTGGATGACAGCACAAGATTAAATAAAACATACAGTATATAAAGAGTCATTTATAGCATAAAAAACCAACAAAAACAAGTTATTTTACGTTATCGATATATCAACTCTTGGCAACACTATTTTGTTTTGGCGTACAGGACACGGTAATGCGTTTTTGGCGAGGCGCTCAAAAGGTTAAAGCTTAACAAAACGCTACTGCACAATTTAACTGTTCTTAAAAATACATTTCAAATAGCATTTAAATAAATAAAGGAAAATATATTTTAAAAAGTGTGCAGAACTTAAAGTGCCTCAAAGATTGTTTTTTAACGATATTATATATATATTATTATATTTAACGATATTATATGATAATAAAAATCGATATCTTTTCATCGATTTTACGTCAGTTAAGTGGCAACATCGAGTCTGACAGCTAGGCCCTGTCAATGAAATCACAATTCAGTTCACAACTATATCTATACCTATATAAATAGTCACATGTAGAATTGACATATCAAAATATTTATAGATTTAAGAATTGACATAACATGGACCCCGCACCCCCTTCGTTCAATAACCCCTGCACGAACTTGGACTCGATATCCACAGTTAACAATGATCCCAGCTTCCACGCCAGCCAGACTTCTTTCCAGCCAGGTAAATAGTTACAATCATGTGTCATGTCTTCCTTTTCTTCATTCTACAATTGCAGCAATGCTTATTAACTGAGTTGTCTTATAATTATATCAATTGATATAATAATTATGGCTTCTTTATTAGGTACAAGTTTCGAGTGATAGTGTAGTATGTCACGCATGTTAGACTGCAGCCTGGAATCAAATACGACATCCAACTAGCGAACAGGAAAATTCACCAATTATTAGTCATGGACATGTATGTATCAGCTGTCGCAAGTCACTTTTGAGAATAAGATCACACATTTTGTTTGGGTCTGATTCTCCACGTGAGGAACTCATAAGGAATGAAATTGCCCATCAAATTGCACTACGTGAGGTACGTGTTCAACATTTTTTAATTTATTAAGTGTGTGTGCTCATATTCGATAGTGATACATGTTTTACTCTGATTACATCCACACAAACTATATCTGACGAACATACAAGCTTATTTATAACATGGCGATAAGATTAGCTTGTTACCACCAGATAGACTGCTACCGTTTTTACCAACTACCAAGTAATGAGACAATTGATTTTTCATTGTTTTTGGACTACTGGTAGTTTTTAAGTGCTTAATTATTAAATAATTTAAGCCATTAAGTCTCCTATGTGCAGTAACAATTAACTTGATAAATATTTTATATGTATTTGAGTTTAAAGGAAACAAATCTATTTTATTTTTATTTAGTTCACTTTTTCACTTTCGTATTTAATATTATTTCAGTTGCCATCGTCATCTCGTGTGTGTCATAATTGTTGGCGAAGGTTTGATAGAGCAGCATCACATTCAACTGCAGAACGGAAACCATCTGAATCATCTAGTTCATCCTCGTTGCAATCTGAAGTCGGTAATGTATTGCACCTAGATTCAAACATTCTAATTTCAATAGAGAATGAAGCTGGGTACTCCCACCTGCTTGGGACCCTGTAATTAATAACATTAAAACTAAACCCAAGTATACCACGCAAGACTTCAGGACAGTAAGTTTATTCTGCGTAGATCGGACCATAAATAGTTATTAAAAAGCTGAAGTTACTCCAAGTTAACACTGATTTCGGTACACCAGTCACCTCAATCCCCCATGGCCATGTGTGCTGGAAAGCACACGAAACGTCGGGATTTAAAAATCAAAGAAATTAAACGCGATAACATCGGTAAAATTAGTTGTTAAAAAACTGTATTTGTGAAAATAAAAACTTTTATATCTTAAAATTCCCGACTTTTTTAAACCAATTTCTTAACCATTTCATTCTTTTAATTGTATATTATCATATCTATATGCTTTTATATGTGGACACCCATGGCCGAAATGTCTATGAAGAGTGGGCAATGCCCTTTATGGAAAGTTTTTTTTTTATTTTCCACTCGGGAATTGATATAAAACCTTATTTTAAGTATAATAGATTATCATTATCGATTTTTCAAATAGACAAGTCCATTATATAAACGTCTATCTATTTTTCAATATTTATATCTTTGCTGTAGCTATTATATTTTAGCTTTTACAAAGTTTTTTGTTACCGAACAGCGGGAGCAGATTTGCGCGGCTTGAGGCAGTGAGTAGTCGGACATTTGACGCATATTTACCAGCGTGGGGTGGACGTTAGAGTGGATAAACAAATACAAATCGGGGTGAATGACCGCCTATAATTTGGCTACGATGTTTTTAATAAAATTTTATTTTAATAATTTTTTTACCGGTTACGGTCATTATTTTCCGTGATAAAATTGGTCTCAATAGAAAAAAATATATGTAGAAAACGCCGCAACTTTTACTTAGGTTGTTTGCCCTGGAACTTAGTTTGAGAAATGTTGAAACTCTATTTGATTACTTACCCTAACACCACAGCAATATTTACCTGAGTAGCGACTTATAAATACACACATTATTTTATTACTAAGATTCATTCATAGTATCGATATTCTTGTTCTTACTTTGAATTATTCTTAATTCGACTATAGTTACACGAATAACGATGTGATGTATTTTAAGCTCCGAGCGGGCGATGACCTACGCGAGCAATACTTTATTTCGCATTAATATTATATATTTATCTCTATTCACTTGCTCGCACCATGGTACTGCGATTATAGCGACTAAACGATCTTGATCTTCCGTTATATAAGTTTTCGGATGGAGTTCAGTGGATTAAAATTTTTTGGTGTGTCGTTTTACGGTATGGTATGGTATCTAATTATTTTGTTATAATCTACTTGATATATTTTTCATTATTTATGAACCTTAGTATTGAAATAAGTACCTATAAATATTTTGATTGTTTCACAGTAATCGATTATTAACCGATGTTGAACCCCTGATGTCCCGTGGACATGAATTCATGTCCACGGGACATCAGTTTTGTGACCAATGAGTACCGCGGACATGAATTCATGTCTAACAGTAAGCATAACAGTAGCATAGTGGTATAAATAAATAAATAATACAGTTGCAACCTGTTTTAATAAATAAAATAACCAACTCTAACTAATATATTTTTAATCGGTACTCACAGTCAATGACCATATTTTTTTTATAAAAATATTTGCCGCAACGACATTCACCCAGTATATCTCGAGTCAATAATTTCAGGCAGTACATACTATTTATTAAACGCTTTTAAGTTAGGTTACATATTCAAAATCTTGTAGATATTTCTTGTAAATATTGTCTTTTGTAGATTTTTAGTACTTTTACTGCATAATCTGGGTCATTCCATATGGCTAGCATGCAGACATTTTTATTCTCCATTATTATTTCTCCAAAGATAGGATATTTTTTATTTACGTTACGTTACGAATTGATAAACGTATTTATTTTTCTCCATTCCGACTGGTAAAATAGCTCAGTTACAATTAAAATAACTATAATGTGTTAACTATCATGTATAACAATAATGTGCGAATTTTACACTAATTGTAATATACTGTACGAAAGAAAAATACTTCCAACGATTAAAAACTGCGAGCGTAGTTGACGATACTTTATTCACAAAATAGCAGCGCCAAGGCAATCAACGCACACTACGATAATATCGAAACGAGGCGGAGCGCGTGAAATCAAACGACACATGTCCAATCTTGACGTCCGCTCGTGAGGTAATGATTTCAGATGGCCGGTGCAGGGAAATATATGGTTGTTTTATATAATTAATGAAAAAATTATAGTATTAATTTAAAAAGTAAAAATCATAATATAGTTAAAGCAAATGTTGATATTATTTTGTCTATCAGAGTTTTGGCCTAAACATGCATTGGGAGAATGATTATTACTAAATAAATTAATAAGTTATCTTAAATTTGCTTTGAGTTTGTTTTAGTTAAGAAAATGAACTATATTTACCAAGTAATTGTTATTTCAAGGAACGGACGGAGAACATATAATTTCAACGAGGAAACCTTGTAATTCCCCGTTTTTTTTTGTACTACTTTTCTTAAGGATGTTACACCTTTGATACTGCTCCCATTACTATATACTAGAAGCCATAAGATCTTTCTGTTTTTTTGCTATAGTTGCCTTTTGTGATATGATGATAGATTTCTTAACTCTGCTATTTAATGCCACAATGGCATATGATTACAGTAAAATAATTAAACTGGCCTTGTACTCAATGATTCTTCCGTTCAGGACAGCCTATCGAAAGTTCAGCGTTAAACATAAGCCCTAAAAGGTATGAGCAATATCTTAAAGAGGGATATTTGCTATATGCCTCCTAGATAATCGTCCTCTATAACAAGTTTCTTGTTTCATTTTCTTTTAGGGCTTCTTACATATCCACGATTGGCTGATTATCTTTTGGCCCCACTACGCGCCAATATGAATGAATGAAATAATTTAAAATAAAATCCACTATCACATATCTCCGTATGTTTCTCGTAAGAGGCTACAGAGTAAGACAGATATATATATATATATATATATATATATATATATATATATATATATATTATATATATATATATATATATATATATATATATATATATATATATATATATATATATATATATATATATATATATATATATATATATATATATATATATAAGTGCTTTCGTATCTAATATATTGTGTACAAAAGCAGCTTCTTTACAAAATGTTACAAGAATATTTTCTCTTTCACTAAAAATACTATTGCCAGGTTCTTTATCTTCGAACCCCACACGATAAATCATAAAAAAAGTTGGAAAAGAAAATTGCGTACAATCAAAAATAGAAAACCCCCCGGAATCGAGTTGTTGGCGAAACGTATAATGTAATGAAATAATGAGAATGCGGTATTCCACCATTTTTCATAATTCCCGCCTCCGGTCAGACGCTATGTAATTTACTTTTGTTTCAATTGTTACGACTTGTAAAAGAAAAAAAGATTTATTTTACCGCTGAGTTTTTTGTTACATAAATAGCTATCACTGAGAAAACATGAAATGAAATGAATGATTTTTATTCAATATAGATTGTTGTGTAATGCTTATTGAAAGTCATTTTTTTATTTACCACTGGTTCGCCAAAAAACCTCTGTCCTGGGAAGGACCAGCAGGAAACCCAGCGGGGCTTTTTTTTAAATACATTTCAATAAACAATTAATTGATGTTGTGCAAGTTTTGTATGAATTGTTATAGAACCAGCATGGCGACTATCACCTCAATCCCAGGGGTTACTTTCATTTATGTATTCATTTATATTATAATAACCCTTTTTGTACAATTTTTCTTTAATAAAACATTTAAACTTGTTTCATAACAAAATTCGTACATTTTCTGCGATTTTGTAGTAAAAGTGTTATTTTTCATTGCCCCAAAAAACAAAAAACAAATGAATTACTAATTCTCCGGAGTCCAGTAACTGGTATTACAAGCCTATGTTTGTTCCTAGTGTTTAAAGTGTGAACATCTTCATTCTTAGAAAGCTATTTATGTTTTTATAAACATACATTACATTTTCATAAATATATTGCGATGTCAAAGTTTATATGTTTTTACTATAAATTTTTCTCTTAGGGACTCTTTACAATTTAAGTTATAATTCGCCCGTACGGCTCCCTTTTGTAAAACAAATACGAGTTTAACTTCAATGTTACTGGCAGTATCCCATAAGACATTACGCTATGAAAGTAACTAAAATAAACTAATCTAGCTGCTCAACATTGGTTAGACTTCTAATCTTTATTACAGCATATGCTGCAGATCTAAGTCTGCCTGCTAATTTAGATATATGGGGACCCCATTGAAGCTTCGCGTTAATAGTAATACCAAGAAAAATAGTGGTATCCACAATACTCAACTTCCTTCATTTAAGAGTACATTGGTATCCGATTGTTTAACATTAGGTGTGGTAAATTTAATACCTAGGTGGATTGAAAAGTACTCGGCCTAACACAGATCCATTCAATTCTAAAAATCAAATCTACCCACATTATTTAGTTCAGTTCAGACTAGTTCATTGTGTGAAGTTCGAAACGTGTGCGATAATTAGTTGTGATTTTATAAATTTATTAACAAAGTAATCGGACATAATTTCCGCGAATGGAGCAAATCGAGCAGCGTGCCGTCATTAAGTACCTCCATAAGAAGGGGCTATCATCAAAAGTCATCCATGATGACATGGTCAGTACATTAGGCGATTGTGCTCTGTCATATTCATCCGTCAAAAAATGGATAGCAGAATTTAAGCGTGGTAGAGAGAGTGTGAAAGATGAACCCCGCTCTGGAAGGCCTTCGACGTCAACTACTGACGAATATATTAAAAAAGTACTTGATTTAATAATGGGAGACCGCATATTAAAAATTAGAGAGATAGCCGAGATTATAGGCATCTCTTATGAATGAACTCAAAACATCGTTGTCAACGAGTTGGGTTTCCACAAGATGTCTGCGAGGTGGGTTCCGCAACTGCTTTCAGTTGAACAAAAAAGGACGCGATTGACTATTTCACGCGACTGTTTGGAGTTATTTGAAGCCGATGCAGATGATTTTTTGAATCGTTTTGTTACTATGGACGAAACATGGGTTCATTACTGTACACCGGAAACAAAACAACAATCAAAACAGTGGAGAAGACCTGGTTCACCAACCTCTAAAAAGGCTAAGTCGATTTTGTCGGCAAATAAGGTGATGGCTTCAGTATTCTGGGACTCGAAAGGTGTGATTGTGATTAATTATCTTGAAAGGGGTCAGACTATAAACTATGATTACTACTGCACCTTACTACGTCGTTTACGAGAGGAAATAAAAGAAAAACGTCGAGGAATGCTCAGAAGAAAAGTCTTGTTTCATCAAGATAATGCCCGTGTTCACACGTCAGTACAGTCAATGGCCGAAATTCACAACTGTGGCTTTGAACTGTTACCGCATCCGCCGTATTCACCTGATCTGGCACCATCAGACTTCTTTCTGTTCCCTAACCTGAAAAAACACTTGGAATGTCAAAGATTTTCGACAAACGACGAGGTCAAAGCAACTGTAGACGCATATTTTGACTCTAAGGAAGAATCATTTTTTTTCAACGGTCTAAATGCTTGGAAGGGGAGGTGGCAAAAGTGTATTGAACTTGATGGTGATTGTGTAGAAAAATAAAAATATAACTGATTTAGTATGTGTTTATTTTCTTGGTTAGGCCGAGTACTTTTCAATAAATTTTGTCTTATCGCCATTTAGGAGCAAATTATTATCGTGAAACCAATTTTACTAGTTTAGTTTAGTAGTTCAGTTAGATAGAGCATTATTTTCACTGTCAAAATTAGTTGACTGTTGCTTGAGTTTGAAAATTAATGAGGTTTATTTTAACGATTACATGTTTTAATATATTTGGCATATTTTTACTTCAAATACTAGGATTTATTAGGAAGAAAATTCCTTCGGAAATTCTTCGCATCTTTTTTTTTGTGGAATCGTCTACTATCGGCATTTTTTTCGGACCTATACGACTTGGGAACCTTCAAAAACAATCTTAATCCTTTATAAAAACTCGGACCACACCCGCAGTTCTCCTTTTATGCAGTTTTTCATAGGCAGTGGTCGATACTTAACATCCGGTGAGCCGCAAGCTCGTTTGCCTCCTGTTCTATAAAATATTCTACTGTATGTCTTTTTTTTTTCGAATGTTACGCGATATTTTCGTTGAATGCGAAACAAAACTGTTGTTGACAGATTCTGTAGTACGGATTACATCTTCACTATAGTTTGTTACAGATTACCTAAGCTGTTTAGGAAATTATGTTATTTACTTTACAGTACTTACGACCAAAGGGGGAGGGGAGGACTGAGGTGTTTGACTATCTTAATCTGCGTGTATCAGGCCAAAAATTAATATTGAAAAACTGAAGGTTACCGTGCTAACTATTCTCACGTCAAACACTTAAGTCCTCCCCGTGACCATGGTGGTAATGTTCGCGTAAAAATGACATATCGTTATGAAATTATTTGATTTATAATAGAAGTTTAAAGATTATTATACTTCTGCTTTTTAATAAAAGCGTGACTTTTTTAACGATATTGTTATCGTTTTCAATTCGTCTATTCGATATTTTTAAAAAACACCTTCAATAGATATTTTCTTATACAGTGTAACAAGAGAGGAAAGTTTACCGAAGAGGATAAAATACAATGGCAGTTTTTATCGGTAACGAGGCATTTGATCTTAGTCCTCAGGGGTGACATCGAATCTACATTTTGATTCTCAATCGAAGATGGATGTATTTTTTCTATTTGCTACAGCATCAACTTACCAACAGGTGGACAATGTGCCCGTTTGTCACCCTTATTTAAAAAATGCTGCCAGAATTTATAGCATGCTTAACTGTGCTATGAAAAGAGACAAAATATAAAAGGATGGGCGAATTTATATCTTGAACGATGAAAGCGATGAAAACTGCCACATTTGCCGCTTTTATAAAGGTTTGGGTCTTTATTTTACTGTGAACTAATGGTTGCTTTTAATGCTTTCAAGTGCATTATTATATAAATTTAATTGTATAAAGTTATTATTTTTACTTATTTTCTTTCAAAATGGAAATTTGAAAGTTAAAACAAATGTACGAAGTACTTAATTTTTTTAAATAACCCTTAAAAATTAGTCAACTCCAATGGTATTTATTTTTGACCACTGTGACAATATATTCCTTGTAAAAAGCAGTTTATTAGCACCAGGTATAAGCTAGCAACCCACTTTAAGTTCGTCGGGGTGAGATCTGTCAATTTGGAATTAAAACTAAAAAAAACTACTCTACTTATTTTCATTCAAAATGGACATTTAAACGCTAAAACAAATGTATCAAAATACTTGATTTTTTTATAAATAAACTTAAAAAATAATGAACTTTAATGGTATTTATATGTGAACACTGTGACACTATATTCTTTGTAAAATAATAAGTTAGCATATAAGCTAGCAAGCTAGTAACCCACTCTAACTTCATCGGGGTTAGATTTGTTAATTTGGACGTTTCTCGATTTAAGACTATTAAAGACTGACGTTGAAAACAAATGTTGATTTGCTTGTTCCAAATAACATCTCCAAGTATTTTAGAAGCTATGTAGCCTAGATCACTAATTGTATTGCTTTCTATCTGTTCATGAAGTTTTACTATAGTTGGTTCAGCCATTCCGAATATTAACCCGGACGGATAGACTGATAATTTTTTAATGGTTCTTCATGGCTTAATGCCATGCAAATAACAATAAAAGGCAGATATTTCGATATTACAGACAGAAACTTTAATTTTTTTTACATGTAGTATTTATAGTAGATAAGATTATAAGGTAATACATCAAAATCTCCCTTCTTTTCTAAAGTTAAAAGTCATTTGACAATGTTTTGATGTTGTCACTGAGCTTCGGCCTTTTCATTTGCGTACTTTAAAAACAATCTCATCACTGTCGGATATTAATATGAGTACTGCTTTTGAGTCGCTCGTATACATGACATCAAAGCCTTATAAAATCTTTTCTATTATTTAGCAATAACGTGTTCAGTTATGGAGAGATGAAATTGAATTTTCTTGGTTCTATCGAACAAGTTATTATCGATAACGATCTCTTTTGTATGTGATTCAATTTTATACGTTCAACTTTCGGAGAAGCTCATTAACTTTTTTTCTTCTATTGTTTATCATAAAGACTGTGTTTTCTGTAGAGCATGATTTGTCATATATTAATCATTCCAATTGCGTTGCTTAATAACCGGTGATTTCAAGATAATATAAGCCCATTCTGCGTAGATCCGACAAATAACTAATAATTTTTAACCGAAGCTAGCCGTGGTGAGCTATGACACTAAGACACCAACATCTCTGTCTCTTCGTGATCATGGGTTTGTTTTAATAGAACAGGTGCGACAAACGAGCACACTGTCCACCTGATGGTAAGTACTTGCTTGGGCCCACAGGAATCTACTATCCTCGATTACAAATCAAAATGCGGATACGTTGTTACCCGTAAGGATTAAGATGGAATGTCTCGCGTCCAGCAAAAAAGGTCTCCGGTTCTCTACACTCACCATACGAAACACAGCAACATTCAGCTACTATTTTTGCTGCCCTGCTCAAACCGACTAATTCATGCTACAACCATAATATAGCTGCAGCGTGACTATAGGAACATCATGAGCATGCTGTTAATAACTCTAAACAGCGGAAATATAAAAAAGTGTAAGTACGCGATAAAATACGTAAATCTCTGAATATCCTTCTGAGCCATAGATGAAGAAACTAAAGATGTCGCAGAATCACTAAATGTTAGAATTTAGGTAGATTAAGTGAGTTAGACGAGTAAAATCTACTATGTCTACGCGTACACACATATACGCCAATGCACGTAAACAGGAACACCAAGATGTACAACATAAAACACACAAGCACTCCTACAGAAATACATATTTCCACGCACACAGGGGCTAATTTTCGACATCTGCATTATATTTATTTTGAATTTCATAAATTTACAAGTATTCAAATTACTCTTACTTTCTTTTATAATTTAATTTTGTATTATTTGTTAATAATACAAAATTAAATTAATAAAAGATTAAATTAATAAAGAATTTAATTAATAAAACTAAATTAATAGAAGAGTGGAGGTCCACTCTTTCTATACCTATGTAACAGTGGTAGAGTCACGCAGCAGCTTTTGCTCTTACACGTATGGGCTGACTCAAACCGGGGTGGTAGCATCACCTCACAGAAGACCAGCGTGAAGTAGAGGCTTTGCTTCTGCATTTTGTCGGTGAGTGCAGGTGGCCGGAGGCCCAATTCCGCCCCCCCCCTCTAAACATGGTAGCGGAGTTAAATATAACACTAAGCCAGGAGAGTACCAGCACCCTCGGTGACGGAGAATCCCTCGCTTAGCATCCACACCCAAACTCCCCTACTCTTCCCGAGGGTGCTCAGGCTGCCCTTCGTATTCTCGGGGGGTGAAATTCCACCCAAAACTAAACCTATTTGGGGCAAACGGAGTAATAAGTCAAAAGCGTCTGCCACGCTATCCGTGGATTTCTGCAACATCAAGAGACTTCACTCGAACCTTAACGCCGTCCACTACCATCTGAAAACGGAGAAGCAGACCTTGCTCTTTCTAACCGAGATACAGGTGTCCTCTCCGGCTGACACTTCATCCTTGCCTCCAGCCTTGAAGGTATGGACCTGTCCATCTTATGGCTACGCGTAGACAGCGACTACCATCGCCGCGTCTACGGGTGCCCATATAGGTCCCATAGCGGTAATGCCGACACAGACCGACTGATCGACCACGTCAAGATAGCTGCAAACTCCGTGCTACAACAGCTCCCATCCGTAGAGATCGTGATACTTGGTGATTTTAACTTGATTCCTGTTTAACCGATCATGTGCGTGCTTATGACTTTCCTTTGGCATATGGTTACCTCGCCTACGCGGATCCCAGATGTGGAAGATCATGTAACTTCCCTGTTGGACCTTCTGCTGACCTCTCATCCGGACGGATACCAGGTCCCCGTTGATGCCCCTCTTAGCGCTTCGGATCATTGTCTGATCCGGAGTACGGTACCACTCACGCACCCATCGCGTTTGCGTACTGCAGGTTGCCGCCGTGTTTGGCATTATAGGTCAGCCGATTGGGACGGCATGCGATCTTTTTTTGCGTCCTACACTTACATACTTATCGGAGGTGGAACCCAGCCTTTGTTTGGTCTCTCCTACAAAATTGCATTACATCATAAGCAAGAGTATTATCAGACCTGGGCTCACATATCGACTTCTGTTTCCAAGTCCTTCAAAAGCGTCATTGTCAAAGCAAAGTTAGAGCACATCGGCAGAATTGGTGAGAAACTTTTTCGACTTTTTTCGGGAACACGTGCATTCTGGTCTCTCGCTAAGGCTGTCCGAGGGAACTTCTTCGAGACATTTCTTCCATCTCTGCACAGGGACGATGACTCACTGGCCCATGCAGCAAAGGAAAAAGTCAATCTACTGAGCTCTCTCTTTGCGTTAATCTCGACTCTTGATGACAAGGGGAACGCACTGCAGATTATCCCGCAGTGTTAATACTACATGCAGGATGTGCTGTTTACCAATGCTCACTGCGTGGAGCACTCCTCTCCCTGGACATCAACAAGTCAAGTGGGCCTGATGGCGACCCTCCTATTGTGCTGAAGACGTGTGCGCCGGAGTTGGCATCGGACTTAACGCGTCTTTTCCGGTATTCTTACTCCCTAGGCGTAGTCCCGAAATCATAGAAGATAGCCTTCGCACGTCTGATCCCTAAAAAAGGTAACCGCTCTGATCCGTTCAACTATAAGTCTATCGCCATCACCTCCTTGATCTCTAAAATAATGGAATCTATTACTAACGGCCAGCTCATGTGGTACCTTGAGGATCACCAGCTGATTAGTGAGAAATTGTGCAAATAGATCACCAGTTTTCTTGCTGATTGGAGCATCAAGGTAGTAGACGGTGCACGCTCCGATTACAAGACCATTAACGCTGGTGTTCCACAAGGCTGCGTGCTATCACCAACGCCGTTCCTTCTGCATATCAATGGCATGTTGCAAATCGGTAGCATTCATTGTTATGCAGATGGCAGCACATGTGATATGATATACACTGGCGGTGCCAATATTTCGGAAAATCGTCGCTGAGTACCGGGACAAACTTGTGTCTGAAGTCGAGACCTTGTTGAACAAAATCTCGAACAGGGGGCGACTAAATCTCGTCCAGTTTAATCTCCAAAAGTCACAATTTTGCTCGTTTACCACTAAAAGGAACCACTTCGTCATATCTCCTCAGTTTCAAAGCACTCCATTTGTTGCCTCAGCCAGTATCGGAATCCTCGGCGTCGACATATCGAGCGCCCTGCAGTTTCGTGAACACATGGTAACTAACAGTGGTAGAGCCACGCGGCAGCTTTGCTGTTGCACGTATGGGCCGGCTCAAACCGGGGTGGTACCACGACCTCACAGACTACCAGCGTGAAGTGGAAGCTCCGCTTCCGCGTTTCGTCTGGTGAGTGCAGGTGGCCGGAGGCCCAAATCCCCCCCCCCCCATCAACATGGTAGCGGAATTAAATAATGATAGACTACCCCAGAAGGGTACCAGCACCACTGGAAAATCCCTCGCTGAGCATCCACGACCATGTTTCTCCACTTTTGAGCGTGGGTGCTCAGGCTGCCCCGCGTATTCTGGGGGGGGGGGCAAAATTCCGCTCAAGACTACAACTGCTCGGGGCAAACGGAGCAACAAGACCAAGGCGACCCCTATCACGCTGTCCGTGAATTTCTGCAATATCAGGGGACTTCACTCTAACCTAAACGCCGTCCACTACCATCTCGAGACGGCGAGGCCGGCTCTGCTCTTTCTGACCGAGACGCAGGTGTCCTCTCCGGCTGATGTCTCGTATCTCTCCTACCCGGGGTACAAACTGGAACACTCCTTTGTGCCTCGGGCTGGAGTTTGCGTTTACGTCAGAGAGGACATCTGTCCTCGACGCCTCGGCAGACTTGAAAGTTCGGACCTGTCCATCCTTTGGCTACGCGTAGACAGCGACGACCATCCGCGCGTCTATGGGTGCCTCTATAGGTCCCATAGCGGTAATGCCGAAACAGACCGACTCTTCGACCACGTCCAAATGGCTGCAGATTCGTTGCTACAGCAGATCCCCTCCGCAGAGATCGTGATCCTCGGCGACTTTAACGCCCATCACGCCGAATGGTTTGGTTCACGTTTAACCGATCATGCGGGGAGATCTGTTCATGATTTTGCCTTGGCATATGGTCTGACACAACTGGTTACTTCGCCTACGCGGATTCCAGATGTGGAGGATCATGCACCTTCCCTGTTGGACCTTCTGCTGACCTCTCACCCGGACGGATATCAGATTTCCGTCGACACCCCTTTAGGCTCCTCGGACCATTGTCTGGTCCGGAGTGTTGTGCCACTCACGCTGAATTCGCGGTTGCATTCTGCAGGCTGCCGCCGTGTTTGGCACTATAGGTCAGCCGATTGGGATGGGATGCGGTCCTTCTTTGCATCCTACCCTTGGGGGCGGGTTTGCTTCTCGCCGGATGATCCCAACGTTGTTGCGGATTCTGTTACTGATGTGGTACTTCAGGGTATGGAACTTTTTATTCCTTCCTCTGTGGTGCCCATTGGAGGCAAATCTCAGCCATGGTTTGGTCGCTCCTGTAAAATAGCATCATGCTATAAGCAGGAGTGCTACCAAGCCTGGGTTGATGCATCAGCGTCCCGGGATGTAAACACCAGCGCTCTAAAAAAGAAGTATAATTCCGCCTCTAGGTCCTTCAAAAGAGTCATTGCCAAGGCAAAGTCAGAGCACATAGGCAGAATTGGCGAGAAACTAGTTCGCCTTCCTTCTGGAACCCGTGCATTCTGGTCTCTCGCCAAGGCTGTCCAGGGGAATTTCTGTCAGCCATCTCTTCCATCTCTGCACAGGGAGGACGACTCACTGGCCCATACTGCAAAGGAGAAAGCCGATCTTCTAGGCTCTTTCTTTGCATCTAACTCGACTCTCGAGTACGCCGCCGACCATCCCGCGGTGTGAGTGCTCCATGCCGGAAGTGCAGTTCACACAGCGCTCGGTTCGCAAAGCACTCCTCTCCCTGGACATCCACAAGTCGAGTGGGCTTGACGGAATCCCCCCAATTGTGCTGAGGACGTGTGCTCCAGAGTTGGCACCGGTTTTAACGCGTCTTTTCCGGTACTCCTACTTCCTAGGCGTAGTCCCAAAATCATGGAAGACGGCTTTCGTCCACCCGATCCCTAAAAAAGGCGACCGCTCAGACCCGTCCAACTACCGGCCAATCGCCATCACCTCCTTGTTCTCCAAAACAATGGAGTCCATTCTAAACTGCCAGCTCATGAGGTACCTTGGGCATCACCAGCTGATTAGTGACCGCCAATACGGTTTTCGCCGTGGTCGGTCAGCTGGTGATCTTCTGGTCTACCTCACTCACAGATGGGCGGAGGCAGTAGAGTTCAAGGGGGAGGCATTGGCCGTTAGTTTGGACATTGCGAAGGCCTTCGATCGGGTTTGGCACAAAGAGCTTCTTTCGAAGCTCCCTTCCTATGGGCTTCCCGAGAAATTGTGCGATTGGATCACCAGCTTTCTTGCAGATCGGAGCATCAAGGGCGTTGTAGACGGTGCAAGCTCCGATTGCAAGCCTATTAATGCTGGTGTTCCACAGGGCTGCGTGCTATCGCCAACGCTGTTTCTTCTGCATATCAATGATATGTTGCATACCCGTAACATTCATTGCTATGCGGATGACAGCACTGGTGATGCTCTTTACACCGGCCGAGCCAATATTTCTCGGGAAAACGTCTCCGAGTGCCGGGACAAACTTGTGTCTGAAGTCGAGTCTTTGCTGAACAGAGTCTCGGATGGGGACGACTAAATCTAGTCCAGTTTAACCTCCAGAAGACACAAGTTTGCGCGTTAACCGCTAAAAAGAACCCCTTTGTCGTATCCCCTCAGTTTCATGGCACTCCCCTTGTTGCCTCAGCCAGTATCGGAATCCTAGGCGTCGACATATCGAGTGACGTGCAGTTTCGTGGTCACTTGGAAGGGAAGGCCAAATTGGCCTCTAAAAAGCTTGGCGTGCTCAGCAGAGCGGGACAGTATTTCATGCCGGCACACCGCCTGCAACTTTACAAGGCGCAGGTTCGGCCGCACATGGAATACTGTTCCCATCTCTGGGCTGGGGCTCCCCAGTACCAGCTCCTTCCACTTGACCGCATCCAGCGCAGAGCGGCTCGAATCGTCGACGACCGAGTGCTTTCCGATCGGCTCGATTCACTGGCGCTGCGAAGAGATGTTGCATCTCTTTGCGTATTTTATCGCATCTATCACGGGGAGTGCTCTGAGGAATTATTCGGATTAATCCCAGCCGCCAAATTTCGTGAACGCACTACACGGCAAACGTCCCGATACCATCCACACCATCTGGATGCTTGGCGGTCCACCACTGTACGTTTCACAAGGAGTTTTCTTCCACGTACAACCTCTCTGTGGAATAGTTTACCACCGGCGATTTTTCCGGACCGATACGACCTGGGGACCTTTAAGAAAAGAGCTTACTCCTTTTTAAAGGGCCGGCAACGCATCCGCAATTCTCCTGGTGTTGCGGTTGATCATGGGCGGCGGTAGTCACTTAACATCAGGTGAGCCGCACGCTCTTCTATAAAAAAAAAAAACATGGAAAATAAGGCCAAATTGGCCTCTAAAAAGCTTCCATTTGATCGCATCCAGCGCAGAATAGTTTGAGTTGTCGGCGACTGAGCTCTTTCTGACCGGCTCGACTCACTGGCACTGCGGAGAGGTTATTGCAACTCTTTGCGTATTTTATCGCATCTACCACGAGGAGTGCTCTGAGGAATTGTTTTGACTAATTCAGGCCAAACAGTTTCACCACCGCACATCGCGACTAAACTCGCGATACCATCTGTACCATTTGGATTGCTGGGGTCCCACCACTAAGCGATTTAAAAGAAGTTTTCTTTCTCGCACAAAATGGTCATAAACATACGTTCGTAATGTGTATATTCGGAAGGTAAATAATTCAATATACATTAAATTAATATGTTTTCACATATAGTTTATGTTATCTACGTTAAATTTCCAACAATAAGTTTAATTTAATATGTAGTATTAACGTTAATATAAAAAAGGCAAACCCATTGGCGTTAAACATTTTACATGACATTAATTTACTAACCCCTAGTTTTAAGTGTTAGTACAAGTGTTAAAATTAAAAAAAAAATTGTACAACCGACATCAATATAATTAAAATCAAAACATCAATGTATTCGAAATCACATAAATATGCATTATTAAAGAAAATTAAAAAACTACTGGTCAGATCTTGATTAAAATTATATGGAACCACACAAGAAGCACCAGCCCAACCCAGAAAAAGTTCTGAGGTAACCCACATAAGAAAACATACAGTCGAATTTAATATCTACTCCTTTTTGAAACCGGTAAAATGGATGTATTTACCTGAATAATTAATAAAAAATAAATTAAAACTATATAGCTTTAAGATATTAGCTTGCTGGTTACGTATATATTCGAAACTAAAAGTTGAAGTGTGTAGGCCGTTCAAGTACTGTCGGGCTACTAGTGTCACAAGCATTTTATACATAGCTGCAGTGGTTAAAGGTAGTATTTAAAGTGTTAATAGCATTGCCAAAGGTGTTGACTCTTTTCTAGACTTGTTTCGAATTAATTTATAAAAGTGTATAAGTAATCACTGACATAATCCCTTTGTATGTAGTTATAAGATATCCTAAATTATAATGTACAGTGTAATAAATTAATAATAAAGTTGATAGGTAGCAGTAGTAGTCAATCAATACTAAACTCGGTAGCGTAGTTCGCGGGTTCGAATTCCACATGGGATAAATATTTGTATGGCCAGGCAAGTAACTGTTAACAATTAGGTGTAACCAAGTAACTGTGTCTGAATGTTTGTCCGTGTGACATGTATATATTATAAAATGCCGTTACGATACAGAATGTCATAAAATGAAATTACACAATGAAACGGCTATAGATTTTCATTCAATTCCATTATATCGTCTACTCAAATTGCATATCTCCCATTAACTCAAGAATACCCCGACTACATCGGATCTCACAACTTTCTCGGTATAATTTATATTCACGCCAAGTAATTTGTGTCTGTCACTAGATAACAACCATGTGGTAACAAACAGTGATTATCATGTTTACTAAATTAAGTACTCATAGCAGAAGGCACAGTCATCGGAAGTACGCGCCTCTATAAGTATGAACATCACTAGTGGCTTAACGAATGAAACATTAATTTAATACAATCACAAAAAAGAAGATCAGTATAACAAAGTAAAAGTAGCTAATGAAAATTATTTTGATACCTCGTAGAACCACAGCTGTCGATGAAACAGATAAGGATGACTCTTTTACAGAATACTAGTGTAAAATAACAGTATAATGATTCTACTATTGTACACGATTATTTCGAATTAACCGGCCAAATTTGCAAAGAAGGTTCAAAGTAGGTAATAGAGGCAAGTGGTCAAGAAAAATTGATTAAAAAATCTCAAAATTCTGTAATTTTTATCTTTTCAAAATGCGTGGCAATGCATTATTTTAAGTGTGCATTATATTGATTGATTTTACTGCGCGTGCACGCATTCGTAAGGGTCAACCGGTAGGCAAAAACGTTTTTGCCCATAAATCACATTCAATTTGGGATAAGTGCAAATAAAAGCCTAATTTACTCGTATTTTCAAAAACTGTTGAACTTAAGTTTAAAATATGGCTACTCTTTGAAAAATAATATGTGTATATGTGATAAAGAGAATCATAGGTAGACTCAGACAGTAAATCTGTCAATCTGTACGTAGTAATCCAGCAACGAGGCACTCCAATTTTATCCTTAGGGATTAAGGATAGATATAGGCGCCTTTGGTCCAAAACATCCACTTTCCGTTTGGTATTAAGTGTACTTCTTTTGTAACTATTTATTGTATGAAATAAACTTTTGTTAGGAATACGTCAAGAGGTTATTGTTAACGGCCCATTCAACAAATTCTTTCAAAAATTATTTATTACCTCTAACAAAAATCATCCCTCGTTTTGTCATACTTTTTATTCTACATATTCCTCTAATTTTGTAGTGTATTCTTTCACTCGGGAATAATTTGTTAAAAAAGCAAACAAAGTAATGTATCTCAAAGTTTTTTGTATAATTGTGCACATTTTTGAATTGGTAGGAACATTTCCAAAAGTTTAAAGTAATAATTCCAATGTGGTACTTTTATTTTAATACCCGACAAGTGACAAACGAACTTACGATACACCGTTACAGGTAAGTGGCCACTACAGTCCATGAGCACTTGTAGGCAACTTCATACAAGGAAGGGTACATATTGTTGCCACCCCTGAAAACTAAGATGGAATGCCTCACAGCTTGTATTTACACTGGTTTTCTATACCCTTCTGACCGCAACATATCAATGTAAGTGCCGTTAAAATATGTCTGAATTTTGAAGTAAAAACATTTAATGATTAATTAAGAAAGGACTTGGTAAAACAAACACAGGGAGTGGTATATAGATAGATAGATAGATAAATAAAATTGAAGTGTCTGTTTGCAATGTCAAAATAACAGCTTATTACTAAAAATATATGAAAGTATATACGGTACTTACAACCGAAAATACATTTTTTTTTAATTTTTAAATTTTCTCTGCTTTCGTGTTCGTTCCGGCACAGATTACACAGATTAGTAAATAGTTTACCAACAGATACATCACTCCCATACAAAAGCGAAAATACCTATGCTATAAAAGCCTACAAAATCTTAATAATAATATCCGCTGTTGGCAGCGAGAAGAAAATGTACCATAAATACACGCACAAAAATTTGAGATTGTGTTGCCCGCCGTGCGACTCACGTGCAAGCTCGTCATCGCACAATAGCGCTAGTGTTGTAAATAATATTACGATGATTATTGTAATAAAGCGAATGTTGCGAAATATACATATTTTATTTGATAATCAAATATAGTTGAGTCTTAAAAATGATTTATACATTTTTCCTTCTCCGAATTCTCTGTTGTTCAATTGCATCGTTGAAAATATCCTAAATCGCGTAAATAATTTTAATAAATAATCAGGAAAACAGGAGCAAAAGGGAGGAAAATCAATGTTTTGTAAAATTTGCAACAAAGTGCTGCCAGGCTGATTCATTATGACGTTGCCAAAATTATTTAAGAATGCTCTTTCTAATTCTTCAATATAATTATTAAACGTTTCTTCTTTTAGCCCACCACAAAAAGATGAATATTTATAATAGGTTTTGAAATAAGCATATAGTGTTGTTTCGTCAATGCTAGTTTTCTCCTGTAACAAAGCATTGAAGCGATTGCAGTTATGTTTTTTGCTACATATACATAATAAATACCCTCCTGATTTCGACGGGTAAGCGCGAGAAGCGTGCGTGGAACAGCTAGTATGTATATACGTAAAAGTTAACGGTAAGTATAAAACCGATTCACAATTGAAACAAGCCTCACAATCGTAGTCGGCTAAAAACCGAGTGGACCGTCTCGGCAGTGACCACACTCTTACCATTTCTCACTATATCTACACCTACTCCTCCTGTACATACTCCTCACCTGTTTCAGTGCATCCACTGCAATATTCTGATTTGAGAAGTCGCTTGTGGAACTTTTCATCTTAGTTTTCAAGAGTGAAAACGCTTCTGTACCCTTTTTCGTTTGAAATGGATTGCAAGCGTACATCGACCGAACAATGGCGGAATATGCGGTGCAGTTTGGCAACTAATTGGAAGAAGCTTCAGAGGCCTTGGGGACCAAATACCCCCTACAACTGCACTAATCTCCCAATAAAATTACCTATAGACAGAAACATGACAGAAAAAGAGTAAAGCGCGACTCACTAGGCGACGCCACAAGGAATTTACTATTCTGGTGCATCTACAGCTACGACACCCATAGCTAAACAAATGTACTCCATCGGGACTTGGAACGTTCGTGGCCTCATTTAAGACGGGAAACTAAGCATTATAGAAACAGAAATGCAAACAAAGAAAATTGACATGCTTGGTTTGAGTGAAACTCACCGGAGAGGCTCTGGCTGCCTCGCACATTAGATGATAGCCATTTAAGGCGGCACGTTGGTCTATTTGGAATAGGAGAACGGAACGAAAGAGGGGATAGATTGTTACAGTTCTGTAGCGAAGAAAACCTCACTCTGATGAACACCTGCTTTCGCCATCATATTAGACGACTATACACCTGGATATCTCCCGGCGATCGTTTTCGAAACTAGATAGACTACATTATAATTCAGTCACGATGGAGATCCTCTATACTTAACTTCAAGACCTACCCAGGAGCAGACTGCGGAAGCGACCACCAGCTTCTCATGTGTACATTTAAACTTAGCCTAAAGAAACTTAACAAACAGAAGTCTATGCAGAATTTTAAAACGGTTCACATTTGCAACTTTAGATCTAGGTTGGAGAACTCACTTACGGCGATGACAGCATAGAGTACCAACAAAGACGACTGCAAAGCATCATAAGAAGAGTTAAGAGATGCGATTATAGAGCAAGCGACTAAAAATAAAATTCACGCAGCAGCAACCATGAAAGCTCATTTTAGGATGGAGACATCTAAAATAATCTTGGAAAGGTGCATGCTTAAGGAAAAGGGTTTAGTTTCAGAAGAAAATCATAAACGCTACTCAGAATTAAGTCACGAAATACAGAGGCGGTGCCGAAAATACACCAATGATTACATTAACAATATCTGCTGCGAACTCGAACGGCACGCCAAAAAGAAGGAAACCCACGAACTTTTTAAAAAGGTACGCGAACTAAGCAAGGGCAAGATCGTTCAAACATGGGCCATAGAAGACAAAAACGGAAACCTACTGGGTGACTTTGATACAGTGTTGGAACGCTGGAGATAATACTGTGGCAAACTGTACTGTACACAGGATACACCCGCTCATGTTAACAATAATTGGAATACTATGAACGACCCAGAACCTAGTATTTTAGACGCTGAAGTAGAACAAGCCATAAAGGCATTAAAACAAACAAATCACGTGATAAAGATAGCATTCCAGCAGAACTTTTAAAAGCCATGGGTCCAATAGGCCGGAAAATTATGATAAACATCTGCAACTCGATTTGAACTACAGGCGTATGGCCTAAAGAATGGACTGCATCTGTTTTTGTGCCCTTGCATAAGAAAGATTCCAAAAGTAATTGTACAAACTACAGGACAATTTCCTTGATTTCGCACGCAAGCAAAGTCTTTCCTAAACAGGCAGATTCCCGAGGAGCAAGCTGGCTTCGTAAAGGGCAAGGGCACAAGAGAACAGATTCTAAATATCAGGCAGATTATTGAAAAGAGTCGCGAGTTTGCCAATCCAGTGTTACTGTGCTTCATTGATTACAGTAAGGCATTTGACAGCGTCCGTTGGGATAAACTGTGGTCAATATTGGTCAAAATAAGAGTACCAACACAGCTAGTCAGCCTAATTGCAAACCTGTATAATAACAAACGATCTTATATGAGACTCGATGGCAGTCATTCCAATGAGTTTATGACTATGAAAGGCGTGAGGCAAGGTTGTATACTGTCTCCGTTACTCCTTAACATATATGGCGAGCACATCATGCGGAAAACCATGGAAGTCTAAGATAAAGGCTTTCACATTGGAGGAAAAAGGGTGGCAAACTTGCGATTTGCGGACGACACTGTGCTTCTTGCAACATCTTATGAGGACATGTAGGAGCTGCTGCATAAGCTAGAATTAGAAAGCGAAGAGCTAGGTCTGTCAATAAACAGGAATAAAAAGAAACTCATGGTTATAGACCGAGCTAACAAACTTTCCAACACTTGCAGCATTCAAGTGATCGACGTTGTGGAGAATTATATATACATAGGATCTCTGATCTCAAATGAGGGCACTTGCGTTCCCGAAATTAAACGTAGAATAGCAATAGCTAAGGGTGCGATGACCAGGCTGACAAACATCTGGAGGAACAGAAGCATAACAAATAATACTAAATTACGTCTTGTATATACTCTTATATTTCCAATTTTTTTCTATGGAGTGGAAACATGGACTATACGCGTAAGAGAAAGGGAGAGAATTGATGCGTTCGAAATGTGGTGCTGGAGGCGAATACTGCGAATACCGTGGACTGCGAATTTGTCAATCCTATCACAACTCAAGATCAAGACGCGTCTTTCCACCACAGCGCGTCCTCAGCTATTTTGGTCATCTCTCGCCGCGGGGACGAAAGTATTGAGAAATTGATAATTGTTGGAAACGTAGAGCGAAGAAGGCCCAGAGGTATATCTCCAACCCGGTGGTCCAACCAAGTCAAAGAAGTCGATGCGCGAAATTTCTACGACGCTCTCCGTATGGCCAGCGATAGGACCCGGTGGAGAGAGATCATAAACAATAAATTTACTCTCCGTGATGGTGATCACGATCCTCAGTCATGATGGACCGACTAGAGAGGTAACAAGCGTACATAAAGTCATTAAGTGGACCATTAGCTCATTTTCTACTCTGATATTATCTAAATTTTTAACAAATTCCTAAATTTTATAAATCAATCACTTCATTATGCAATGAACAGATACTTCTGGATAAGCCCATTTTTTCAACTAATTGATTACGTACGTGTCACATGAGGTTAATTTAATTGAATATTAAATTCCTATCTTTACAACTAATAAAATATAGAGCACTTTAAATGATGCTATGAACAATAACTGTTTTAAATTTTCCCTTTACCGAACGTGACTGTACATTCTAAAACGAGTGCTTATTAATGCCCTTGTAAAGACGAGATGATACAAATTCTTATATAAACGTTTTTTAACCTAGTACGAACGTTCCTCGTTTTATCGTCCTTTTTACCTTTTCAATCTACATTATTCTCCCATTTTACAGTGAAAAATAACTCGGATTTTTTTTAATCAATATGTACATGACAGTGAACGCAAAAACTACCTGGAGAAATTATATTTATACAATACAGATATCATAAAACTTAAAAATAAACTTGCATATTGAAAATTCATCAGTGATTTGTTAACAGTATATCAATGTTTATTAAACTTTTACTTATTTACACAGTTAAAAGTCGACTTTATTTTTAATGAGTTTGTTGTTTCAATTGTTTTACAATATAATATACGAGGACGTCGCTTCAAATTTTGACTGACGCTACTGACCTTGCCATCATTGTATTAATTATTAAAATTGTTTTGAGTTTGCTAATGCTGTATCAGACAAATGAAATTGATCAATTTTAAAGTTAAATGAATTTCTGTCATTTTGCTAGGGACCGTTCATACTATTTTTTATCATTTAACACTAACAGCTTTCTTCTTTAGCTGCTTATAATTTTGAATCTTATGGAAACCTTAAAGTATAACGTTAATAGTTTATTATCACAGAAGCGGTCTTTCAACAGAATAAAGTTTAATTTTTTTTAATATTTAAATATTTTATTTAAATTAGCCTCAACAAAGAATCTTCTGAAAGTCAAGAATATTATGCAATCGCTTCAATAAGTTTCCGCTGCGGAAGAATTTGTGAGATGCAGTGGCAAAATATTCACAAGTAGACAAGTAGTATTTGCATCGCATCACATGTTCACGCAATAATTTTTGTATTATTTTGAGGCAAATAAGTAATATTATTTGGAACCTTGTTACATGAGCAGCTAGTGCATTTATTGCGCTAGTTAAAATAATTAATATCATTACCTTGGTCACAGGTAATAAAATAGTTTCTTAATTTATAATATTATCCACAGTGAATTGGGATGCAACATTAAAGATATTAATTTATTTACAATGGTCTCTGAAGGAGCCCTTTGCCGTAAATTTGTAAATATCACGGGAAGCTTTTTTCTGTAGTATAGTAGTAACTAACAAAGTGACTAGTAAATCCATTTCAAATTTTTATTTTTGGTGGGATATCATTGTTTTTTTGCAAAACTTTTTCTTTTAAAAATCTTAATCAATGAACACCTTCGTATCTTCTTGCTTTTTACTTCATAGTTTTCTTTTTTTAATTTAAACTTTTTTATAATTTAATAAGGGTGACAAACGAGCACACCGTCCAGATGTTGTGACCCACAGACATCTACATTTATCCTCAATTAAGAATCAAAATGCAGATGTGTTGTCACTCCTGATCACACTCCTAATCTCATGGCTGTTAGACGGGAGATGAGGCTGCAATCGTCAACAGATTTGACAGCATACAGACAACTGAACAGGCAGATCTCCAAATGCATGCGGCGAGACTTGCGCAACTTTAATACGAGCAGTATAGGATATAAGAGAAGAACAGATCGAGCGGAACCAGGGCTCCAAAGTCTTTGCCAGAGATCTGTCTGCCAGTAAGAGCCAACTGTCAAAGCTGAAGAGTGAGTGTGGTAGCATCGTTTTCGAGACACCTGAGATTCTGAGTGAGATTGAGAGGTTCTATGGGCAGCTGTACACATCATCGTTGGAGTCAGACGCAAGTGTGAGTAACAATCCAAGAGCAAGTCTGTTGTAAACTAAATTTATTATAAACAATATTGGCGCCATCTATCCTTACCATTTGTAAAGCGCTATCTAGGGTTCTCTTTCCTCTCATAAACTATACTTGCCTAACTGGAACAAACAGTTCACATATAGAACCATAGATGGCGCTATATCTGTGCTGCTTGCCTTTACCGACAGAGGTGCGGCTGGCAGCCATTACATAGCTTACATTACAATCAAGAAGGCTGTCACACAAGGTGCGCAAGAGCAAATACATTTTTACCAAACCAAAACGTCTCCAGTGTTTCCTTCACAACAAAATACCAAACAAAGTCTTATCCGACACTATTCCAATGATATCCCAGACGTCAGTCTGAGCCAGATTAGAATGGCTCTCCAGCACCTTAAAAACGGCAAGTCCCCGGGCGAGAATGGAATTACGGAGGAGCTTCTGAAAGCGGGTGGAAAACCGGTACTTGAAGTCCTTCATAGACTCTTTAATTCCGTGCTCCATGGTGGCACTACTCCGGAGGCGTGGAGCAGAAGTGCGGTGGTTTTGTTCTTCAAGAAAGGTGACAACGCCCTCTTGAAGAACTACAGACCGATATCCCTTCTGACTCATTAAGAATCGTCTCGCACGCAGACTCGACGACTTCCAGCCTCACGCATAAGCCGGTTTCCGAAATGGCCATTAGGTACCATAGACCTCATACATACCCTTTGGCAAATTGTACAGAAGTCCGAAGAGTACAATCTGTCACTTTGCCTAGCGTATGTGGACTATGACAAAGCCTTTGATTCCGTCGAAATTTGGGCGGTACTACAGTCCCTTCAGCGGTGCCAAGTTGACTGTCGGTATATCGATGTGCTGAAGTGTTTGTGCAGTAGGGTTACGATGGCTATCCGAGTACAGAACCAGAGTACGAAACCTATCCATCTGCAGAGAGGTGTAAGACAGGGTGACGTTATTTCCCCAAAACTCTACACCGCTGCATTGAAAGATGTTTTCAAGCTACTTGACTGGAAAGGATACGGTATTACCATCAATGGCAAGTACATCACTCACCTTCGATTTGCCAACGATATAGTCCTTATGGCAGAATCGCAGAAGGACTTAAGCACTATGCTGAATGACCCCAATAGTACCTCCTAACGGATAGGTCTTAAGATGAACATGGACAAAACAAAGATCATGTTTAATGTCCATGTCACACCTATGCCGGTAGTTGTTGGGAGCACTAAGCTCGAAGTTGTTGATGAGTACGTTTACCTGGGATACATAGTCCGAATAGGTAAGTCCAACTTCGACCGAGAGGTCAATCGACGGATTCAACTCGGCTGGGCAGCGTTCGGGAAATTACGACGCATCTTCTCGTCAGGTATACCTAAAAACCTGAAAACTAAGTTTTACAACCAGTGTGTGTTTCCAGTGATGACCTACGGAACCGAGACGTGGTCCTTCACTGCTGGCCGTATAAGGACGCTCAAAGTCACTCAGAGAGCTATGGAGAGGGCTATGCTCGGAGTTTCTTTGCGTGATAAACTTAGAAATCAGGATATCCGCAGTAGAACCAGAGTGACCGACATAGCCCAACGTATCAGTAAGCTGAGGTGGCAATGGACCGGCCATATAGCTCGAAAAACCGACAACCATTGGGGAAAATAGGTTCTCGAGTGGCAGCCTCGTACCGGTAGGCGAAGTGTAGGGCAACCCCCCACTAGATGGAGTGACGACCTGGTAAGACATGCAGGAAGTCGATGGATGCAGGTGACTCAGGACCGTGCTTTGTGGCATACCTTGGGGGAGGCCTATATTCAGCAGTGGACTTGTGAAGGGCTGTAATGATGATGATGATGATGAAACGGTGGACCAATATGGTAAACGTAAGTTCTTATAATCCAAAATGGAACATCAAATTAAAAACGTCATTGTAACTTGTTTATAAAACATCAATAATATCTTTGCAACATTATATTTAATAATTATGTATGTAAAGAGCACCCGCAATCAGGGTTGGGGAGTTCGGGCTTTGGGTAGTAACAATCTAAAAGGGTTAGGTTAGGTCGTGCTGAATAATTTATTTAACAGCGTTATGGAAATGCCAATGTTCCACGCGCTCCTCTTCCCTCGGGTGGTTTACTAATCATTCTTTCATTATTTATAGAGGGCGTCGATGTTGAATACAATGAAGTTTTGTCACGAATCGCATGTTGACTAGTTTTAACAATGCAAATATGCATTTCATATAATCATTGGTCACGCTTTCACGATTTCTTTCTTGTCACCCTACTGCAATGACGCTCCATTGAATGACAAGTGAGTTAATTTATTTGATTGGCATATCTATATCAGTTTCTGTACCATCAATGAAAAGGGATGTCATCGGACTCAAAAATGGGATAACTCACCAATATGTTATCGTATTTAATAACTTATTTCATTATATTGGAAAATTTACAGCTAAAACTTCAAATAATACATAAAAGTAGAGGAGGAGGCCAATTAAAAATTTTCACTCATAAAATTTAAATGATAAAAATATGTAACATAACAATAAAAATATTATATAGATTAAGTAAAATAAATAATAAGAAAGCATATTCTTTAATTTATGAACACTGGCGTTAAATAAACCTAACTGTGCCATAGTATTAAAACTTTTGCATACTTATTAAAAATTAATTTTGTTGATAGATGATTTTATTTAAAGGGACATGTAGATTTGTGTTTTCCTAGTGGCACCGATGGTGTGCGTGGCCTTAAATTTATCAAGCAAATCTGGATAATGGACAGTGTCCAAAGTTACTACAGTCGACTGTCTCATTAACAATACGCACTGTGTAACAGTGGTAGTGTCCGTCTGTAATATTAAAATAACTGCCTTATATTAAGCTCAAGAGGCTATTAGCATGCCATGAGAACATGAATAACCATTTTGAAAAAAACTTCAGGGTGGGTAAATATAACACTGATATTTTTCTTATACGTATAGAGGAAGTAAATTAAATTGTTTACAGCGTGAATAGAAGTTAGGTATGCAAGTCCTAGAATAGGTTTGTAGATATATTGGGAGCTTTTTGTATAATTTGGATTCTGTTCTGATCTAGGACAAATGCACAATAGAGTATTTGTAACTTTTTTCTGCTTTTTGACTCTGATTATATTATGGAAACAAATCCGAGTTCATGAAACTCTTTATTGATAAATATAGATAAAGATAATGCATATCGCATTTCAAAAAGTAGTTTCTTAATGACTCCTACAAAAAATAAAAAAGGCGAAGACAAGCTGTTAAAACTTGCAGGCTATTTAATAATAATAAGCTAATGTTTGAATATGCAGTATCACCTAAAGGAAACAGGCGACTTAAGGTAATTATCGCCCTATTTTGTCGCGTGGGCGTTGTTGGAGGTGACTCTTGGCAAAACCAAAAAGTTCTTATGGTGTCCGATCTATCTGATATATGGTTTAACCATCTCATTTACGCTAGGCTATATTCACAGAACAGTGTGTGGGAAGCGGTTAAATAATATTAGTTTTTTACGGATTCGATTGCGTTTATTTAACTTTTTAATTACCCGACGTTTCGAGCGCTTTACAGCACCCACGGTCACGGGGGGGGGGGGGGACTGAGATGTTCAATGTCCAGATGTCATAGTTAACCGAGGTTACCATAGATTAAAATTTAACTTTTGTTCCGATCTACACAGTAATAATTAAATTTAACTTTTGTTCCGATCTACACAGTATGAATTAAATTTTAGTCTATGGTAACAGCGGTTAACTATAACATCTGGATATTGAACATCTCAGTCCCCCTTCCCCCCTGTGACCATGGGTGCCGTAAAGCACTCGAAACGTCGGGTATTTAAAAAGTTAAATAAACGCGATAGAATCCGTAAAAACCAGTATTATTTAAATGTGTAGTGTTCGCGTAAATATCAGAAATCATTATGTGGGAAGCGGTATCAAAAATGCAGTCAGTATGGTGCTGTGATCGTCAGTCCGCCTTCCAAGCGTAACGATTATGGCAAATTCACCCTTATATTTAAGGTAAACAGGAGGATAATTAGTTGCAGAATTTTCATCGTAGAATTTTACTTCCCTACCAGGTACAAGGAAAGTCTGGGTTATTTCGATATCTTTTCTCGCATTCCCATTAATTATACTTCAGGAATTCACAATATTACTCGTAGCATTTCAGACACTGTCACAGGATATAGACCATAAGAATAGCGTAAATTACCTTACCAAATTCCCAAAAGATTTACTCATGATTGCCGTGCTCGAAATTGAAGAGCTTAGATTCGAAATACTCACACGGATTAGGGTGCAGCACTTTTAACAAATAGCCGGTATGCCGGACGGCAGACACGTTAATTCATGCACCAGATGCAGGTGAGGTTATATAACTATTGAGAGGTTTCTTTTTTATACAGTTAGGGTGTCGAACAAGCACACAATCCGATGGTAAGTGGATACTGTGGCCTAAAGACATCTAAATTTGGCTTGTCACCCCTGAGGACTGAGATAGAATGCCTTGTTTCCAGTAAAAAGGGTCTCCGGTTCTCTACACTCATCATACAAAACCCAGCACCATTAAGCTCCTATTTTACGCGGGTATTCTTTGAGAGTCTTTTGGTTACTTTACTTTACTTACTTTACACTACATGAGGGGAATTGGGGAGGGGAAGTATTGGCAGTTTTAAATCGCACAATTAAAACTTTTATCCTAGTGGAAGTGTTAGTCTTGGCTGAATAACGAGAAATTGTACAAAAGAACGTCAAAACTTTCAATCGCAACAGTTGTGAACTGAGTAAACGGCTTCTATAATAAAAATTGAATAAGTTGGAGAGTCGACAAAGTGTGCTTACATTACTGTTGAAGTTGTGTTGTACACACAGCATTGTGTTACAATTCACGCATATGTTAACAATATGTTAAATAAAAATAAGTAAAATCAGTTAAATAAACGCGATATAATCCGTAAATTTAGTTTTATTCAATGTGCAGTGTTCGCGTAAATTTAAGAAATCATTAACAACATGTTTTCCAACGCCTATATATTACAACACCTACCATTATCTCCCGACGTAATAACTATCAACATTTCTAGTACTTTTTTTTGCCTAGAAGTTCGTTGGTGTAGGTACGATAACTCTAACTAAATGAATTTATTTTTTATGGGTGGTTTCACATAAATTTTAAGGAAAAATCACAAAAGGAAATAAAGGATGTAGATTTAATCTAACTGATAGGACAAAATTCTAGTTGTAACTTTGGGATTGTGATATTTTTTAGTACATTCAGTAGGGTATTTTAATTAAAATTTTTAATGATGTAAAACAGACTTTAAAAGATTCAAAAATATTTTCCACATTTCGTTTTCGTTTCTGAATTTGAGGCTTCTTTTTGTTACAATATGTCATCACCGACTTCAGAAGCTTTTGTTTAAAAAAATGTGTTTTTTACTATTTTTGAAAACAGTTTTATTTTTTTATAGTTTAAAATTAAAACTATAACACATAAAAAAACATAAATATATAATAATTCAAATATTAATGCCTAGAATGTTATCATCACAAAGACTTCCTTGAAAATCCGGGCAAAGCGAAAAACAGTTCGCTCCGCTGTTGGTTAATTCTTTAAGATGTTTGCGGTCTATGCAAAAAAAAAATAACTATTGTGAAATATATATTATATGTCTCTAATTAAAATATAATAAATCACTACTACTCATGATTATATTACGCGTTTAAGCAAGATTTTTAACTACTGAAATTAAGGATACATTCTTCGTGACACAATGTACATAGATATCTCCACTTGGATGGTTATTTTACCATATGTGTCGATGTACGGTTAATTATTTGTCTTGCGGCTTTGTTTGGTTCCTATTATATATATAGTAACAAGTTCGATGATCTGAAAGATAAAAAAAATTTTAAGCTAAGATCCACAGGAAAAAAATGAAATAGTGTGCATTATTTTGTGGACTACTTTCTTCCCTGTTCAAAAATTGTTTATTATTTATCTCTTAGACTTATCGTAGCTAGGTCTAGCGATCTCAAAATTTATTTTGATAGCAGTGTTTAAATTACCCAAGTTTCAATTTTCGTAATGAACTAAAATTTTTATTTTAATCCATTTCATATAATAAAAGTTCTCAAAATTAAAACAGAGGTAATTAGTTGTTAAAGCAATATTAGATAATAATATTTTTATTACTTTAAACCAAAAACTAAGGAATGATAAAGATAAAGATAAAGATATTTTATTTTGCAAATATGGGTACAGTACATGGAAATTTAGGTAGTGAGTTCAGCCATATTTTACCAGTAGGCATGCAAAATATACAGAAATATAAACTTATCACCTAAACAGCTATAACAAAATAAAATAATAGCACAAAAACAAACATAATTTAAATTTTTTAACATTGTATAGTCTTAATCTCAAAATGAAAAATTTTTTTCAGTCAAGAATTCTGTTACGCTATAGTATGCTTTAACTGTCAAGAAGCTACGAAGCCTTTTTTTAAATATCGATAGCGGCAATTCTTTCCAACTTTTTGGTATTTTATCATATATGACTGGAGCCATACAGTATATACTTTTGCGCATTAGTGCTGTCTTAGCGGATTGATGACATAAAAGGGTATTGTCGCGTCTATTACGTGGAACTACTTGGTCAAGGCGTTTAAAACGTTTCGGATGCAATTTAACAAACACTGCTACTTCTAGTATGTATAAGCAAGGTAATGTCAGTATTTTATACTGTTTAAAATATGGCAAGCAACTATCGGTAGTTTTGAGCTTAAACATCGCCCTTATGCATCTTTTTTGAGCCTTAAACGCTGATTCTTTTTCGGTTGAGTTACCCCAAAATATTATTCCATATCGGAGGTGGGATTCTGCTAAGCCGTAGTAAGCAGTGAGGAGTGCATCCGTGTATACTATTGAAGACAAATTATGTAAAGCATACGCGGTTTTACTAATTTTTTTACATAAAGTATTAATGTGTGCTTTCCAGTTAAGATGTTTATCTATTTCGAGACCCAGGAACTTTGCAGTTTCAACTTCTTTTACAACATCATTATTTTAGTGTACATTCAGGCTCATGCTAGGAATCCGTTGACTGAAATGGATAATTTTTGTTTTATTTAAGTTTATTTTTAAATTGTTTTCGTCCAACCAGTTTACAACTAATTTTAAGGAGTTATTAATGTCATTTTCATAGGTCTCTACACTTTTACATGGTATTGTCACTGTGGTATCATCCGCAAATAGTGTTACTGGTTGCTCAATGCATTTAGGTAAGTCATTGATGTACAATATAAATATAAAAGGACCCAGCACACTCCCCTGTGGTACTCCAAATTTAACTTCGCGCTTTGACGATCGAAATATCTCTTCCTTCTTATTTGCTATATTAATTTGATTAATTTCAGTTATTTGTATTCTATTCTTTAAGTAAGATTCAATTAGATTAAGAACATTACCTCTAATGCCATAGGCTTCAAGTTTTTCTAAAAGAGTAGCGTAATTTACATAATCAAATGCCTTTGTCATGTCGCAAAATATGCCACAGACATGTCTACGTTTATCGATATTGTTTAATTTTATTTGTTTTTGTTTAATTTTATTTTTATAATTGCAATGAGGCCCATTGTTTCACCACAAATATACAATAATGAAATGTATGTCAATTTATCCCTTTTAATCGCTAGATTACAATAGTGATATTAATTCTACTGCATCTAACGGGAATTTATATGAATCTTAAATTAACAATAAAACAAACTAAAAGTGATTTAGTAGAAATTTTCATCGATATTAAAATAATGCACTGCTCAAAAATTAATACTACATCAGCATTTATAGGTAGATTAAGATTAATGGAAATCCTTATAGTAGTAGGCGAAACTAGTACACAAACATAAACGCGGTGTGTACACTATTTTTACAAGGGTTAGAAGTAGACCTAAAAGTCCGCGGCGGTGCTTAATGGAACATTTTATTAATTTTCTTTGACTGTCTCGGATTATGTGAGCTGAGTAAATAGAGAGTGAACCTGTGCTGTGCATATGGCTAGTCTCGTTACTAGCTGCCGTGACCGTAATTCAGTCTGAAAGACATTATTATTATTTTATTTTTCAGCCATGTTCACCATATTGTTGCTACCATCAGGCACGTATTAATACAGCAATTTAAACTGCGATTAACACAATTTAATTTGGCACTGTCAGGATTCGAACTTGGATTGCTCGCAAAATGTGTGGCGAGCACTTAGCCACTAAGCCAACAAGGCTTTAAAATAAACATGACGTCTAACCGACGCATGTTTTTTTTGGAAGGTCTTAGTTACGACATTTTTTTTGCAGTTAAAAATTCAGTGCCAAGGATAAAAGTCCATCGCGTCGGCTTAACCGCTAAGAGCTTTTACTCGGAAAGCCAAGCAAATTGTACCTTTATTGCTTTATCAACCCAAATGGATTTCAGTAAAAAAAGCAAGTGATTCAATAAGGAACCCTCGCATTGACGAGTCATAATGAACATTGACCTTAACATAAAATTAAAGAAAATGCTTTAAGATGCCGTTTAGGCAAATTACTTAGAAAATTTTGTCTAAAATGTGATTTATTTAAATATCATGAAATTAAAAAACAAATTATGAAAAATTTTGACAGCACGGTTAATTGAAATTAAATCAAAGTCCTCAGGCCAGTCAGGATTAAATCCAGTCCGAAAGAGAAGTTATGGTAGAGCGTGTGAATCTCACACTACAGGCTGTCTTCGAATTGGGCGATGCCAATCTTGTGAATTTAACGCCTCCAAAACACAAGCGTGGCTCTTCAATGCAAAAAGGAGCCAGCTCATCTTGGATCCTTCTTTCTTCAGTTGTTGGGGGCTGAGATATCCTCAAATCTGAACTTCAGGTGGTTCATTGAGTCCAAGGCCAAAAATCAGCTGCAAGAAAGCTAGGAGTCCTTACTAAGATACGGCGATACTTCACGCCAGGACAGCTGCTCACTTTTTATAAACCGCAAGTCCGGTCGTGCATGGAGTATTACTGCCACATATGGGCTAGTGCCGCAAAATGACACCTTTATATTATTATTTTTTATTGATGACCCGGATTTAGTTCAAACCAATCTTAACAGACTCATAAACAGGCGCAAATTTGCTAGCCTTTCGGTTTTCTACAGGATGCATTTCGGAGATTTTCCCTCTACCTTCAACCATCGGACAACCAGACATTCAGCCAGTCTGCACCCTTTCGTTGTTGACTTACCAGGCATTCGAACCAAAGGGTTTGCTACATCGTTTATTATGCGTACAACAAAGTAGTGGAATGAGTTGCTAGAATCTTTGTTTCCATCCGATTACAATGTGGGTGTCTTCATAGCAAGAGTGAATAGGTTTTAAGTTTAAAGGTCAGTGAGCTTCACCATCTTAGGCTACATCACCATTTACCATCAGGTGGATTTGTAGTTAAGCACTGACTTATAATACATCTTAGGCTACATCACCATTTACCATCAGGTGGATTTGTAGTTAAGCACTGACTTATAATATAGATATAAAAGATATATTTTGACAATAAAATGAGACAGTACGTCTCTAGATAATATGTATTCTACGAATAATTATCATCATCACAACTCGTCTTAAGCCCACTGCTGAACCGTAGCCTTTTCTAAGAAATGCTACAATACACGATTCCGAACCATTTGAATTCATCTACTTTTTGCATATCTTACCAGTGCTACAAATAAAAAAATCATTCAATTTTCACATTGTTGAAATAAAATTGTCATTTTTCTTACAACTACAGTATAAAGGTTAAGGGCTCTATTTTTTTAATAAGCCTTAATTTTTTTACAATAATTTGATTTGAATAGCCAAAGTTAGATCAAATTAGAACAGGTTTTATTTCTCAAATTTTGTGTGAGTTTTAGAGAGAATTACACGAGTAAACATAAAATACGAATAACATAACGTTTTGCATAATACTGGTGATACAGAGAATATTTTATTTACAGCCACTTTTAAAAAATTTCCTAAATAAACGCAGCAAGAATATTGAAACAGGCTGCCTTCATAAATAATTCTTTTTCGAGTCCGTTCCTAAACCGACGTACTTCATTATTAATGTGAGGCAACTAAAATTCAAAAAGACCCTACCGAAGCGCTCGCTAAGATGTTTACAAAATAACTTGATGCTTGAGACAGTCTTGTAAAGTGCATATAAAATAAACAGCCGGCTCAGAAAATATAGAATTGCTAATAATTCTTGTTACATATGTTTTGTTTGCATCTAACTTGCATATAAATTCTAAAGTTTGAATATAATGTGTAATATTTAACGTTTCCTGAACATCGAAAAACATTTTGTTTTTGTTGGTAAAACAAATATAGTTCACAGAGTTAGCCCAACTGAAATTTTAAGCTGAACAAACACTGTGGTTGAGATGGGATATATAATTGCTACTCTGTGATGACTGAATAAATTGATATCGTACCCATATTTATATTTATGAAGTTTGAAATAATTTGAACATAATATAATAGAATATTATAATGTGCAATATAAATAAACACGAGTATAAGACAAAAATATAATATTTTGAAATGAGGCTTCGCTTAATATTAGTACTAATACAATTTGATAATGCAAGTTGAATGAAACCTCAGTAGATGACGTGAAAACATGGTAAGTAATGCAGTAAGTCCATTGATGCAGATTTTTGTAGGATAAGGTTGACAAACGAGCACACAGTTTATAGACATATACATCTATCCTCGAATAAGAACTCAAATGCAGATGTGTTGTCACCCCTGAGGACTAAGATGGAATACCTCGTATCCGCTAAAAAAGGTCTCCGGTTCTCTACCATACTAAATACAGCACCATTAAGCTGCTATTTTAGGCCGATATTCTGTGAAGTGATGCAGGTGGTTCAAAACTGTGCTTTGTGGAATCGTGCTGCGCTGTAATAATTTACCTTAGCCTATACCTTCAGCTTTTTTAATTATTGTTTATGGTATGGTGGTATTAAAAAAGCTGAAGGTACTCCGGGTTTAACAATGACATCGGGACGTCAGTCATCTCAGTCCCCCGTGACCATGGGTGCTGGAAAGCGCCCGAAACGTCGGGAATTAAAAATAAAAAGGAAAAATAAACGCGATAAAATCCGTAAAAGTAGTTTTAATCATGTGTAGTGTTCGCGTAAATATAAGAAATCATTATGTTAACGTAGTACAATTTTTGTACACCGTAAATGGCAAAACATGTAGCTCGTTCAAGTTTTTTAACACTTGTATTTTATTAACATTATATATAAAGCTTGAATCTTATGACTTACGTAAGTAAATTAGTAAATTATTTATTGTTTCGCACCTAAGATGACGTCTGGCACTAGCGCCATCTAGTATCGGGTAACAGAGTGAGGAGAGCTTTCCAGAAAATGACACGACTAATCTTTCAACCAACTTTTTAAAAACAACCGAATTGAAGAACTAAGCTTTCTGGAAGCCCCACACTCTGACTTTCGGCGCCTGGTCGGTTGGCGCGCGTATTTACTTGAAAATTCTAATTTTTATATTTTAATTAATTCTTAAAAACAATATTACTAAAACAGGGACCGATGTATTACTGACTGATGATTGATGATATTTATGCCATGGATGCAGTAGACACAGTAAATGCAAACATATACCACTTAAACTTGTATATTATTACATCTTAGCGGTAATTGAATTATGTTGGATACAATTCCGCATTAACGTCGCGCGCCAGTTGACTAAAGACCTCTCATGTCATCCCAAACATGCCCTCTTGGAAACATGTGCGACTCCGTTGCCAATTCTCCGTTCTGTGAGTAATTTTAAGGATTATTTTATTGATTAAAGTAAGGGTGATAAACAAGTGTATCTGATAGTAAAAGATACTGTGGAACCATAAGCACCCTCATCTATTATTAAAAACTCAAAATGTATGTGCGTAGTACCACTAAAAACTAAAATGGGTGTCCTCATTACAATAAAAAAACTCTACAATTCTCGTCAACCATCGTAAGGAGCATTGCATCATTAAGATGCGATTTTGATAGTAAATAGATACTGTGACTAGTAAACACCTACATCGCTATCCCAGCGTAAAACCAGCAGCGCACTATTTAACGCTGGTATACCGTACGAGCGTGGTTCTTCTGGCGACTTACTTGTATTCCAGCACCTCTAGCAGCTCTTAACCGTAACCTTTTCCTTCTTATGTCTTCTAAGCTACTTCGTCAATGTGTTGCTTGTCCTACGATTGGATGTCCATAAATATATTTGGAGCTAGCAAATCACGTGTTATGTTATGTATACCTGTTTCTTATTTTCCTAGGGTTGACTGGCAGGCAGCCCTAGACAACTGTGACAAGGCAATGAGTCTGTCCTTAAAACACTCAATTTCATCAAAATAAAAAGTTATAGGATATATGTATATATAAATCTGCTTTAAGGTAGTGCGGTATACTTCAGGTATATCGCACTACCTTAAAGTACCCTTTTCACAATTGTCTTGAAGATAACCATGTTGCAATCAGACGGAAAGGCAAATGCCACTTTAAAAGAGAAATTGAGTTAGAATAATATTTTGCTCAACAAGTTTATCTATATTGGCGTCATCCCTGAGAATATGTACGTTTCACTGAGAAAATGTTACGAGTTTAAAAAAAAAACGGATCTAACCATTCGAATGGAATTTTGTATTGATAAAAGATTTTGCTTTTTAAAATTTATATAAATAGGTAAAAACAAATTGGCATTCATTGGGGACCACTGACAGAAATGAAAAATTAAAAGTATGAAATAACAGAACACTGTTTTATTTACAAATATAATCTGAAATAAACGCTACAGGACATAGTTATAGCTAAAAATAAACCGTAAACATGTCGATAACGCGTACTCATAAGATTTTACCTATCCAAAAATCATTCGAATTGCCTTTAAGAAGTAGTATCCTGAGCAAAGTCGCCTCAGTCGTCTTAACACTTAAAACGAGCATTTCTTGTACAGATTATGTAATCGGTTACTCAGTTTACCATAGTTACCTGAGAATTTTATCAAACACCAAATGAAGCTCGGTCGTACAGGTACTAAGTAAGTTTGTATCTTTTATTTTCTAAGGGAATGCAATAAAAATATAAAAAAAATACTGCTATAACAGCATGTTAGTAAAGCGAAATTATAATTTTTACTATCCAAAAAGCGTCGAACGCGCATATTTTACGCAAAGCACGTCATTTTTATAACTACCCATACTGTTAACATTAGCATATCGGTGACTTGGAGCAATCCAAAAATTACCCAAAGCGCCTGAAGAAGTTTTCAAAAAAAATTATAATGCCGAGCAAAAATCGGTCACCAGTCATCATTATTATGATCATCATCATAACAGCCTTTTACAAATCAACGCTGAACATAGGCCTCCCCAAAGGAAAATCACAAAGCACGGTTCTGAGCCTGCCTATATCGACTTCCTGCATGTCTTACCAGGTCGTCACTTCATCTAGTGGGAGGCCGTACAACTCTTTATTTGCCGGTACGAAGCTGCCACTCAAGAACCTTTTTTCTCCATCGATTGTCAATGGCCGGCCCATTGCCACTTCAGCTTATTAATCCATTGAGCTATGAATTTAAAATTCTTGTATATATTATGTAATTGGTTTCTGGGGGACGGCCCTAACAAATTCAAAGAAATATTATAATGTTATCTTAATATTAGTCATCCCTGAGAGTTGCAGCCAACAAAAATAAAACTCGGTCGTTCTAGTAATTATATTTTATGGGATATTCAGAAAACGGAAACGCAAAATATTATGTTTCGTACTTGTATAGGTGACATTATAAATTGCTATTAAATGATTTCAATATGATAAATGCTCGTTTTGAAAGGAGATAGAAGGAAATGAAGCAGAGGATGGGAATAATAACTAAAAAATAAAAACTGCAATCGCTCACCTGCCTGCCGAGCGTGGCAACTATGGAAAATATCACTATCTATGGGGACGCCTATGTTCAGGACTGGACTTTAATAGGCTATGACGGTAACAGTTTTGGCTGAAAAAATGCTGGTTAGTAGAGTTTTTGATTGAGCATCGGTTAAAAAAGTTTTAACCAAATTTAATAGTTAAAATCAATTTTGACCAGGAGTATTAAGAAAAAGAAAGGTTTTTTTTACAAAATATTAGTTGAAAGACGATTATAGGACAAAATTGTACTACTGTCACTAATATAACTTTTTCAAATATCTATGACAGTAAGTTATAGGTTCACCTCACATTGAAAGCGATAGCCATATGGTAGAGTGATTACTCAAAGTTCATTGAATCAAGTACGCCATTACTACTGTCGTAAGCCACTCCAGAAACAAGCATTCTAAGTTTACATGAAGTACTTAACGAGAATATTAGTTTTTTATTTTATTTACTAAAATGAGCATAAAAATTATTTATCAAGCGATATAAAACGTAGGTTCCCTTCGAATAAGTGAGAAAAGCAAATGTCCTTGACCTCAAACGAGGGTTGAACGGTTGGAACATTTCACAGCCCAACGTATTAAACACTATTATCCACGCCTGTTGTTTTGTAAAATTCTTATTCGTTAAAGCAATAACAACTTTAAGGGTAACAATGATAAGGCTGACAGTTTACAAATAAACGCACCCTTTGCATGTTATCAAGATAATAACGAATATCAAAGCGCGTGACACTGAGTTTACGGTTAATTTTCAATCCAGTGACCGTCCAAAATTATACACATTACTATAAGGAAATACCACAGTATTCGATTATGCTATAAATCAAAAGAATAATAATAATATGAGTTGTGAAATGAAAAATTTTATACTTTTAAATTTCTTTAACTGCATCTTCCCTTTAAAGATATATGTATTCACTTGCCTTTCATTCTTGACACATATATACGCATTTGTATACAATCTTTACTTATACCTCTCCACCTTTTGTTTTTCTTGCTCTCCTGAATCATTCTAACACATATCTCACTTTATAAAAAATATATTTGATATATATTATTGATAGGTGCCATAAATATTTCAACACAGACAATCTATCAATAAATTCAGTTAATTCTCCGTGATAGATTACTACAATACAAGTACGGAGTCACCTACATCAATCGACATGGAGTTCGCCCAACAGTGTAGCGTGTTGCTACATAAAGATTTAACCAGCTCGTTGTCAAAAGGCGAAAATATCCAGACTAATACCGGCGTCACAGGTGCAAGTAATCTTAAGCTGCCACAATGATGTGCAGAAATAACTTTCACTCTGCACTTTTTGTAAGACCCTGGCTACTTACATATTGATATATTGATATGATTGTAAATATAGATATACATTTGCTGCTGTTGTGCTGTGTTGGTTGTTTTTAATTTAATTAGAATTTGCCAAGTGCGTTGCTTGGCGAATGTGCCACACAAAATGACAAATGGGATAGCGGTTTTGTTATTTTGTAGGCAATTTACTTCACTTATTTAAAAATTTGCGGTTCAAACCCATATTTTTTGGATAAACGTGATATGTGCTGGTAACTCACTGGTCTTTGAACTCCGTCCGATCGGTAGTGGGGTTACAGGCGTGACGCTGTGTAAAGTGCATGACAATCACCTATGATCTTATAAACCACTATGTTATATATTACATACATTACATACATATGCATATACGTAATGTATATTATATTACACGTAGTAGTTTATATACGGGTAGATCGCTACTCTTTGGACTTTAACGGTAACATACTTGGTAACATCGAAGGTTACAGGAGTGACAATATGTATGTATGCAACATATGTCGTATACATTGCATTACATATGATCATATAAACAAATATATGATGTGATGTTATATATAACATACATATGTATGTATGTAATGTTTAAAGTATACATAGTAATTTATTACGAGTTGTAATTGACAGTACAACATGGCATTAAAATATCTCTGTTCCCTACCGGTTCTTATTTTACTTTATATATATTTAAGAACCAGTGTAGATTTTACAATTATAAGAACTTTATCATTAACCAAATAAAAAGTTTTGACTTACATCTCAAAAGTAATTATTGAGCGGAAATACTTTAGTCTTATTAGTTCTTTAAAGACGGCGTTTTACTTTTTGTTCAAAGTTTAATTTTCTACGAATGACAACAAAGTTCGTCGTTATTTGCAAAAAGTTTAGCTAGCAAAATATTATATACACAGAAGGTTTACATTTCAAACTAATTAAAAATATGCTTTGAGGCATTTAAAATATATCTACTATGAATTGAAAGTGTAGCTTAGTTGTGAGCAGAAGATTAATGAAATATCTTACGCGTACTTAGCCTTGAAGAAGATGAAATGTCTTAACGTCTTCCAATTTTTTTTTATTTACACTTTTTTGTACGTGTGGAAAATAATGTGATATATGCCAAAAATAAAATGAACATTATAGTACGTCAGAAAAAAATTACTGATATTAAACATATTGATAAATTAAAAATAGACTAATATAATATATTTTAACATAAATATAACAAACTAGTATACAAAAAAAACTGCACTTCTTCTTTGCTAACTACGTAGTTTCCCGAGTAAGTATTACTTTTACGCGTTAAGGGTTCTCAATCAGCCAGGATATTCCTTCTGTTAAGAAACGAAATCGGCAACTTAAATAGTCCTAGGCAATACATATGCTTTTTCATAAACAGGAAAGCAGAATACAATAGAATACAACGATTTTTATTCAATATAGATTATATGTGATTCTTATTGAAAGCATTTTTTATTTTACCACTGGTTCGGAAAAAAACCTTTATCCTAGTAAGTACCCAGCGGGACTTTTTTTAATGCACAATTTACTATATAATATTTTATACAAATGTTTTGAAAACTTTTAGAAACAGCATAGTAGTGATTTCCAGGGGTCTTTATCAATCACGTAATCTTTATTAGTATAATAACCCCTACTAAACAATTTTTTCTTAGTAAATGTTATAAACCTTTTGATAGTTCTGCATATTTTCTGGGACTTTGTTGTAAAAGCGTGTATATTGCACCATGATTAAGTTACTAACTCTTTGAAGTAGTACTTATTCATGTGACGAGTATACAATATCTTAATTTCAACGTTATTGTGGCAGCATAGGAAAACTTTCACGCTAGCACTAAATCATATTCATACCATGTATAAAACCTCTTAGCTGGTGACGCACAAAAATAATCAGAAATGCAAGACATCTGATACTCAGATCCAAACATCGCCTTCCATTTCAATTTTACAACTCAGTTGCGTTAAGTTTGCATTTGGTGCGGATGACATAACAACAAAAAACAAGCAAAAAAACTGAACAAATAGGAGACAAAAATTAGGACGTGTGTACCGATAACAAAGATGCAAACCATATTGACGAGAATGTATGAACGTGGGGTTGACAGCGGAGAAACGCACGGTCTCGCATTGTAGTAAGGAAACTTAGCTCAACCGGGTTGTAGCGCTGCTTGCGCCAGCTATGTCGTTGCTAGTCGTCTCGACCATAGAAGAGACTCACGGTAAGCAATAAATTGTTATCAGGCTGATAAGGATGCGAAATTAGTTAATTTAAGAAGTTTTCTATTTAAATATATTAATTTAAAAATAAATGGTAGAGCAACGCTACAGGGTATTTCAACTGTGGCACAAATATCAGCTAAAATAGCAGCATAATACTGAATTTACTGGTAACAGGGCATATCTCTTATAACTTTTTAAGTACTCGCATAAAGTGAAATGATATTGTAAAGTGAATTAACGGCCCTATGACAATTGATTATTATCGCTTGCTAAGAATTAATTATTTTTATATCTGTCTTTTCTCAGTGATTTTGTAGAGATAGGCAAAAAGGATACGAAAGACAAAAAGAGCAGTTGAGAGGAGAAGTGCTAATAGGTATATTGGTAATACTGGTGTTGTTGAAACCAATCTTGTCAGCGTCGAACACAGGCGCAGAGTAGCTAGCCTTTCGTTACTTTATAGGCTGTCAAGTCAAGTCCTTAACCCTTTGTTTCTGATACTCCACGCATTCAAATCATTGGTGCGTCTTTCGCACGCGTACAGCAATGGAGTGTAAAAATGAGCCGGTATCAGTCTTTTCATCCGATCACAATGTGCGCGTTTTAAAGGCAAGAGTGTAAGTTTTATTTCACACTAAGATAGTACAATTAACCATTTAGGACTTCATCATCAGTTACTACCAAGTGTAATATTAGTCAAATATGAGCCTATAATAAGTAAAAACAGAGAGGAGAAAGAAACAAGATGAGCCTATCCTATACCTTTAAACTAGCAATTCTTGTGTATATATATATATATATATATATATATATATATATATATATATATATATATATATACACAAACCCACAGGAAGACGGAAACCACCACCACTACCAGAAGCGGCCCCACAGGAAGTGGACCTGGTCGAGCCCCGACGGTTCGACAAAAAATGAGATTGACTTCATTATGACGACCAGACGCCAACTGTTCAGTGATGTCTCAGTGATCGCAAGGGTGAAAACTGGCAGCGATCACCGAATGGTTAGAGGCACACTGAACCTAAACGTTAAGTTGGAGAGGTCTCGTCTAATGAAGTCAACGCTCCGTCCCCCTCGTGCTCTAATCCAGAATCCCGAAACCTTTCAGCTCGAGTTACGTAACCGCTTCCAGTGCCTAGAAGATTGCAATGCAGTGGACGATATGAACGACAAGCTCGTGGAAACTGTCCATGCGGTCGGAGCTAAGTTCTGCAAGACCCGCCGCAGAAGAACACAAAAACTCTCCGATCACACTCTTAATCTCATGGCTGTTAGACGGGAGATGAGGCTGCAATCGTCAACAGATTTGACAGCATACAGGCAACTGAACAGACAGATCTCCAAGTGCATGCGGCGAGACTTACGCAACTTTAATACTTCTCGTATTAAAGAAGCGATCGAGCGGAACCAGGGCTCCAAAGTCTTTGCCAGAGATCTGTCTGCCAGAAGGAGCCAACTGTCAAAGCTGAAGACTGAGTGTGGCAACATCGTTTCCGGGACACCTGAGATTTTGAGTGAGATTGAGAGGTTCTATGGGCAGCTGTACACATCATCGTTGGAGCCACACGCAAGTGTGAGTAACGATCCAAGAGCAAGTCTTATCCGACACTATTCCGATGATATCCCGGACGTCAGTCTAAGCGAGATTAGAATGGCTCTCCAGCACCTTAAAAACGGCAGGGCCCCAGGCGAGGATGGAATTACAGCGGAGCTTCTGAAAGCGGGTGGAACACCGGTACTTGTAGTCCTTCAGAAGCTCTTCAATTCCGTCCTCCATGGTGGCACTACTCCAGAGGCGTGGAGCAGAAGTGCGGTGGTCTTGTTCTTTAAGAAAGGCGACAACGCTCTCTTAAAGAACTACAGACCGATTTCCCTTCTGAGCCGCGTCTACGTGCTGTTTTCGAGAGTCATTACGAATCGTCTCGCACGCAGACTTGACGACTTCCAGCCTCCCGAACAAGCCGGTTTCCGAAAAGGCTTCAGTACCATAGACCACATACATACCCTGCGGCAGATTGTACAGAAGACTGAAGAGTACAATCTGCCACTTTGCATGGCGTATGTGGACTATGAGAAAGCCTTTGATTCCGTCGAAATTTGGGCGGTGCTACAGTCCCTTCAGCGGTGCCAACTTGACTGTCGGTATATCGAAGTGCTGAAGTGTTTGTACAGTAGGGCTACGATGGCTATCCGAGTACAGAACCAGAGCTCGAAACCTATCCAACTGCAGAGAGGTGTAAGACAGGGTGACGTTATATCCCCGAAACTCTTCACCGCTGCATTGGAAGACGTTTTCAAGCTACTGGACTGGAAAGGATACGGTATTGACATCAATGGCGAGTACATCACTCACCTTCGATTTGCCGACGATATAGTCCTTATGGCAGAATCGCTGGAGGACTTAAGCACTATGCTCAATGACCTCAATAGTGCCTCCCAACGGATAGGTCTTAAGATGAACATGGACAAAACAAAGATCATGTTCAATGTCCATGTCACACCTATGCCGGTAGTTGTTGGGAGCACTATGCTCGAAGTTGTTGACGAGTACGTTTACCTGGGACAAATAGTCCGACTAGGTAAGTCCAACTTCGACCGAGAGGTCAATCGACGGATTCAACTCGGCTGGGCAGCGTTCGGGAAATTACGACATATCTTTTCGTCAGGTATACCTCAATCTCTAAAAACTAGATTGTACAACCAGTGCGTGTTGCCAGTGATGACTTATGGATCTGAGACGTGGTCCTTCACTGCTGGCCGTATGAGGACGCTTAAGGTCGCTCAGCGAGCTATGGAGAGGGCTATGCTCGGAGTTTCTCTGCGTGATAGACTCAGAAATGAGGATATCCGCAGTAAAACCAGAGTGACCGACATAGCCCAACGGATTAGTAAGCTGAAGTGGCAATGGGCCGGCCATATAGCTCGAAGAACCGATAACCGATGGGGAAGAAAGGTTCTCGAGTGGCAGCCTCGTACCGGTAGGCGTAGTGTAGGGCGACCCCCCACTAGATGGAGTGACGACCTGGTAAGACATGCAGGAAGTCGATGGATGCAGGTGGCTCAGGACCGTGCTTTGTGGCATTACTTGGGGGAGGCCTATGTTCAGCAGTGGACTTGTGAAAGGCTGTAATGATGATGATGATGATGATGATGATATATATATATATATATATATATATATATATATATATATATATATAATCGGGATCTCGGAAACGGCTCCAACGATTTTCATAAAATTTAGTGTCCAGGGAGTTTCGGGGATAATAAATCGATCTAGCTAGGATTTATTTTTAGAAAATGTCTTTTTGTCCGTGTTTTTAGGCAATGAAAAACTGCTACAATATCGTTAGAATAAGAAGGTAAATTTTGACATATTGTTATTGATTATAAATAGCTTAATTTGTATAATGGTCGGTCACAGAATCGTAAAACCGCGGTTCGAGCCCAGACCGGCCGACCGATTTTTTTAATTTTTTTTTTCAAGTTCCTTTCTTTTTTGAGAAAATCTATTTTTTCGAGCTCTTTTTTTTAGTATTTTTTAAAAACACGAAAATTTAAATTAAAATAATTGCACTCATGATTTTTTATTCAAATAACCAGTTCCGTTTTTTCTGTTATGTCGCTAAGATCAAAAAATATTATTTATATTTCATCAGTATGTAATTTGTATCTAAATATAATTTCCAAAACACACGAATTAAAAAAAATCGAGCGAAAAATACCGAGCAAAGCTCGGTCAACCAGGTACTGATTCTTAAATGAACAATTTTTATGAGTAATATCGATAACAATATGGTTGTAAAAGTGTATTCATGAAAAAATCCATTGTAGATTCGTGGCTGTTAGGTAAGACAGTGGCAAAATGTATAAATGAGAGTATCTACGGCTTTTTCTGCTACGAGCGCGGTGCCCCTTAGAACTGAGGTAAAATTTTTGACAGATTTCATAGCGCGGGAAGTAAATTTATTAGAAAAGTGTAGAGATTGATGTTTCTTTCCGAAATATTACTAAAACTTTATTATAACTACATTAGAAATATATAAACTTAACGACGAATATTCCTAAAAATGTGTAAAAAAATTACAGAATACAACACCGAGATATGGTTTTGTTTATATTCATATACGGTAAACTCGATTTTTTTTATTAAATTGCACCTTTTTAACAATTAGGACACTGTTGTGATTGTCTGCCAAATAAATAAGTTCACCTTAGTCTAACCTAGAGGCTGGTTTCGATGATGTTAATGCTGCTAGCCTACGCGGCTTTCATAGCTTCATAGGACTCGGATCCCGTGGCTTTTCAAGTTTTTTCCGTAAAAAAGTGAATTCAAACATTCCGCATCGTCACTTGCGTAATAATGACTGCGAAGACAGTGTACAGTGCGCGTGAATGAGTTTTCTACAGCCGTCCGAACAGGAGGGTGGCGGGCCCAGGCTCTGACGGCTAACTCGTGTCGTTCGATGTTCTGGGTGGTGATAACCGCGAGCTGCACGTGTAAGGTGTGTACGCGGTGTGGAGGGGTGTGCGGCACGTCCAACTGCGGACTCGCTGTGTTCCGTCCGTTGTCCTATCGGTGTTTTGGCACTAGGTGAGTGTGGTGTTTATGTGTGATGGGCTGGAGACATTTGTATCGTCGAAATCGCTTCGTCGAGTCGCTTGCTCTTTTTTCCCTGGGCGAAAGTGAACTCTTCGTTTTTGGGCTTGGCAGGGGCGCGTACCTCGATTTTCTTTTCCGAACCTGAGTCGGCATCCGAGTAGGCTGGAGAGGGGCCGCTAGTTGACATCGCGGAGGACGTGGGTGAAAATGCGTCGTTTACGGACCCGGACGAAGCCGGTGAGACCGGGGTGGAGGGAGGGGAGAGGGGGTTAACCTCATAATGAATCGGCGTGTCCTTGCGTTGCATGAGGTACGCCATCCATATGTCGAGGATTGCTTTTCGTAAGAAATCCACGAGAACGTCGTTTTGAAACGACGCCATTATGTTATTAGAATTAGGCTCCCCCAACTTACGGCGCGGGAGGTGTGTGCCTAATTAAACACTTATACACCTAGCGCGTTGGTATGCTAGGATGTGTACCTAGCTTGTTGCCTAATTCCACAAGCAACACAGAAATTAAATTAAAATAGATGATTGCCTCTGAGGCAGTTGGTATGTTACGCTGTACTTACAGTTTGCCGAAAACCAGGAAGCCAGGAAGGAGAGCTAGGCACAAACACTCTTAACATCACAACAAGCGTCCGATACACTTCAGTTATGAGACTGCTGACCCCGGGATAACGCGTTTTGCGCACCACAATGTGAGCACTAATACTGTCACCAAACTTACAGAACAAGGCACTAGCCGGGTATAAGCTGTCCCGTTATTTAAATAAATCGCGCACATGTACCGATAGAGTGGAGTGACGGGAGTGACCTCAACCGACACGTCTCGAGTCTACTAAGCTCACGGCAGGAATGTGGTAGTCAATGTGATGCCCCAACTCATTGAATACTATAAATTATGTATGTATTCTAGTATTCAACGGTTCAACTAGCGACATATGGTGAGCATAAGTGTCACCTTATTGTGGCACAACTGGCTGCTGGTTTGATTTTCATACAATATTAGTAATTAAATAATTAATTTAAGCCTGGATATTTACCGACGCGAAAACTATGTTAAACTTGAAAAAAAGCCTAGTTAGTGTTGGGGTAAAAGAATAAATGAAATTTTTCAATGGGACGAGATTATTTCAAGTTTTCAGCACTTATTTTCAAAAGATTACAAAAACCCTATTAAATATATGATGTGTACAACTTAAGAAATATATATATATATATATATATATATATATAAATACTGCTATTGGATTATCTAGACCGTTGTAATCTTCAAAGAAATTGGAGAGGTAATATTTCTATATCGAAGTTTTTTGATCTACATTTTTGCAGGGTACATTACAAAGAAAGTCTTCATACTGTATGAATAAAATAAAATATATAGAAAGTTATTCACAACATAAAATATTTAAAATAAAATAAATGATGCAACTCGTAATAGTTATACGAGTATGATTTATTTTGAATTGGTAAAAACGACACTGCTGTCAGCCCCTTTAAAATTTGCTATTACTAGCGGCCTCCTAGTTCCAGAATTGCAGCATTGGCTTCTGTCCAAAAACAACTTTTTCAACCTCCATTAACGTCAAACCTTGTACGTCGTCCGTTGTGGGATACTTGAAGATTTTACAAGTAACAATCCTTTTTATTTGTAGATACTTATAAAGGAATATAATGTTCTTATTTTAACTTGATCATTTCTTCTAGGAGGCTTTTTCTCTTTTTGTGTGCACTGGCCGTACCCTGTTTAATTTCGTCCTGAAGGGCTTAAGGTGAATGTGAAATGTAAAAATTAGGTAAATCTGTGTATTGGTGGATTGGATTTAATAGGTAGATGTTGTTTTTACCTCTTTATATACAGAATGAGATGCATTCACCTCAGAGCTAAGTGGTTAAAACGCAAGTGTAGTTAGTATGTTTGAAATTGGTTGCATGTGTATTTGGGTTGCAGTAGCCATTTACCATCAGGTGGATCGTTAATTTGTTTTTTACTTTATAATAATAATATAATATTCCACAACTATCACACAACGCCGTCTAGTCCCAAGCTAAGCAGAGCTTGTGTTATGGGTACTAGACAACTGATAAACATACTTATATATTTCTAAATACATAAATATTATAGATAAATTACACCCAGACACAGCACAAATGAATGTGCTCATCACACAAACATTTGTCCTGGGTGGGAATCGAACCCTCGACCTCCGGCATAGCAGTCAGTGTCACTAAACACTAGACCAACAGGCCAGTCGCTTTAATTTTATAAATAAATTTTATAAAATTTATCGAGTATTTTTTTAATTATCACACCTGGAATGATATTAAAAGCACCTTTCTATCTTTGCCACAAAACATCAGAACACTTTCTATTATGTTTTAAAAAGCAGTATAATATACAACCTGTTATTAACAACATATTATATCAGCCCTCAATGGTGATAACGCATTTGTAACCTTAAATCTTTATCTGAAGTTGCACTGCAATCGCTACTTACCATTAGGCAGATTTAGGCTATTAAATAGCCTAAATCTGTTGTTTGCTACTTTAATGACAAAAAATGAAAGAACTTAAGAGTGATCACTTTTAATTATTTTTAATAATCATTATGAGCGCTCTTTTCATTAAAAAGGTAATGTATCGGAAAGAACTTACTACATTGCTCAACAGCAAGTAAGTAGAATCCATATATGCTCGAAATGTACTAATAATGGAATTTACTAATTTTATTATAATAGCGATTTTCTGGTTTTATTAAAAAGTAGAGAGGAAATAAAAACCTACTTCAAAAAACTAAAATTAGTAAGTGTTTGTAGCTCTATCTTTCGATACATTTTGCCTTAACATCACTCGCACTACTTTTTTAAGTTTAATTATTCGTATCGTACGTATCCCTTTTAAATATAACAAAATAGTTTAATTATTGTTATTGATAATGTATAGAATTATTACAAAACGAAGCATTCCTGTTAGTTAAAAAGTTGGTAATCTGTTGTTTAAAAAAATCAAAGTACCGTAACATTAATGACCCCCTTATATATTCATGCCACAAGAAAAATCTTCAATAAAACTTTTTATGACCGCCTAACTTTTAATGTAAGCGCAAAACGAGTGAAAGCGGTAACATATTACATAATCCCGCATCGATCTGCTCGAAATTAAATGTAAGAAACGAAAAAATCATAAAACGAATGCCGTCACGTTGGGTGTATCCGAATTGGGTTATATTGGATTCCCGACGAACTGCGATATGACACCTTTACTTGTATGTTCGGAATCTATTTCGTGCACTAATTCTCTTCACTGGTGAACAGAAAAGGGTATCCCTTTCTGGAATGCCTGCTTTAATTATGTCCACCTTATGTAGAACTATTAATCACTTATTAAGGAAGCCACGTGATGGCGGCGTAAGAGAAATCATCAAACCATTTCGTCTCAGGTTAATACTGCTGTGCTTCCTAAGGTGAATGTAGAGATCTAGAGACCCATTTTACTGGAAACGAGGCATTTCATCATACATAGATAGATACATAGAATTTTGATAAGTATAGATATCTGTAGGCCACAGCATCTTCTTACCATCAGGTAGACTCGTTTGTCACCCTTATTCTAGGTATCAGCGTAAAGGGTGCGAAACGTCTAGTAATTAGAATTTGATTCCTAAAATACGAGGCCAATGCCCAGCAGTGGACTGATGATGAAGATAAAATAATTTGAAGAACGCGTCAGCTTACTGGTGGTACCTGAGAAATTATTACGAATATTAACGCCAACTTATTACTATATAAAACTGAAGTGACCAACGAACCAGCAATCCACCTGATGGTAAAGTGCCATGGCACCCCGTGGGAACTTGTACAAGTTCAAACAACAGTGTTTTCCCATTTGAGGACTAAGATGGAATGCCTCACAACCTATCGCATATACCTCACAAGCTATACTGTTTCTCCATTCGTTTCAGACCAGAACAAAGCAGTGCAAGCGCATCTATTTGGTAACTACCAAAATCCTCAATTAATTTCAGTTGAATCAGATAAGAAGATAATACCTATCTAGATGGACTTCTAGGCAATGGCAAAGCACAGAGACCCAGTTGAAAAAAGAGTAAATAGAACTCTAACTATTTACTCTTAGAAGCTGAGAAAGCTCAACGAGCTATCCTCAAAACTGCAGCTAAATTCCTAATAGACATGCTACGTCGGAGCTATACAGGTTATGGGATGTCCTCACCGTTAGGCAAATATTTATTCTAAAAGCAATAACCAGAAAGCATTCCCAAGTGAATTACGATCCGAATCTCAGCACTACTAAACGTAAAAATGTCAACGTAAACGTCCTTCAACGACGGTTAAATCCAGTTAAACCAAGAGACACTACACCTATCTCATTAATTACATATACAACAAAAGAAATAGGCTGTTATCTATATATCGTCTTCCTAAACACGAATGTAGAAAAACGCAATAAACTGGCTCAAATCTTTAACATACGAATCCACCGAAAGTTTCTTACATACTCAACTATAATATCACACACATTATATATAATTATAATATTATAACTTAAATACATTAAATCTAAAATATGTATCTGTATAATTTAATTAATTGACTTTGTTATATTATCATTCAATTTACTAAATGTCGATTTTCTCATAACCAATTAAATGAAAATAATGATGTCTTCAACATACTACACAAACGTGTAATTTAAGATGTACAATCCGTGAGGAGGGACCTAGTGACAGGTATTGTTTAATACTTTTACAAGGCACCAGTCACTCTCAAACTAGGGTTCAATATATTTATAGCTTAACATGTTTGTCATCAATAATTCTGTACCTGTTTGTGATGAGAAAATAAATATAATTTTATTCTGTTCTAAAAATACGAGTATATTACTAGAAATCGAACCTAATAACTCGCAATTTTATGTGGACATTTATTCATCTAATTATTTCAGCCTATTACAGTCCACTGCTAAACATAGGCTTTATAATCTTTGCTATTATTGCCACGCTTAGGAAGCTGGTAGGCAACTGCAGATATTTTTTACTTTCTGGTTTTTAACGTTGTTGCACTTCTCTTGGTTTGTTTCCTAATGTCACCTTTTACGACACCCACGGGACAATGTAAATAAATAATAAAAAGTATTCACTTGCCACTAAAATACAATGTTAAAATTGAAATAGACAGCTTAATAGTTGTGACAAAACGGTATGTGACTCAGTCGTAACGGGAAACCCACTACTCCTGCCACTTTGCCACAGCCTTTGCGCATAATTCATACAGGGTCTTAAGTAATTTGATGAAACACACATATCAACAATGAATAAATAAAAAATATGGAGTAGCGGTTATTCTTACATCTTACTATACTAAACGTGATCAAATTAATTTAAAATTTAAATTTAATCGTAGCAAAAACCAATTTAATTAGTTAAATACTAAGCTGTCAACTTAATTAATCTCGAAACAATGCAGTAAAACGTTTATAAGAATAGTAAGTAAACTGAATAAAATTTTACTTAAAACATTAATGTTGCCTTTAGAAAACGGATGATTCTTAAAAGACGTAAATTCAAGTAACTTTTATGTCTTAATGCTGAAAACAGGCATCCTTCTATTCCTAAGAAAGTTCTAGGGCGACAAGAAACGCTTAAAATCTGGAGCTTCATCACCACTTACCACCAGGTGGAACTGTAGTCAAGCGCTGACTTATAGTAAGTAAAAAAAGTTTATTTCATATGTCAACGAAAATGTTTTTTTTTTTTAATTTCTCATCCAAGTTTCCTCCAAATGTTTTTTTTCACTGGCGAACACATGGCAGAAGTGTGTTAAGAATTTCAATCCTTCCTAATGGTAAGTGGCTACTGCAGTCTATGGTCAATGCAAAACTTCAAACAAATATACGTGAACGAAAAAGTGAAAGATGTCACGTCTGAGGACTCTGAAGGATAAAATGCCTCACAACCTGTTAATGGCTCCCCATACCCTTCAGATCTGAACACATCAGTGCAGGCTCTTTTTGGTGGCAGATATAAATATGAGGGTATTATCTACCCAGACGGACTCTTAAGCATAAACGAAGTCCTACCACACATAGGTCTATTATAATGTTTTTAATTTTTTTATGTATATATGCTGTTTCTTCATTCATAGGGGCGAAACGACAAAAGTTTGTATCTAAAAAGTCTATTAAATTGGACTTTTTAGATATGAACTTTTGTTGTAATTCAGATCTGATAATACATAGTTAAGTTACTTGAATACTGCCACGGCTTATAAATAATGTCCCTCACACCGAATTTCGGTCACAGCGAACTTTGGTCTCGATGAGAACTAGCTATCTACGTATACACTCTCTATTCCCTCAATCTCATAGTCCAATGACTAGAAAGAGATCAGGAGCAGGACTAATGGCTTTACGTGCTTAGACTTTAGAGACACGTGAGTAAAATACCGCCAATGTCCTGACATTGGGCTACTTCTGAGAATTTCTCAACAGGCAAACCCAATAACTGGTATTTAGACCGATCCGGAATTTGAACCCGAAACCACATCACCAGCAGTCGTACTTACGATTAATAGACGTACTTACTAAACTACACTTTTTATTTTCTTATTATTGTAAGAAAGACCCTGGCCATCTCCTAATTTGTTTTCTACAATAATATTTATTAAAAAGAAATAGTAAAAAGTTTAGACTCAAACAATAGATAATGAACATATATTTCACGTCGATAAAGATTTTTGTTTTTCGTCACTCAACATTCGTATCTCAGACAACAGCACGTATGATTAAAGAGGAATTGTAATGAACTAGAGTTCATTAGGATGCAGAGCACGCTGTCCTATTACGACTCTTAAGCGAACGTGTGTGGATAATGCATCAACTTTTGTTCTCTATAATACAGTTCTTTGCAGGTATAGCAAATGGGATTTTCACAGATATTCGTTAAAATGTCTTAATATTATAAAGAGGGAAAGTTGTTGGTATATGAATTTCTGTATAAGTACCTACTTTTTTCTATTTGTAGAAGATACCTCGCATCTCTAGAACTGTTGATTCTTTCATGAAAATTATATTTAAAGTAGTATTAAATTAAAAGTAGTACAAATCATTCCAGGCGCATGTTGCGCTGACTACATCTTGTTGTAGTAGAAAATAATATGTTTCAGTATGAATTAAGTATATTTATAAAAATCGATTCGTGGAAAATGAGATGGCTGTTTTATCGACTAAAACTGACCAAAAACGCACGTGATGCTCGAAATAAACAAAATGTATTTAAAAAGTAACTTTTGTGTTTTCCAAATAGGTACTTACAAATTTAATAGATTACAAATAAAATATAAAATAAAATATACACAATTATGTGATTAGTAAATAATTATAACGTGGTTTTTTGTTAGTACCTAGTATTTTTATTCTTAAAATTTTGAATCAAAACTTTGAATAAAATTGCTTTTTCCCTTTTCTCTCTTTTTTTAAATTAATACTACACAAAATGGTTTATTAATCATACATTTTGTTTACAAAACGCGAATATAAGTATTAAAATTAGATTCAAATTGAGTGTTCTATTGAAACGACCCTTTCATTATTAAGTACAGAAAAAACAAACAGAAGCGAAATGAATATGAAGTATTATGAAAGAATATATAATCGTCAGATATACCTACCGTAACAAGTTTTTGAATTCAAGGTAAGTACCTATAAATTAAATTTGGGGAATTAAGTTCTCACACTTGGAAGTTTTTTATAGGAGAAGGGGCAAACGAGCATACGCGTGAGCAGATGCCTTTTAAAAATGAGTGGGCTCTCATCTTGAAGGTCCCTAAGTCGTATCGGTCCGGAAAAATATCTGGTGTTAGTCAATTCCACTGGTAGTTGTGTGAGGAAGAAACCTACTTTTAAATCGCACGGTGGTGGATCGCTAATTTCCTTACGATATTTTTCTTCACCACTGAACAAGTAATAAATCTGCACCTAAATCGTAGATTAAAGGTTAACTTTCTGTACTTTAGTGTACACTTGCGGATTAAGTTTTTTTTATTTGAGCTATCACGGTTGTTATGCGGTGTGTTCTTCTACCATATCTGTCTGCAAAATAGCTCTTAAAAACATATGTTACCGCGATCGAGAGTTCACCATCCAAGCATAGATATCAAGGCAAACATTTCCAACATTTGTAGCGGCGCTGTCATTACGCCACAAATACCTAAAACGCATCGTAGGCTAAATCACGCTATCAAAGTTCCGAAGTACTGCAGTTTATATAAAATAGTTCCCAACTACCACCACATGGAGTATTGGCCGCTCCTCGGGATTCTACGGCCAAAGTAATGTAACTTTCTGTTTAGTTTTTCGAAGTCGCCTTTTATTCCTTATTAAAAGTTAATCTTTCTTGATCAATAATGTTACTCTGTTTTCTATAAGTTGTATATGTTATAATTTTCTTAATGTTGTAATGGTTAATGATTTACAAAATTTCTGAATAAAAATGCTCTAAGCAAACGACATAAAGTAATGCGTGGAGCACGCGTACAAGATTGGAATAATTAGCCAGCATCTGTTCTTTTCTGTCTGATTATAATCTGGGTGGTCTGCCCTCAAGCCAAGAGTGAATAGACTTTAAATATGCATCAAAGCGCAATTTTCTATCGATGGTTTCATCACCACTTATAATAAGTAAAAAATATTTACAAATATAATATGAGCTTTCTCCATATCCTTAGTCATAATTCAAATAGATTTTACAGCGGATTGACACTGTAACTAAAGTGATTACAACTTGGAGACGCCAGTAACTTAAGGTATCTTCGATAAAGATTTAGTGGACTGTAATTTTGGTGCATACGGCAAAGGGGAAAATAAATAGGTGGGATAGCACGCACTGACCTGATGAGGGCTGCCTTGCCTTCCTCCTGGAGTGTCTGCTATACAGCAAGCTCGCCACGTGGTTCGGCGCACACGCACTCTCGGTTAACAGTTTCGTGAAGTCCCACACTCTCGACCTTTGCCCTTACGGGGGCGTCTCACACTTTTATGAGTTACAAAGACACAATGTCTGATGCGGTGAGTATTAAAGATAAACAGGAGATCTCAATGTTCGTCCTGCGCGGTTTGCGGTTAATATATAAGACGCGACGGGTGGCCGTGCGTTGCGGATGGCGTAATATCACTTAGTATACTGACGCGCGCCGAGATCCTCTTTTTCAGCTCGACGGCAGCGCGTGCGGTAGGAAAGGGAAGGAAGAAAGGAAACAAAAAATATGCACTAGTCATGTTGATAAAGTAGATATAACTTAGGACGAACTCAATGCGATATGTAATGTAATGTTGATAAAGTAGATTGTTAACTGGCATTACCATTTCCTCCCGCCCTTAAAGGGTCACCTTTAAAAGACAACCGTAATATAAAAAGTAAAAGGAAAACAAATAAATAAGCGGTATATAAAGTGAGAGGATGCGCTCAATGCGCATGTCTCATCTACTAACCTTACTTGGTAAGCGAGAAAATGTATACATAAATATAATATTGCGGTTTAATACTTTTTTAATATATATAAGTATAAACTTAATTCCTAATTTAGATAAATAACTATAATCAAAAAAATAGAGGGCAAATACGAGCAACAGGACGGAGATATGTTCCCTTAGTAGTTCTCACGGTCACTACTCGAACTACGCCATCCTTCGAAGGATGAACAGACTCGACAATCGCTAATGGCCAAGCAAGGGGCGGTTCATTATCACTTATCACAATTACAACCATGCCTGGTACGATAGCCGTAGACGGGGTGTTCCACTTCTGACGAACTTTTAATCCGTGAAGGTATTCTGTCCTCCACCGGTCCCAAAACGACTGAACTAATTTATCCAGTAAAGAATGCCTGTGTAACAGACTGGTAGAGTCAGATTTGACTTTGGGTGCGGGTAATGACAATAAAGGTGCGGTATTCAAAAAATGACTCGGAGTAAGAGCTGAAGGCTCTGCAGGATCAGAACTCAATACTGTCAAGGGCCGCGAGTTTAGCAAGCACTCAATTTGCGCAAGAACAGTATTAAGCTCTTCGTATGAAAGTAACTAATGTCCGATAACTCGGAACAGATGCGTTTTTACGACTTTGATCATACTCTCCCAGGCGCCTCAAAAATGAGGAGAGTTGAGACAGATGAACTTCCATGTTATACGATTCTCAGCACACTCTTGCTCAAGCTTTGGGCGGTATTCAACGCTTAGAAATTTATAGAGATCGCGAAGATACGAAGCGGCACCTTTAAAATTCGTTCCATTATCCGAATATAAAACCTGAATCGGCCCTCGTCTAGAGAGGAAACGTTTAAGCGCAGCGAGGAAACTAGAACTACTAAGATCCGTAGCGATTTCTATATGTACAGCTCGAGTCGTGAGGCATGTGAAAACACATAAGTACGCCTTCTCGCTGCGTACACCACGACGACGTACAGGAGTGTATGCGATAGGACCGGCATAATCGCAGCCCGTGTGTGTAAATGCCTTAATAGCTTGTCTTACACGACTATGGGGAAGATCAGCCATCAAAGGGTAAGTTGGATGGGGTCTAAGCCGGAAACATGTATAACATTTGTAGACTCTGCTTCTCACAGTGCGGCGTGCGGAAAGTATCCAAAATTTTTGACGGAGCAATGACAATAACAATTCAGGCCCAGCGTGTAAATTTTTAATATGATAATAGTCAATGATCATGTTCACTACATGATCACTGCGCGGGAGTATAATTGGATGTTTTTGCGTGTAATCTAATGCGGAGTTCGAAAGACGACCACCAATGCGGATTAAACCATTCTCAATAAAAGGCCTTAAACGATTGAAAGCGGGCGAGCAAGGTTTGTTACCTTCAATATTTAAATATTCCACTGCAAAATGCTGTTTTTGCAGGGCGCGGAGGATTATAACCTCAGAGAAACTGAGATCATCAGCAGTCACTACAGTAGTGTTGCGGCGGGGCAATAATTTAGCAAACTTACACACGTACGCAATTATACGTAGAAGTTTACTCCAAGAAGAGATGCGGAGTGCGAGCTCATAAATCGCAGAATTACAGACGGATGTGCACACAGTGTGCGACAAAATCTTCTTCTCAGGCATATTTGCAATAACCTCATTGTCTAAAGTACGAAGAGGCCATTGAGATGGATCTAACGAAGTCCACTGAGGCCCATGGAGCCACAGGGGGTTTGAAACTAATTTATTTGGCGTAACGCCACGTGAAAGTATGTCAGCGGGATTCTCAGTACCTGCGACATGATAAAAGTTATCAGCGCGAATATTGTCGGTAATCTGAACAACGCGGTTTGCAACAAAGGTCTGCCACTTGTGTGGCGAACTCTTTATCCAGTACAGAGCTACTTTTGAATCTACAAAGGCATAGACTGATATTGCAAGGTCAAGAGAATAATTGTCGAGTACTCTGCGAAGCAATTTTGAGAGTAAAACCGCTCCACAAAGCTCAAGGCGTGCAATAGATAGTGGTTTCGTCGGTGCGACTTTAGTCTTTGCACAAATCAACTGGACGGTGTTACCATTGACGCTCTTTACATGTATGTAGACTACGGCACCGTATGCGTGCTCGCTGGCGTCGGAAAACCCCAGGAGTGACGCAGTACAGTTTTTGGATACACCAACATGTCGCGGGATACGTAAATCATTAAGAGCTGGTAATTCAGCACAGAATTGCCTCCACATCTTAATAATTGGCGGTGGTGGTATGTCGTCCCAATCTAAATTAAGTTGCCAAAGCTGCTTTATTAACAATTTGGCGTACGCGACTGTGGGAGCAACGAAACCCATTATGTCCCACAGGCGAGCGACAGTAGATAAGATGGCGCGCTTAGTGCACGTCACATCAGCGGGAACAGATATCTTAAAATAAAAGGCGTCACTATCGGTAGACCAATGCAAGCCTAGTATTTTATGTGGCATTGATTTATCGAACTCTACTTCTCCTGTAATTTTATGAGAAGTAGGGAGGTCATCTAAAACAAATCGACGGTTGCTATGCCATTTTATCAGGTCCCATTGGGCACCCTTGAATAAGTCTATCAGCTGCCGAGAGGTCTCACTGGCCTCGGATTCACTGGGCATAGAGAACGCGATGTCGTCCATATATAGCGAAGTAAATGCGATACGACTCGCAAGTGGATACTTTGCGCCGTCGTCATCAATGAGCTGTCTTACCGTGCGCAATGCATGGTATGGACTCGAAGTTAAACCGAAGCACACGCGATTGAAGTGGTATAACACAAGTGGGTCTTGTGGACGGAAGCGGTATAGGAAGCATTGGTAACGACGATCAGAATCGCGAACAACTATTTGCAGAAATTGTTGGCGACAGTCGGCTGTCATAGCGATTGGATGTAAGCGGAAAGTTAAAATTATATTGAACAAGTCGCCTTGCAAATTTGGTCCTGAATGCAGAATATCATTTAATGATCGCCCAGTGCTAGTCTTACTGCTAGCATCCAGGACGATGCGCAGACGCGTTGACTTCTTATCTTCGCGTAAGACTCCATGATGCGGTATGACATATATTGGAGCGGGTTCATGAGAGTCATACGGCGGTGCGGGGGATATATAATTTTTAGCTAAGTATTCCTTTATGACGTCATCATATGCTAACCTTAATGTAGGCGAGGCTTGAAGTTTCCTCTCCAAGCACATGAATCGTCGTCGAGAGGTTTCATAAGAATCTCCGAGAGAGTAAACGTCATCTTTAAATGGCAGGCCAACAATATATCTACCAGTAAAAGGATCGCGGGATGTCGTAGATTTATAAAACTCTTCACATTCAATGTCTGAAGGACACTGAATGGGCGGTGCGGAGGGTGGCTGTTCAAGCTCCCAAAATCGTTGCACTAATTTGTCAACGATAGGAGACTCTAGAACTGAGCAGCACGTTAAAGAATAATTTACCTGAAGTGTCGGCACTGAGCCCATAATAACGTAACCAAATACCGTATTCAAAGCCGAGGGCCCGGACAAGTCGTTAGAAAAATAAATTACGTCTGGACATAGTAAGTGCGGGAAAAGGGGTGCGCCTATCAAAACATCAATTTTATTAGGCATGCTATAACATTCATCAGCTAGTCTTATGCCATGGAAGTGTGATAAGACAGATGTGTCTACCACAGCAGTGGGCAAAAGGTCGGTGATTTGATCAACAACTAGCGTTGAAATATTGAAGTTAATATTCGAGTCGAATCGTGAGAAAATTTTAATATCAATCGATTTCGATTTTACAATTTTTTCAACTCCACCGAATCCCTTTACTACAGTACATTCGGTATCGTGTTGTTGAACGCCTAAACGATGACAGCACTCTTTAGTCATAAAATGGCTTTGAGCCGCGGAGTCTAATAATATACGAATAATTTGTTTCTCTCCCTTAGCATCGTAAGCAAATACTTGAGCGGTTGATAATAAAACAGTTCTCTGCGAACGACTTGCGCGCGCGGGAGGCGGTGAACGTTGAGAAACATTCTTGAACGAAGTACACAGCGCGACGTCTGAACGCGCACGTGCGGTGAGGGGTGGCGAGTGTGCGGGCGCGGGGGTTGTAGACTTCAGTGTAACTGGCTGAAGCGGTGGAGAACGCGCCAGCGCAGGGGAAGCATTATCGCTTCTGCGGTGGAAGTGCAACAATGTGTGATGTTTAAATTTACAAACTCGACAACTATAATTTGAAGAGCAACTAGACACTCGATGACTTAAACTGAGACAATTCACACATGCATTGTTACTCTTTACGCATTTAAATCGTTCCTGCGGCGTCATTTTATTAAAGTCTGCACACTTAAATAGGTGTTGATGCACAATATTATTGCACAGACACTTTGAGCAACTAGTCGTCGTGCTTACGTACGCCTGATACTTCGGCGACGAAGTATTATTACAGCGACGATTATTACCGTTACCTCGTCGATTGTTTGGTGCGCTATTAGAATTTGTACTAGAATCGGTGCGTTGCAAAACTTTGGAGCGGGTCTTAATAAAATTTACTAAATCATCAAAGGTGGGTACCATCGAGTTATGACTATATTCGAAAGAGCGAATGGTATCCGGGTCCAGCTTCTTAAGCGCGATATGAAGAACAATTAAGTCCGCGAGATTATCTAACTTTAAGTTTTGTAAAGCGCGCACTGCACTTATAAAGTTATCAGTAAATAAATCAAAATTATTTGCGGTGGCCGATTGCAATGGCTTAAATTCGAACATCTGATTAATATATGTAGATGCTAGCATACGCCGGTCTTCATATTTGTCAACGAGTGCTTGCAATAAAATTTTATAATTTTCAGCGCAAGGAGTTATACCTGAACATACAGATAGGGCTTTGCCCGTTAGTTTACCTAGCAAATAGTATAACTTTTCAGCGTCAGTAAGCGATGTGTTGTCATGGACGGTTGATTTAAAGCTAGCATAAAATAAAGGCCATGAGCGAATGTCACCCGAAAATGGCATAAGTTCGATAGGCGGAAGTGAGAATCTGGCTTTAGATGGTGTACTAGTACTTTGTGAATTAGATTGCGAATATTGTAAATAAAGTCTATTTATTCTACCGCAAAGAGACTCAAACGCAATGAGGCTGTTATAATCAGGTTTAGCAATAGGGTTTATTTTTAATAAATGTGAATTATAATTATCTAAGACCTGTTTAAACTCAATACGTAAAGCATTAATATTAGAACTTCCATCAAGAAAACGCTCCATCGTGGAAGTGTTTATGTGGATGTCCGAGGACATATCATATATTTTTTGCACTATTTCAAATAAAGCATCTCGTTTAGCTAACAATAAAACCAACTCAGCATCAGGTGTGCCCTCATTATCCGAGGAATCGCTATTATTCGATGCTATTTGTTTTTTAGGCGGCATTACAACTTGAGTTATGCGGCAAAAATAATATAATTATAAGCGGGTAGTCTGTAAGCGACCTCGCTACGCGGTTGAATTATTAAATATTAGTTTTGTTAACGATAAACTTTAATTGTTAACTTTTATAATAATTATGAAGTTAACAATTAAAGTTCGAATTCCGAATATAATGCTTAAATATATGTGCAAATAATAAATGTAATTTAACAGTATAATCTATAGATGTAGTTAAAAGTTGATGACGTGATGTGAACATACAACAAATAATTTATATAGATAATTATATGCTTATTCATTCTATGAATATAGTTTTAAAATTACTATGAATGTCACCTATTAGGACCTATTCTCGTGTTCTAATAAGGGCGGGGTTAATCCGAAGTCGGATTAAAATATAAATAATTAATTATATAAACGCTTATTACGATAACGATCTAATAAGGGCGGAAAGTCAAGGTCAATCCAGCGAGAAGTGACCATTAAAAATGGAGACGCCAGTTACTTAAGGTATCTTCGATAAAGATTTAGTGGACTGTAATTTTGGTGCATACGGCAAAGGGGAAAATAAATAGGTGGGATAGCACGCACTGACCTGATGAGGGCTGCCTTGCCTTCCTCCTGGAGTGTCTGCTATACAGCAAGCTCGCCACGTGGTTCGGCGCACACGCACTCTCGGTTAACAGTTTCGTGAAGTCCCACACTCTCGACCTTTGCCCTTACGGGGGCGTCTCACACACTTATGAGTTACAAAGACACAATGTCTGATGCGGTGAGTATTAAAGATAAACAGGAGATCTCAATGTTCGTCCTGCGCGGTTTGCGGTTAATATATAAGACGCGACGGGTGGCCGTGCGTTGCGGATGGCGTAATATCACTTAGTATACTGACGCGCGCCGAGATCCTCTTTTTCAGCTCGACGGCAGCGCGTGCGGTAGGAAAGGGAAGGAAGAAAGGAAACAAAAAATATGCACTAGTCATGTTGATAAAGTAGATATAACTTAGGACGAACTCAATGCGATATGTAATGTAATGTTGATAAAGTAGATTGTTAACTGGCGTTACCACAACTATTAATATAAGTTAGGAAGATTTTCAATATTGATACAATTGCTACTCAGAGTTGTCGAAGTATTTTAATAATTAATAGTGTATAATGATTTCTTATATTTACGCGAACACTACACATGATTAAAACTACTTTTACGGATTTTATCGCGTTTATTTTTACTTTTTATTTTTATTTTAGTATTAATAGTTTGTAATGTAAATATTGTTTTTATTTTAGTATTAATAGTGTGTAATGTAAGTGTTAATAGTGTGTGTAGTATTAATAGTGTAAATGTGTGTGTGTAATTAATAGTGTAAGTAACTATTGAAAATTCTATTAATTTCGAAGTTTGGAATAAGGTTTAACCCGTTAAAATATCTTTAAAAAAACAGATATGAGAGAAATCTTTCTAGAATTTTTTTTGTTGGTGACCACGAAAAAGGCTTAAATTCACAAAACGGAACCACTCACTATTTTAATATAAATTGTTATTGCAATGTTTAATATATAATATAGTCGTGTGTCGCAATTACTCCCGTAGGTGTCGGCGTAATGAAAACTCCGGAAAGCTCTGATGGCTTTCCATATATGTCGATATAACCATCTCGCATACGCCAGACGTGAGATATCTCGTCTGGCAACAGGGAACAGAGTCAAAGATGAGAAAATTCGGGTACTGCGTCTTGAACAAGTGTAGCAGTCAAGACATATCTTCTTAACATTCTTTTCAGTTCTTTAAAGGCTACTTTCACTCTTTATCAACAGTTATTTTTCTTGATCAATATTTTAAAAGCGTATTTATTAAAACAATCTCGCAATATAAAGTTGGTGTTAAAATAGTTTGTTTTTTTATAGAAGAGGGGCAAACGAGCATACGGTTCACCTGATTTTAAGTGACTGCCGCTGCCCATGAACATCCGCAGCACCAGAAGAATTGCAGATGCGTTGAATTAAGGATAATTGAATTAACGAGAATTAAATTAATAACTTTGCCCAATATGTCAACTTGAACATTTTATGAATTACGATCAAATTTGGACCCTGGGTTGACAAGGATATATTAATTTAAGAATATTTATTATTGTGTCAGATGAGCATAGAAGTAATGTTCTTGTACTTTTTATTCTTGGATTTTCCAATTGTTTTAAATACCTTTAAATCAATAAATTATTAAACACGTACGATGGCGGTGTAGGCATATCGATTACCACATATCATCCCGTGGATGTCGTAAGAGGCGACAGAGGAAACAAGTCAAGAGATGGGCAGGAGCGTCTTCCTAATAACGACTTAAATAAAATAAAAACTGCGGTTATATTATATCCCCCCTGTGAGGTAATCTATGTGGGAGGCCTACGTTCAGCAGTGCACTTTAATGGGTAATAAATGATTACTTATACGGATCAGCCCGTAATGAGTCCACTGATTGATTGATTGTGCTTATAACGCCGCGCACTGCAGGCAGATTAGAGTCGCAATACTAGATATCTCGCTTCTTTGACGTCACTACCTCTATTGCCAGTAGAAATATTATATTTAGAATATTATGGATGATAATAATCCGTGGAAATGAGATGATTATTACGAAGCTGATTTTATTTTGTTTTGTGTATTTAATTGTATAACATAATATCTTAATCTTATGCATTTTATTGCACACAAAATTCCTTGGTGAAGGAGATCATTTCAATTTAATCATAGAATTGTGCATTAAGAGTAGATAAACCCATACGTATATATTAATAAATGATTGCATGCCGTTCTTTAAAAAATGTCTCGCCGTTTCCCGCTGGTTCTTTTCAAGACAAAGATTTTCCGAACCAGTCAAAATTTAAAATATATAAAACAATAAGTATATTCAATTAAATAATTTATATTCTATTATATTTTACAACTGCCTAATAGAAATGCCTAACTAGAAATTGAATAATGTTGCTCTATTTGGAGACCATACTTATTATACCAAACTTTCTTAACCTTTACCGAAGTAGTAGCTCCGAATAACAACGATAGGATGAACTAGTATTATAGGTTCTCTTATATCGCATCCGTGGTCGTGGTAGCTCACAGGTGAAAAATCTGAAAATTTCACAATGCGCGAGCAACTTGAGTTAAAATTCAATTTCATTCGTGTTAACTGAAATGTATGTACTGCTCTATTCTGTTTATATATAAATAGAGCTCTTTACTACATATCTTGTAATGTAATAAAAATATTTATAAAATATTTTTATTACAAGTCGTGAATACGCAATACCACTAACACGCAATTGCAGCACGGCAGTGGACATTTCCTCAACCTAAAACCTTCAGAAATGTAAACGTATTTATTCTGTATCTTTAATACATTTTTACTATATTATATACATGGTAGAACTATGCTGCAGCTATATTTATGGTTGTAGCACGAATAGTTCCTTAAGAGCGGAGCCATAACCCGGTCCCTAATACCAGCGTAACCAGCTCAATGCTGCTATGTTATGTAGAATGACTGTAGAGAACGGCTACCCTTTTTCTGGAAACGAGGCACTCTATCTTATTTCTTAGGGGTGACATCGCATCTGCATTATGAATCTTAGTTGAGGAAAAATGTAGATGGGTATCAGCATCTATGTGCTCGTTTGTCACCCATATTACATATTAAAATCTTTGAATGTCGCCCCCATGCGGCGAACATTATATATATATATTTTAAATGACAAACAATTACAGAAAAAGTGTTTGAAGTCTTAAAACTACAAAAAGGAAAATAAATTTCATCAAATAGGCTCTAGGGGCTAAACTGCGAAGTATGTCAGTCGTGAACGCATATAATATTTGAGATATATCATCTCATGTTACTCGCACCTCCAAGCCTGCATCCAAGCATTCTTTTGGGTTGCGAAACATAGTTTTTATATTTATGGGACATTATTCTTACTTACAGTTACATCGGCTTCCCATTCCTCGGATAAAGAAAACATGTAAAATGGCAGTATTTTTGTAGGGGTCGTTCGTTTTAAAGAATTCTGGAAGAATGTGCTTAATTTTTATTTAAATCAAGATAAAACAATTTAAATTAAATTTATTTAAATTAAAATTTCGGTATAATAATAATAACTCACTACGACACGGTGTCGGTAGAGGCAACATTTAGAAATGCCACTAAGATCCATTGGTTTTAACTAACTATAACCATGCCATTAAGAACATTCCTAATAAACACAGACCTGTAACGGAGAGAAGCGTCAAAGATTGAAAACGCCTGGTACAGCTGTCATTCAAGATATAATAAGTCAGAATTATGCAAGATTAATCTACATCAGGAAAGGCTGATTCTCAGTTGTGAAGAATTGATGAGAAAGGAGAAGTTTGTTATGGAATTGATTCGAAAACATAATATGAACTATGGTTTGAAGTAAAAGGTATAATGTTCCGTATTTAAACAAAATTTATTGGTAGTTTGACTTACAGTTTGATAACATTTAAATAAAGATATAAAGAAAGCTTTCATTGATTCATTCATTACAGCCTATCAATGTCATCACAGTAGAGTTCTCACCATAGATTGCCTCTTAATGGGGATATTTGCCGCAGTTGTCACGCTTGGTTGGTGGATTCTCAACCGCTGGATGTACAACATCCACGGGCTATTATGAGGTAGTGTATATTCTTACAATGTCACTACCACAGAAATCGTAATAATAAGACAATAGAAGTTGCTTAGACGCGGACCTTGTCACCGCTGTGATGTGTTGACGAACATCATCCACCATTTTGTGATTTAGTTGCGCGGGGAACGTCGTACGTGAATTTATGTTATTATAATGGGAACTACAGTATTATCAATTGTAAAAACTCATCAAGGAAGTGTAACTCAACTAATAAACGCGTAACATTTCATCGGTAAGTTGATTATTTACCAGTTATCATTGTTTTAACTAATTTACATCTAGCCGAATACTTTACTATGATATTTACCTTTGTAAACTTTCATTTATTACTTTTCATATTAACAAATTATCATTGCTGCTTTTGTTCTACCCTAATACGCGACGAACGCAACGTTGACAAACTCGCCAAGCGATGTAATGTGAAACATTAGATATCATTTTGCATTGCGTATGTTTATAATACGGCGGAAGGCATCGGTCGCTTAATGCGTATATGCTGAGATGTGGCGAAGTAATCGAGCGCTGATTCATTTCTATTGTCTTATTGTCACCATTTCTGTGGTCACTACGCAACCATGCAAGCATATAATATCACAAGTCTATAGCAGAACGATTGGGAGGTTATTAACCAAACTGATGATGTAGTCTATAATCCATAAACGCACAGGTTAGAAACACGCTAATTAGTCTTCGCTGAAAACTCTTATCGTAAGCGGATGTAAAGGCTAATGTAGACAACAAAATTTTATGCTATTCACATTATAAATAATGATGTAATTCTTTCATCTAAACATTAGTTCAAAATTTACTAAAATAAAGACTTCAAAACGAACATTAGTTGTATTAATATTTTGTTAAAGTCTTAGTTATGATGTGTACTAATTGTGTTATCTCCTATATGAAATCTTTTATGAACAATTTTAAATATTAAGTAAAAAGATACAAATCTTGTTTATATCAAAAGCACCGAGTCCATTTATAGTGTTAATTCGTTATAGAACTTCCTCATTTAAGCTCTATTAGGCTTTAAATCCAATTTCCGAACTCACTCACGTTCTCTGTAACCGGATACAGGTGAAAAAAAAACTGCTTACAATTTCAGTTAAACAACTTTTATCACTATGTTTTTAGAACTAAGTCATATTATGAAATACAAAAATTGATAAATTATTATGGCAGTAAAATTTATGTACGTTTCTGCCTGTAATATCGAAATCACAACCTTATATTGAGCTGAGGGGGTTATTTTAATACCATAATTTATTTTTATGCATGCCATTAAGATCTGATTATAATGAAACTTTACGAAAAGACAAGAAGCAATGCCGGACAAGATCCAAGCTATATTTTACCGGGAAAACTTGGGAAATATTTTACTAAAATAACGGAAAACGGATAAAATGGTTTTTGATTATCTTTAATCAAAATAACGCTGCATTAATAGATCCTATGTATAATAAAGTTATCTTGAATATGATATAGAATCATAGTGGAAGAATGAAATGCATTGTTTGTTTGCCTACAGTGTCAAAGGAATTCTAAAATATTAACTAGCGAAAGTATAATATGCTTATCCTTTAGTTCGAATACTGGACCAGTCCTATTTTTATGCGAAATAGCTACAAGTTTAGTATTGATTATAATCAAGCAAACGTTAGGGTAGGATATTATGAAAGAGATTTTGCAATGTTTTTGTTTTAAGTGGAAATACTAAACTTGAGATTAGCAAATGCGATATTTCAATATGGTGATTTAAATGAAGATACAAGGATTTTTTATATTTCTGCGAATAATACCCATTGAATAAAACTATTTTTAGGTACTTTATTTCAATGTAATATTTTTTATTCCCGACGTTTTTTCGTTAAATATGACACCAGAAAGTTAAACAACTCAGTCCCCACTCGAGACCATGGGTGCTGTAAAAGCACCAGAAACCTCGGGAATTAAAGAGTTAAAATTAAACGCAATAAAATTAGTTAAATTAGGTTTATTCATTAGAATAATTTAAGTAGGTATTTAATTATATTTTAATTATAAAATTAATTTTTTTACTTCCAATTGGCATCAGCATAATTAAAATTTACTGTTTTAAAATAAATAAACTTAACGTGGACTAAATGTTATAAGTGTGAATCTGGACACATGAATAGAAAATATTTTACTCATTAAAGAAATCCTACCAAAATGGTCATTAACGCATAGTCGGTTACTAAGTAGAAGCAACTGCCATCTTTCAACTTCTTTACAAGTCGTGGTTTTCATTACTTGTGGTAATTAAATGCAAAGCTTCTTTCATCCAAGAGATTAAATGTCCGCTTTGGGACTTCTATGTTTCAATTCAGCGCGATGAAACATCAAGCGAAATATGTCTTCATAAATTTGAATAAACATTCACTCAATGTATATATATTGAGTGAGTGAGTGTTGAGTGAATATTCAATCGGTATATAATATCTTTCATTTTTAATTCATAAAGAATGGTTTAACAACGAGACCATTTAAAAATAGGTTCGTTATTTCTGCAATAAAAAAATTGATATTATAAAAGAATTAAAATAATCTTTGTTAACTTTGGAAGAATGAAGAAATTTACAAATATTTTTAGTTTCGATCTTTTAAGGAAGTTATGTATTTAGTAACTTGCTTTTCTAGCATTAGACATGAGAGGAAAATAAGGCTTATAAAAGCCTCCAAGTTCGTGTACTCATATTTTGTTTCAAACAATAGAAGTATGTGGATGTTAACCACTTGTACATAGCAATTCAAAATTCTAAAGATCTGCCGCTTACACGGGCAACTGTACCTTATATTTACTCTCTTTTAACTATGCTGAAGAATACTTGGACTTGTTGACGTAATCACGACAACGACTGATGCTTTCATTGTCACGTGTAATGAGGAATGAGTTGTTTTAGTTATTATTGCGGAATATAACATTTAAAAGTAATAAAGCAGTATATTTTTAAATAGGTTTATTCATTTAGGTATTGAAGGATCAAAATTTAATGTAATTTTTATTAGGTAATTTGTTCGTTTCAGACTGATATAGGCAGACGTCGAACTAATGTATTGAGTATGTATGTAAAAAATACAGATCGCAGGTAATAAAGCGGTCTTATTGCTAAATAACGATTTCTTTCAGACAGCTTTAAGGACAAACTACAGTTATATTTTTTTACGTATGTATGTGGATAGAGTTAGTGGTTTGGATATAACGTGATAAATAAAATTTTCATAATTATTTCTTAATCGTCTAGTTTTTAAGCAAAATTCATGTTAACAACATATAAACTTAAAATAGTGAACTTAAAGTAGTAGAAAAGTGTGGTTTGCAAGATGATGCGGTGACCAGGTTAAGAAAGGAATATTTCGGTGGTTTGGTCATGTGGAAATAATAAATGAGGAAAGACTGACAAAGCAAAGCAAATATATGATGCAGAAGTGAATGGAAGAGTCGGAAAGGGACGTCCTAGGCGAAAATTTGTCGACCAAATTATCGATATACTAAAAATGGGCCAAATTAAGAGTACCCTTAACCAACGAGCATGTATGCGTAGGTATATGGATGTGGAAGAGGCGAGAGAGGTATGTCAGGATCGTGCTAAATGGAAGTCTGTAGTCTCTGCCTACCCCTCTGGGTTACAGGCGTGAGTGTTTTATGTTTAAACTTGAAATATTACGATAAATAATTATGTCATTTTTTTTTAGTCCTTCAAACATCTTGCCTCTCTCATAGTCACGGTTATTACACGGTTAATGAGCGCGGTTGTGTGAAAAATTTTAGTATCGTCCACGTACGCATGTGAAAGTTAAAGATACTGAGAGTGTTCGCGTATAGATTACCTAATATATCGCATATTTGAATCGCGAAGAAACGCTCGTGTTTTTTCCGTAAGTGTTTTTTTGAGCCGTTCTATTTTTCCGTTGAGTTGAGGAACATGAGGAGGCGAGTAGTCGAACTGTATACTCTTCAATTTTTTATTTCATCTGAGGATTCTTCACCAGCATTATCACATTTGAGTTCACAAAATTAAAAATTCCATACTGCTTCAAACTGAGCATACATATATTCTTTACGCTTCTTTTAACCTATATAAACGTTTTTATTTAAACCTTAACGATTATTTAAACCTTAGGTTGAGCAGTGGCTTTTTCACTTAATAATGAAAAATTAACGTTGAGTAGAAAATGTAGAACTAGTTGTTAGTTTCAAGTAAGTCCTAAAATAACGATAACTAAATAGTACTTGCACTGCTGTGTTACAGACTGTGCTTTAAGATGGAATGCTTTAATCCATCTAATTGCGCTAACGGGTGATAACGCAGCTGTAGTCTTCTTTTTTTTTATTGGCTGCAGATTTTTATGAACTTTAGTAGCCAATTACCATCAGATGGACTGAAAGACAGTGACTGTGTTACCTATAAAAATACTTGTACGTGTAATAAGAACTAGCTGTTAATAATTCCTAGGTGGTAGGACTTTCTTTCTGCCTAGGAGTCCATCTGGGTAGGACCACTCGTTTTGCCACCAAAATAGAACTTACATTGTTATTTTCCAGCCTGAAGTATACATAGAGCAAGCGTAGTTTAGGCTGGAGGCATTTCATCTTAGTACTAAGAAGTAACAACGAATATCTAGATTTCTTTGTTTCAAGTTAAAACATTTTATTTATACTAAAAATCCGATAAAATTTTTAGGTAATTTTCGTTAATTTTTCACGTAGTAAATTCATGCTGCAGCTTTATTAGTAGTACAGTTGTAGCACGAAAGGTTTGGCTCAACCGGGGAAGGACCACAATCTCACAAAATAATCACGTAAAATAGCAGCTTAACACGGCTGTGTTTCATATGGTGAGTAATAACCAGAAACTCTTTCTACTGGAAAGGAGGTATTCCATCGTAAATGACATGAGTGATAACGCATCTGCATTTTGAAACTTAACCGAGGACAATTGCAGATGTCTATGGGCCACTGCAACGACTTTTTTTGGTAAGTGGATGCATTGTCCCATATAAATTTAAGTTTATTGGTATTTGATTAATAATCAAATTACAGATACGTTGTCATCCTTGAGGACTAAGATCGAATGCCTAGTTTTCAGTAGAAAGTGTCTCCGGTTTTCTACCCTAAGCACATCAATCACAGCAGCATTAAACTCTACCACGTAAAAACACACCACGTACCATCAGGTTGACTGTGTGCTCGTTTGTCACCCTTATCCTTATCCATTGCATCATCGATACGTTACACCGTTACATCCTATTAAATTCCACTGCTGAACAAAGGCCATCATAGAATGCCTCACCAGGGCCAAGTTGCCGCGCTTGTAAAGCGAGTTGGCAACCGAAGTTTTCTTTATTTTTAGTCGTTGTTAAGAAGACGTTGCTGCCCATATCCTGATTTGTTTCCTTCTGTCACCTCTTACAAAACCTACGCAATGATATGGGGCAGCAGATATTTTTTACGGCTACTTCACGGTCAATATTATAAAGATTATTATAGTATATCAATCAAGCTTCAGAAGTTATTCACACCAATTTCTAAAATTACCCAATTATCTAATAAAATAAATGTGAACGGAGTCGCCTAAGGTCCATTAAAACGTTACTGGCACCGCCCTCGCTCTCAAACAACCACCATTTAATTTGCCAATTAATTGCTTACCCCATTTCTATTACTGTAATTACAGTTGTTATGACAATTCATTTAACAAACAAAATTCTACAAGAGAAACATAAATATTCGAAGGATAGGAATGATTATTTTCTTTCAAGTCATAAATCAATTTATTATTAATAAAATCCTTACTTATAGACACCCAAAAAGTTGTTGAGACGCATTATTCTGTAAATTCAACGCGATCCTTAAGTGGTTATCTCATGCGGGTGCAACATGGTCCGTCGAGACACGCTCATGCGGCAAATTCACATTTCTATGCTCTATTGAGTTGCGCCTAAACTGAATCTTGGTTTGAATCAATCAAGATGAAAACCTGTTAGCAACATTCACCATATAGTATGGCATTCATTAGTGTAAATTTCGACTTAAAAGTTCTATTTTTAGTTACGAATATAAAAATAAATTATTATTATATGCAAAAAAATTCTTTCATAAGTTACCGCAATTAATTTTTTCGCATCATTACAATAGTAGACGAAACTTAGCCTAAATTAAACGTAGATACTATATACAAAAACTAGTAAGAAAGTTACCATTTTTCCACACCATCAAACGGACCATTCAGCTAGTCCTATGAAGCTGCAATTAGTCCACAGCACATCACTTATTTCGAACACTTTAGTTTTCGTCTTGAACTTTGGTAAAAGCACAAAAAACACACAATTACCGAGTTTTGTTAGAACGACCGGTAACGTAGCTTCGCTTTACGTAGCAGGCGCTTGGAGGCATCTACGACACTGCCGCTACGGCGGCACGAAGTCATGCGAACTTTGCCGAGAACGCCCGAGCCGGCGCTCGAGGGAGCCGGGAGAATTTTGCTCAGTGTTTCATATTTTATATCGGTTGGGACGAAGCGGAATTACGAAGTTTGCTCGGGTAGGTTTTTATAGCGTAACGGAACCAAGGCGGCTGGCGCACGTTCTATTCGGTAGGCTTTTTTTTTCAAATCGGCACGAATTTTTCATTGTTTGCTTTGCCTTGCACTTGTAGGTTGTGTGATTTTAATGGAGCACAGGCGTTACTCGTTTCGAACTACAAAAACAGATTGTTCGCGAACTTTTGTTGACTGACAGATTTCGTTTGAAATGGGGAATACTTTTAATGTTGTTATAAATTGTAGAGATAAAATGTTTTTGTATTATTACCTACAATACGAGTTTTAAGTATTATATCAAACAAACAGAGTTTGGTCCTTACCAGCATGTAATTGTGAATATCAATCTCAAGCTCTCAATTTCTTACCTAGGCAAACCAGTGCTCAAAACTGATATAGGATGTAAATGAGATGTATTATGCAAGAAAACTTGCTTATCTAAAAATTTATAAACAAAATGTTTTGAATCATGCAAAATCTGTTGCCGAACATTCAAATGGGCACAGAAATAAATGAAAACAGATTTAAAATCTTCTCAGAAATCTATAAAGACCTGCCGATCTGTGGCACGTGTGAAATTGTAAAAATTTTAGCAATTTTCGAATCGGTATCTGCTAAGAAAATTTCTGGCACTGCTAAGAGGCTCCGGACTAATACCGCTTCACAAGAATACTTTCTCCCACATACCCATCTTGTATATGATGTTATATAGTATATTATTTTAACAATTAAAACAATCCTCAAAAATATTAGGAAGAATATGGATCTAATTTTGTATATACTTATAATTATAAGTTAGTTATTATTTAAATTAAAATATTTGACTTCATACAAAAATATTCAAAAAAAAAAAAAACAACACCTAGATGCTACGATTTAAAATAGATATAAATTAAAATAACCCTTTAGAATCCCTTAAAACATGTCAGGTCCAACATCAGATGAGCCCCACGGTACCATATTATTGCACTGTCATCAAAGTTACACAAAAATTCCAAATTTTAGCAAGTGTTTCAAAACTTGATTACAAAAGTTGGAACCGAAAGACACACGAAGAAAGCAAGTTAAATAAAAGCTTGTAAGAAGTAGCCTAAATGTATACTTTTTCTCAAAACAATCGTGGTAAACTAGAACGTCACGAAGTTGTATTTCTAAATTCAACACCATTAACGCCATCTAGCGTCACAAACTCAAAACAAGATAATTATTTTTTAAACTTTATTGTTATTATGAATTCAAATAAGATTTTACAACTAGCGATCCGCAGAGCATAGTGGTTTCTGGATCTCGACAATATTGCCAATTACTGGGTCCAATTGTGAATCTAAAATATCCTATATCTCATACAAAAAAAACCTTGAAATCGGCTTAGCCGTTAAGAAGAATTCAGTGACGAACCCACGTTCACAATTATTATTATGAACTATAATTTTATCATTTTATAATACTAGCTCCTTTCCGCGGATTTCCTCACGTAATTTTCGATTTATGTATTAATCATTAATGTTCTATGCCATAATTCGTGGTCACGTCGTTACGTAGTACTATTATTTATTCTGTGACGTCGTTTTATGTCAGTAGGTATATCCGTCCTTCACGAACTACTTGATAATAATATTAACAACTATTTTACAGCGTAAATAATTTTTGATAAATCGACCACAACGCTATCCATGTGTCTGGGCTAGGTTTTTTTGTGATTTAGGTTTTTGGAACTGAAACTTTGGAACTGAACTGAACTGAAAATTATATTGTGGGTATGAATAAAGACCCCTTATATACTTAGAATCCAATTTTCATGATAGTTTTATTATCATAACTTAGTTAAATCTGAATCTGAATCACTTACTGACTGATTCACTGATCTACTCATAAAAACAAAGCCTACTTCTAGGTTCATTAGAAACATGTCATTCGTCATCGAGTGAGTCCATTAGGCATACGCAAAGAAAAAAATATTAAAATTAAAAGTTATGGATATTTAACTGTAAACAGGTGTTGACAAAGTTTTACGTATTAGTTAAAAAAGTTTTGGCTTGTTACAATTGCAGGGATATCAGCAAATGTTAAGGTCTGAACGACCAAGCTTGGCGCTCGTTCAGATCTTACTCGTTGGAACCAATCGTCTCTTGCAACAAGCTTCATTAACTAACGCATTTATGTTTAAGTGGGATATAAAATTCATGGAACATCGACGGCACTTGAAAGTTGTCTCTCAAACACAACCTCAAACTCCTCCACAGCAAACTTACAATAAGGAATTTATGACAGACAGAATCATGAAACTGATTATGACTTGCAGAATGATTGAAAAATCAAACTGGTTGCCAGAATTGTACACTATACTAAGCAAATTCTAACCTTTAGCATTTTCATTAATTTTCTACCACCTTTCCTATCATACCATACAATGAATCATATATTGTTTTTCTTTTTCCTAAGTTGCCTGTCACAACGCGTGAACTTAGAAGGAGCCGTCTTGATACTTGAGCATATAAAGTAAGGTCGCGGTTATAAAATTATATATATATATATATATATATATATATATATATATATATATATATATATATTGTTTAACTACGGAACCCATTAAAATGTGAACTTTAAGGAACTAAAAAGAATACAATATTTTATAGTTCTTTAATTTTCTTTAAGTCGATGCTAAGATATAGTGTAAAGATGAATTAGAGCCTCAACTTCAGAATGTTAAAGAAATTATCTTATTCCTTTTAATTCTATGAATTTGCCTTTCACTTTAACTTAAAAATTATTTTGTACCCTTTTGAGTGGACTTAGAAATATCACAATCTCTATATCGTCTAAATAGTTAAATTAAAATTTACATCCCCTTTTTACCTACTCTTAGGTCTTCTTCTCCAAATTTATATGTGACCACCTATTTAATAAAAAAAATCAAAATCGGCCCGTAATTGACGGAGAACTCGGTGAATATACAAACAGTCGAACAGAATCTCCGCCTTTTTTGAATTCACTTAAAAATCTACGCAAAATGTAAATTTAAGGCTTATATAGTAACTTTCATCTGTAAGGCACAGGCTTTCTCTCGTTTCTGGGGAGGGGTTGAAGCAATTAGTCCGCCGCGCTTCGTAATTATTTATTTAGCAGATTTCCTCAAGAGGTTTTCTTTCAAGACAGAGCGTGTGGTAAATCAACACTTGAAATTGCAATTAAAATTGTCATTTGTACAATCGGGTACCTGGGTAGTTCGCATAGTGGAAATATCAGCAACAGCCTTGGCTTTTACAACCTGGCTTTTACATTTTTATTATTTAACCGTCGCTTTTTTAACATGACACATTCGGGAAACAGAAAATGTAATAGGAGAATTTAATGGTGTATGGTATTTTGCTGATTACAAATGAAGTTATAATATAATTTAAGGAAATAATAATTGTATCGAGAGCTATCTATGATTTAAAACCTAAAGAGTCACTTTGACAAAAATTTAACAAAATTAATACGTTAACTTTAGCCTGTCAATACATTTACGAAAATATAATGTACGTACTCAAAAATAAAAGTAGTTTTAGTAAATTAATTAGTGATATTCATTCTGAAAATACTCGGAACACACACTAGTTAGTAGTACCAGTGACTCCACTGAGTCATTAAATCATTATTGGGACAATGTGTACGCTTTTACAACAAAACCCTAGAAAATGTACAAAATTTGACTGGCACTAAGTTCAAAAACTTTAATAAGCTAAGTTTATATAAAATGGGTTATTATAATATTAAGGAATTTATCGATGGGAAAGGTAATCGCTACCAAGCTATTTCAATTTTTTTTTGTGTTGTTAATTGTAACATACACGATTATAAGTTGTTTATTTTTTAAATAAAGTCCTACTGGGTATTTTGCTGGTTCTTCCCAGGACAGTGTTTTTTTGCGAACTAGTGGTAAATAAAAAAGTGATTTTCAATAAATATTATTTATAATCTATATTTAATTAAAATTGTTTCTCTTTCTGTTTCAAAAGAACAGATACTCGTACAATAAACTGAAATCAGGGTATTTAAAATACATACATTACGTGGTAGAGCCATGCTGCAGCTATATTAATTGTATAGTTGTAGCACGAATGGGTCGGCTCATCCGGGGAAGGACCACGCTCTCACAGAATACCAATATGAAATAGCAGCTTAATGCTGCTGTGTTTTGTATGGTGAGTGTAGAGAACCGGAGACCCTTTTTACTGGAAAAGAGGCATTTCATCTTAGTTCTCAAGGCTGACAACGCATCTTCATTTTGATTCGCAAACGAGGATAGATGTAGATGTCTATGGGCCACAGCAACCACTTACCATCAGGTGGACTGTGTGCTCGCTTGTCACCCTTTTACTATTAAAAAGTGATTTTGATCAATTTAAGTAAATTAACGTCACGTATAAGGCCAAAAATATGACGGTCATTGCATCATATAAAATGTTATGCTCGGAATTTTTCTGCGGGGTAAAGTCTTTATCGAGCATGTATATCCTCAAAAGAACAAGAGTGACTAATATAACCTAGCTAATTAGTAAGTATGAAGCAGGAATGTGCCGGTCATATAGCTTCAAGAACCCACTACCGATAGGAATAGTTTATTCGAGTGGTAGCCTTGTTAACCCTCCAATTGATGAAGTAATAACTTCATTATCTTTAAGTTGGTGGATGCAAGTCGCTCAAGACCGTAATTTGTGGTAAAATATGTGGAAGCTTTATGTTCAGCAGTGGACTTGTGATAGGCTGTGAGTATGCACCAAAAACATTTTATGGATAAGTTAAAAGGAAAAATACACGGGTAGCTTCTACGAGTAAAGGTGGATATGATTTACACAAATTACCAAAAAAAATTCAAAATATTTTTAACTATACTATTTTTATTACTTTACAGACTTATAACATTCAGTTTTAGATAAATAAATCTCTAAGCATTAAATCACAGAATAACAAACTTCGGAATTTTGCAGTATATTTACTTTGTATTATTCAGCATGGGATGTTAAAATTAAAGCAAAGAAAATACCTTTTAAAAGCCACCTCAGCCGTAATATTCTTTGACGTTGATACTAAGCACTATGCGAATATTTTAATTTTAATTGCAAAGATTGAAAAAGGACAAAAGCTTTAAAAGAATCTTGTTTTCACTTGGCTCTCAAGTATAATACTTCAAATTATATTAAAGATTCAATTAGTGTGAAATGTAAAATTTTAACCCACTAAAATAGAAGAGTTAAAAAAATGACGTTTGTAAACTGAGGTCACTGAAATGATTTTACATTTTTTAATGTATAATTTCTTAGTTATCTCATATAAAATAGAAAAAAGAGTTGAAGAACATATTAAAATTGAATCCCATTAAAATTGTAACTCAAGACTTTAAAAGCTGGAGTTAGTCCAGAATACCGTGTAGTCCAGATTACCGGGTAGTCCAGATCAGATAATGTGTGAGGGTGGTAACCGTAGATTTTTTAGTATTTTGATTTGTTATCAGGTAGATGCTGCTGCTAATTGTCTGTTTTGTTTAATATGAGATTCTGCCACGCCGCCACTGCAAAATGAATCCTGGCTGATTCGTGTCTATAATATTATTAAATAAATAAAGAGATACAGAAAGTGCCAATAAAAAAGGAAATCAAATATCTATTAGCTGCAGTGGCTACTTTTTTTATAAAATTAAAGTAACAAACAGTGTGCCTGTAGGTAAGGAAAATGGAATAGATTTTTTTATATACACATGATTATATATTTATTTAATTTACAAAAATAATATAATTATAACAAAAATGAAGGCCATTTACAAGTTTTCACTTATATACTACTTTATATATTATTACAAATTAATTATTGCGAAAATACTTCTCCAAACTCGTGTTCCTCGTGAATCTGGTTGAAAATCAAACTGGGACTCATCGGTGAACAACACCAAAAACCATAGTTCGTCACTCCATGGTAAACGCTCCCGAGCCCACGAAAGCTGCCGACCGCGATTCTTACGTCGCAATGCACGTAACGGTCTTCGAGCATGAAGACCAACTTCATGCAACCTCTTTCGTACGGTTTGGTCACTTACCCTGAGCGAGAGTCCTCCTGGAGCATTTTTAGCATTTGCATTGCTGTGATATTGGGTTGTCTTCTGGCGGTCATTCAGTGAAATCGATCCTGTCTATGCGTACTAACACGATATCTACCCGTTTGCCGTTCTGCCACATTGCCAGTACTGCGATAACGCTACCACAACCATGAAATCACGTTTTGGCTGGAGTATATGGCCTCAGCAGCGATGAGTTGAATAGCACCAATTTTAAACATGCCCACGGCTCGTAGCATTTCATCTCGACTCAAACAACGATGTGACATGACTTCAATTCACACGACACGTTAAATTAAAAAGAAAAACAATTTTATCCCTTTTCATTAATTCATATCAGTAGAACGATTTTAATTTTCCTTTACGTAACGAATTACTAACAATTTCGCCGCCGAATTTTATTCTTTAGTTTTTGTTTATTTACATTTTTAAGTTTTGAAAATAGAATAAAAGGGGTTTCAATCTGTATCTAGTTTTTTTTATATAAACTAAAAAGATTTTAAACTTTAAAGTAAATAATTAACGATTAAGGTATCCCTAGATTCTGTTGATGTGACTTTAACCTAAAAATATGTAAAACATAAACATAACACTATTTAGGGAACTTTCTTCTTCAGTGCTTCCCTGCATCGGCGAAATACTACCCCAGAGGGCCAAAAATCAGAAACGAGGAAGGTCTCTTTGTATTTTAAATTAACCTGGAGCTGACATAATTTGAAGTTGGCTGAAATGCAACTCGCAGAGTTGTACTTGCGTTTTAATGGCGGTCCCAAGCTGTTTAGAGACGGGTCTTGACCGACGTGTCTTTTCAACAAGAGTAAACCATATCATTACCAATCTTTTTTCGAATCACCACAGGAACTGATTTTATGTCCCAATTCTTTGGTTTTCGATTACAAGAGGGTGCCGGACGTGAAGTTTTCGGGCAACATCCGCAAACGTCTTCCATTATTATGAGAGTGGTTTTGGCGGTTGAGTACTCATGGGTTCCGTCAAGGGCTGAGGTGGTGCAACGACAACCGAAGTTGGACTAGTTTCGTGGTCATCAACCCGCTGACAGACGGTATCGCGTGACGGAGTCGCAATCATCGGTTAAATATTACTACTATTACGGTTACCGCGTGTCGCATTTACAGTTACTGCGACGGCAGTGTATTCGCAGATGTTGTAATTATGTTGTGCAACATAGTGACTTCTTTTCTCAGTTCTGTTCCGATTCTTCAAACTTGACACGGATGTAGGCGAGGTGACTTGGGCTTTCAATGTTGTCTTTCAATAATCTGGTAACGTATACGTAATCGAACGTCACGGGAGGCAGCTTGTTGAGATCACGAGCGATGAAAGTTGGGATATCATCAGGTTAGGTCTCTTTAAATAGCTGAAGATGTTATGCAGGTCTTTCTTACCACGTCTATCCTTATGACGTGTGATAAGATGTTTTTTTCATGGCTACCAACACCTTCTTTGTTTGGATGATCTCGCTCGCGTTGAAACTAATCATCAGTATTTGATTCAGAGACAAAACTTATATACATTGTTTATATTAGAATAGAATGAATTTTTATTCAATATTGATTATAACTTAATACTTATTAAAATACTTTTTTTTACGACTGCTTTCGAAAAAACCTTTATGCTGGGAAGAACCAGCAAGAAAACTAGCTGGATTTTTTAACATATTTGACTTTACAATAATATTCTTTGCATAAATTTTAAACGAATTTTCATAGTACCAGCATTTTTATTGAAGTATGTCTTGATATTATAATAACCCCTTTTGTGCAATTTTTCTTTAAAAAACTTTTAAACTAATTTATTGACAAAGGAGATGAACTGGTTTTCACAGAACCTTGGGCCCAGCATGGACAAAATTCAAATATCTTATTTTGAAGGTTTAAACACGTTTTCCCAAATAGTTTGTTGTTTTTGACAATAAAGTCTATTGCCACAGAAAAAATTCAAAAAAATATTTAAAAAAAGTTTCGTTTCTGCTATATTAAAAGCATCCGCTTCATCAGCAAGAAATAAAACTCGAATCATCAATAAATCAATAAATTAAAGATTTCTTAAATTCACGCGAACGCTACACATTGAATAAAACGGATTTTATCGCGTTTAATTAAACGCGATAAAATCCATTAATAATAGTACATAATATATAATATAGTTTTATTCAATGGCTAAATGATTGTGAATTCATTGATACTAATGTCCTTCAGACCGAATTTCGGTCACTGCGGCCAGACTCAAAGGAGACTAGCCTGGTTAGGATAAGATAATAGTGCCCAAGTGCAGGCGCAAGTACATGTGCACTCTCTATAACCTCACTCTCATAGTCCGATGGGACGGTAAACCGACACCACCGGAGAGAATTCAGGTGCATGACTAATAGATTTACGTTTTTTCCGAGGCAAGGGAGTGAGACACTGCTAACATATGGACTCCAGCCAGCTTCTGAGAATTTGCCGACGGAAAAAACAATAACTATTTTTTTTTGGCTAGAACCCGGGACCTCACAATCAGCAGTCACAATAACAGCCACTAGACCCGTGAAGAAGTCACTGATACTATATATTCATTTAAGGAATCCGACTAATTTTATTCTCATTTCTTTTTACGAGAGCTGTAGTAGCTCAGAGGCCGGAAAAGGTTTTTTCGTATCCATATATACAAAATCAAGATCATTTTTTGTCAAATTTTAATAACATTAACCAAAATATATATGTGCTATTTTATTTGACAACTTGTTGCCATCTTGTAACAAGTGAGATATAGCTAAAGTAATCTTAGGATTTTGATTTAAAAAAAAACAAGTAATTTTGACATTCCTCTTAACATTTATCATTACTTTTGATTTAATTTTACTTTTGATGTAAACCTAATACCATTCAAAGAATTCTGAAGAGACCGAAACAGAGTAACACAGAGTAAAAACCTGAGGTAAGGACTATATGATGAATGCTGGGTGATTTTTTATCGTCTGGAAAAAAATACGGTGTAACAGGTGAACATAATAGAAGCCTATGGCACTGATATTTAACAATTTTTTTCATCAATAAATACTACTAGTTTGAAATAAACTTTCTGTACTAAAAAAATAATATATTTCTATTATATATACTTCTATTTATTATAAAGGCTTCTATTTCGTCCACCTTTTAAATCCAATTTTTTCCAGACTGTAAAAAATTCATTCAATATAAATAAGCTTTAATCATTTTGTACGTATCTGTCACTTATTACATGGTCTAATGATATAAATATTTTAAACATTACAACCGATCCAAATTTAAAGCTGAAAATTTTCAAACAGTGGACTGATTGAACTATACATTATAACGGAGAAAGTTTTAAATCCTTTACTTTCATCGTTTACATTAATTAAAACTTTCACCTACGCAGATTAAATTCTGTCACTCATGTTACTAAAATTAAAACAGAGATATAAGTGTGGTGGAAAATGAATTTGACAGGCCTGTTGGTCTGGTGGTTAGTGACCCTGACTGCTATGCCGGAGGTCGTGGGTTCGATTCCCACCCAGGACAAATGTTTGTGTGATGAGCACGATCATTTGTTCTGTGTCTGGGTGTAATTTATCTATAATATTTATGTATTTAGAAATATATAAGTATGTTTATCAGTTGTCTAGTACCCATAACACAAGCTCTGCTTAGCTTGGGACTAGATGGCGTTGTGTGATAGTTGTGGAATATTATTATTATTATTATATTATTATATAATTTCATACAATCTTATCTTAATAAAACTACTGTAATTTCGTTAAAATTGAAGTAACAAACTAACTTGGAGCCTACCGATAGCATGATGCTTCTGCAGCCCATGAACACCTGCAGCTAACTTCGAATAAAAATGGCTACAGATACTTTATCACCCATGGGGACTGAAATGGAATATTTCACAACATATAATTATACCGATTCTCTATAGATACGACACATAAATATAGATACGAGGCGTTTCTCAAAGGGATAATACCTACGTTTTAAAACCCCCTGAGGGTTGAAATTAAAAAGTTACAGCCTATATACGTCCCACAGATGGGCACAGGCCTCACCTCATTTCTGAGAGGGTTTTAGGGCAAGAAAGTGTCCGCCGCGCTGCGTGTTGGCGAACTTCACATGCCTTTGAAATATTATTTTTTCTTATTCCACGGATATGCAGGTTTCCTCACCATATTTTTCACTATAAATCACTTCTAACTCTTCTAACTCACTTCTTTCACTGTAAATCAGCACTTAAAATTGCAATTAACAATTTCATTGGTGCCGGCGGGGACCATACCCGGGTTACTCGCGTTTTGTTATATTTACAGCGAGTGTTAACCATCTGAGCAACCACGGCTCTCTGAGGGTTAGGGTTAACCTTAATCCTCACCCCTCATCAATCCTCAGGGGTGACAATGCATCTACATTCCGATTCTCAATCGTGGATAAATATGAGTGAAAACTTTATCATCCCCGAATTAATTTATAAAAATAGGACTTCAATCCACAACTCTAATGCTAATTCATCATAGAGCCCACCTTATATAGTATTGCTTTTGTATCATAGACATTACTTTCATAAGTCATTAATACATAGGACTTCAACCCACAACCCTACTATTGTAATGCAAATTCATCATAAAGACTTTCTATAGTATTGCTTTTGTATCATAGACCTAACTATTATATATCTTTAATATATGGGACTTCAACCCATTAGTATCCTAATGCTTATGCATCATGGAGACCTTCTATAATAATTCTTTGGTAAAATAGAGCTTACTATCATAAGTCCCTAATATAGGACTAGTCATTGTGCTACAGTACTTCAAGCGATCGGTCACCCGACAACCCCATACATAAGTACAACATTGGTTATGTATCTCCGACAGCTCCTCCATACAAGCCATCTATACATGAACACCCTCCATAACTTTATAATATTTTCGCCTTGTATTTCTATTACTTATCATATTTAATACTTTTACAAGTTTTTTTTTAATAAATTTATTTATTTTGAAAGACAATATTTTGCCTTAAATTTACTATATTACTTAATGACTGAAATGTATTTATTTTTAAATTAATGCTTATTAGTGTAATTTTATTGTTTAATTTATACGAGTATATTTTAAGACTATTTTTTTTTTTGATGCCCCTTAAATAGAAATTGATTATTAATTATTAATAAAAATAATGGGCCGTCATAATATCAATGATATGTTACAAACCAGTAACATTCATTGTCATGCAGATATCAACACTGGTGATTCCTTATATGCTGGCCGTTATATCATTTCTCGGTAACACGTCGTTGACTGCTGGAATTTATGTCTGACGTCGAGTCTTTGTTGAACAAAGTCTCGGATTGGGGGCGACTAAATCTAGTTCAATACAATCCCCAGGAGACACAAATATGCGCGTTTACCGTTGAAAGGAACCCTTTGTCGCATTTCCTCTATTTCCAGGCACTGCACTTGTTGCCTCAACTGGCATCGAAATCCTCCCCGTTGACATATCGAATAACCTTAAGTTCCGCGGTCGCTTGAAGGGAAGGGCAAATTAGCCCTTTAAAAGTTTGACTTGCTTTTTAGAGGGGGACAGTATTCATACCGGTACACAGTTAGGCCTCACATGGAATACTGTTCTCATCTCTAGGCCAGGGCACCCTAGTGCCAGCTCTTTACACTTGATCGTATTCAGCGTAGAGCGGTTCGAATCATCGGCGACCAAGCTATTTTATGATCGGTTTGACTCACTTTCGCTGCACAAAATTTTGCATCTCTTTGCGTATTTTATCGCATCTACTACGTGAGTGCTCAGAAGTATTGTAGTAATTCTAGCCGCTCAATTTCATCATCGCACATCGTGACAAAACTCGCGATACCATCCATACCATCTGGATGATTGGTGATCCACCACTGTACAAATTACAAGAAGTTTCCTTCCTCGGACAATTTCCTAGTGGACTCGACGACCGGCAGCTATTTTTGGGAACCGATATAACTTAGGGACCTTCACTGGAAATGTTGTTCGTGGGCGGCGGTAGTCACTTAACATCAGGTGATCCGTATTCTCGTTTGTCTCCTCTCATTAAAAAAATCTATCTAAAAATATACTAAAAAGCATTATTATATGATTACAGAGACTATTTACTTCATTACACTGTATTCTCACACAATTTCGAAAGAATGTTCTTTTGAAATTTCATAAATATTAATTCAATTGGAAAGGTCAAACAATATCGGCTTATTTTAAGTTCGTTCAAATTTTTGTCTTACAATCATGATAATATGTTAAGCTCTGTTATGTATTTTAAAATAAATAGGATAACTCTAAATAATCGTTTTTAATTAAGCTTCGGTTTTATTTACCCGTGCATTATGCACGCCACGCTTTGTAAAACATAGAGCATGACAGTTATTGTGAATGTCAAGAACATGCGGTAAATGAATTTCGTTAAGTTCAAACACCAACATTACATACTCTTTGATTAAATTTGTAAATTTGATTTAAAAGTCACTCGTAAAAAGAAATTCGACTGTTTTTTATGTGTGTTAATCCAAAACATTTTTTTTTTCTAGGAGAACCGTTTTAAATGATTCTTTTTTATTTTAAGTAAGTGCTTTTTATATGGTCATATAAATTTGATCAAAATCTGAACAATATTTTTTGAGTGATTTGACAGATGCGCATATTATTTGAGATGCCAAAATATGGCGTTTGGACAGACGAGGGTATAAAAGTGCTACCAAACACACTCATCCCAATCCGAAAGATAAACGACTCATCGCTATGCGCTACGACACCGCTCACAAACGGTATGGGTGTGCGATGTCCACGGGAAAGCCGTATTGCTACAACAAACCCGCTTATCACCGGCACTAAGATGATATGTCTAGGACACATCGGTTAGCGAGTCCAAGTTTACTTCGGACAACTTCTCGTGAAGCAGCATACATGCCATCATAATAATCCTCTTCTCTCCTCTCTCCAAGTCCCTTACGTAGGACTAGTCATTTTGCTAAAGTACTAAGAGCAGTCGGTCACCCGACCACCCCATATAATGCTTATGCATCAAGGAGACCTACTATAATAATGCTTTTCTATCATAGACCTTACTATTATATCTCTTCAATATAATAAGATCGTTAATATAATAAGATAGATTACCTCGTTGCAATTAAAAAGGTTCGGTTCTCTTAATTCAACATACGAAACACAGCAGCATATTAAGCTACTACGAGTATTTAACTCTGGTATTTTATGAGAGCGTGATCCTAGCCCAGTCGAGTCGACTAATTCGTGCTACAACCACATTATAGCTGCAGCGTGGCTCTTCATAGTAAATTTGTTATAATCTTCACGCTTGGCAAGCCATTTGACATTCGTCCAACTGTCTGAGTCGATGACTGGAGTTGATCTATGTCTGTGATAACCCATTCATTTTCACGCACCTCAATTTATAAAACAGAAGCTACAGTTGTTGAGAGAAACCAGCTAAGTGCTCGGGACACTCGGGATCGAATTCTGTCCGAAAGGGAAAACAAAGTTCAGCCTACTCTCCTTTAAATAAAGCGTTACTAATTTTGTCAGATTTATCCCTATAAAACACAAAGATTCTCGCTCTACATTGTAATGTACCGATCGTCTTCAGCTGATGAATTTTGAGATTTGTTCGAAAAAAGCAGCCGCAAAAAAGATTATCGTGCTAAGAGAGATAAAAGTAAACTAAATGTGATTAAAATCACCACGAACAACCAAATTGGTTTAAAATGAGCAGGCAGTCTACCTGATGGTTAGTGGTTGCTGTGCCCCATAGAGAACTACATCTGTTCTATATTAAGAATCAAAAAGCAGATACCCGTAAGTACTAAAATAAAATGCGTGGCTTCCATGAAAGTGGGTCTCCAGTTCTATTTACTCACTATTCGTAAAAAAAGCAGCGATATGATAATGTTTTACGTCGGTATTCTTTGAGAGTGCAATTCTTCCCGGTCGAGCCGAAACATTCATGTCACAACCATAGTATAAGTGCAGCGTAACGTGTAGAAATCAACTCAACACATACAATAAAATATTTGTCTACATTAATAAAAAAAAAATAAAAGTCAATTATGTAAATGAAATTTTGAATAAAGGAGATATCATAGCTAAATTCCTCAAAAATAATTCACATTAAATATAAAGCCTTTGAAGATAAGAAAACAGAGAACGTTTTCTATTGTGTATTTCCTACTTCAATTTGATATTTATAATTTGGCGTGTTCTGAGCTCCACTCGGGAGGGAACACCCTATTCGCCATTAATTATGTTTGAAAATTAAACACCACGATTTTAATTAAAAACCTGTTACTTATAAATAAAATTGCAACAAAACATAGTTACATTTTAAAGAATTTTCTTGAATAGTGTGTACTAAAAATAATTTTACCAATACAGCAAAAGTAATTTTATCGACCTCATTAGAATTATTATGAAAAATCGAAAGCATATATAATACTTAGAAATATAAACCTATAATCTCTATCATTAACAAACATAAATTGCACTAGGACAAACGTCTAGGGTACACTTTTATTTTTAGGCTATATAAATGTTTGATCCCGGCGGAATATGAACCCGCTGCTTTTAAGCTTTAACTGATATTCCCTTCAGACTGGAATACAGCAATCCAGGCACTGCTATTCGTCAGCAGAAATAGGTAAGAGAGTTGTCCCTATCCAGTCAAATTCCCAGGCAGTATAGGAGTAACTCCACACACACACACACACACATTTTTTAATTTATCATTTATTTTTTAAATTGTGCTTTTGTTTGAAAATAATTACACAATGTAGAGTTTCTTTCGCTGATGTTTAATTATATATACTGGTTGCTATTAAGACAACTACTCTAACACTGACCAAAAGTGTACATGGACTAAAATGGAATGCCTCATAGCATTTTTTTACAAGAATAACTGTATGCCAGTAGGTAACGTTAAAAGGTTTGTACTACGCCTATGGATTTGGAGACAGAAAAAAGTCCAACAACAGTTAAGACGAAGTTGCTTTTTGTCGACTTCGTGACGCAGTGGCTTAGCTTGAGTTACATTTCTGAAGGACGCGTGTTAATATTCTGCAAGGAAGAAGTATTTGTATAGCCTAAAAATAATTGTACTTGGTGTTTACGTTTGTCTTTGTGTGCAATTAACGTTTGTAAGCGCCTTCAAATACAACACAAAACTCTAGTGTGATGGGTAACGTTTCAAAAATACAGAAACTTCATGCCTTTAAGTGGATCCTTGGCTCAACGTCACTCCAAAATTTATTCTTATTATTACACTGGCTCTTATCCTATACCTTTCAGACCGGAAAACAGTGGTGTAGGAACAGCCATGAGCGGTTGAAATATTTGTTGGGATTCTTTCCAGTCTGTCACCTCGGCAAAATAGGACCTAGATAGTGTTTAAGATATTACCGTAGTTTCTGATTATGTACATCTAAATGATATTTTATCTTTATAATGTTTGTGTCCTATAAGCTTAAAAACCATACTTTTACAGTGTTCATTTTTATTTTACAATATGTATACGAAATTTGTAAAAGCACTTCATGTTATATTTTGATCTGGGAAGAAAATAATTTTTTTTACTCCCCTAGGAAATCTTTTTATATAAAGTAAAAATATTCTTTTATATAAAGGGTCTTTTTCTCTTATATATATATATATATATATATATATATATATATATATATATATATATATATATATATATATATATTTAATCTTACTTTAATTATAATTAAATCGATTTCTAAATTTTTTATATCTTACACTTACCTGTATAATATTTTAATAACATAAATTGATATTATCAGACTCAAATGTATACGCTGGTATTGTGTGAGAGCGAGATCCTTTCCCGTTCGAGAAATCCCATGCGTACTGTTACAATTAAATGGCTACAAATTGGATCTTCCACATAAAAATTATTCTTTAGCTAAAAAGAGAACCGCCACCACTATTTAAAAAATTCGTTTTATATTTTTAACATCTTTTATGTAATGGACTTCCCAAAAATAACACCTGATTTATTCCATAAAGCTTACGTTCTTAACGTTTTAAGAATAACAGGTTTTAATTAAGCAGGCGCCTTTCGTACATCCCAGCGTAATTAGTGTAGACTGTATGCTTCCTGCGACAGCAGAAAATGTTTTTCTGCTAATAATGAACATGAAAATTGAATAGAGAATTTAAATAGAATATAATAAAATAAAGTTGTAAGGCGGCCCCTTGCGCAATATTTTGATTGCGCTATTATTTAACAAAAGTTTGAGCGAGTTTAATTTTTATCGTACCATATTTTTCCAATGTATCGTATTTATAATGTATATGTAGGGCCAGTATTGCGCAATATTTTTTATTCTGTGTTTCATCCTGAAGTGGAGTACACGCACGCGCGCAAAAATGGCGGGAAAAGAGAATCTAAAAGTTAAACGGGAAAGAGTTTATCGTCGAATGTATCCAATTAAACAGAGAATTACCATCTCTGTGGAATGTCAAGAGCAAAGAATATCGTGACCGTGATAAAAAATGCTGCTTACGAAACATCGTTGTCTCAATACAAAGAAGATGTCAAGAAAAGATTCAAATTTTTGAGAACTAACTACCGAAAGGAGTTCAAGAAACACCTCCAGTCGATGAAATCTGGATCTTGTCGAGACAACATACACCACTTTATGGTATTTACATGAAATGTTTTTTTTAAAGATCCACATCTGAATCACATTCTAGTATGGATACTCAGTTCCACTATACGAAGTCCGGTTGGAGAGAATGAACATTCTAGTTTTGATCAAAATTAAATGCTCTTTGAAATACTCCAAAACAAGTAGCTAGTATATTGAAAACACTTTGAACCATCCTTCTAGCTCGTGATATTCGACAGTTGTAAATTCTTCTCTCTTTTGTTAATCCAGTTTGGCTATATTGTTTTATTAAATTTTGAACATTGGAAAAGCAGCATCCTCAACAAAAAAGTATGGGAGTTTTCGGGAACTTCCAGGTTATAATGAGGGAGGTGGGATATTTAAAGCATTATTTTTTTAATTCTTTCAAATGTTGTTTTCTGCAGCACTCCTCCATCTGATACACGACTATTGGTCCCAACATTAACCATAATGAACTCGTAGTTCGCATTAGCAATTGCCATCACCACAATACTGAAGTTTTTTTTGTAGTTCTAATAGTATGAAACTAAGAACCAGGTGTTCCATCTACAACACCGATTACATGCGGGGCATTCGACTTAATCTCAAAATTCTTAGCAACTTGTTCTCAATCTTCGGCTGTTTGGGGCAACTGAAAACGAGTGAACTGAGCGTACTACAACTGTTGGATAAGATGAAGCACCATCTGCCTCCTTTGCAGTTCCGAAGGCTAAAAGTAAGATTTTAAAGAAAAAATTGACGATGACCTTTTGCAATTGGCAGCTAACAGTCTTGAAGAGACACCAGACGAATATTAAAACTGGACTTTGTCTTTTGCTGCAGATTTAAAAAAAATGAAACCAATGCAACAAGTATTTGCTAAAAAGCTATTGCTGACATTATCATGGAAAGACAATCAGGACTTTTAGACCGAAATCCGGGTAAAAAATTAGTCCAACAGTTACGATAACTCCAACTTCAACATATAGAAGATCCACGCCAACTGCATCAAATTGCAGCAGCATGCCATTTCCACAGTATCATATAAGTTATTCTTAACAGCAAAGTTCTCAACTTCCACCTGAGCAGCTGCTACGTGACCAGCAGAATTATCCTGTTGTTGGAAGTAGTACATACTCTATGAGAGATAATGAGCAGTACACGAACAATTTTCAAGAGAAAAATGATGCTGATGATACAATGTTGAACGAAGATCTACTATGTCAATATATAAAGTTTAATAAATAAATGAAAATGTTATACTCTTTACCTGCCCTGATTAATTTCTTCAACACACGTATTATCGCATCGCAGGTTTCCATAATTATTAAGGAAAGACTTTGTGGGGAAATAGCATTATGAAACTTTAAATCTTCCAGAGTATTTCTAGTCACTAGGTACCGCAATGTTATTGAAAGCCGTTTAAAAGGTGGTATTGCTTCCCGCATGTTTGTATTTTTTTCTCAATGAATGCCGTGACCAATTCTAGTACCTCTTGAAACTGTTCAAAGTCCAGTCGTACATAGTTTTTGAAGTCCACTTCCTCAATTAACATCAAGTCTTTTAAAAGATTTTCGTGAGTTTATTTCTGTCTTTGCTTGTACCACTCTTTACTCCAGCGAAGTGTTCATTTACGTTTAAGTTTAGCCATAAGCAACAACACCACAGCTGCAGCTACATCTTGTTCGGACATGTTGCTTCAACTGAACAAAAAAACATTGCGCAATTCGTATTTTTGTGTAATATAATTGATCGTTTGGATGCAAACCATCTTACAATGTTGTTTTTAAATAAAATGAATTGCACAATCTTATTCTAGGTCTAGGCCTTACGTTCGTAAATTCATTAACTATATTGTTTGAAAAGCCCACTACTGAACATATGCCTCCGCACCGATTGCTTTATAGGGGAGATTTTGTCATAGATGCCACACTTAACGGGTGGATTGGAAACCGCAGTTTTTTTTATTTTCGGTTATTACCAAGAGAATACTGCTGTCCATCTCATAAGTAATAAGCACAGATTCTACATCTAGTCAAAATACTACTATCATTATCGCCAGCAAAAAATTACTTTGTTTTTCATAGTGTTTGTGTAAACGACAAGGTTGTATTGGCGGTTTTTTAAAAAGTTGTTACTCATATCTCAAAAAATGGACTAATATAATATTATTATATAGGCTATATTTATATAGGCATTATATATATAGGCTTTCTGTGGTTTATTAATTACCAAAGAGAAAAAACCTTACTGAAAAAAGAAAAATGTTTTTATCCATTTCAAACCATCAAAGGCGGTTGTCAACCGTTGAAAAAGAAATAACCGTTGTTATTCGCTTGGTTGAAATCGTTGACAACCGCCTTCATATCTATAGGTATACCCGACGAGATGTGTCATGTTAATTCTAATGTCCTCCAGCCCGAATTTTAGTCACTGCGGCCAGACTCTAAGGAGACTAGCCTGGTTAGGATAAGATAATATTGGCCAAGTGTAGGCGCAACTACATGTGCACTCTCTATAACCTCACTCTCATAGTTTGATGGGACGGCAAACCGACACAACCGGAGAGAGTTCATCAGGCGCAGGACTAATAATAGCTTTACGTACTTTCTGAGGCAAGAGAGTGAGATACTGCCAACTTACGGACTCCAGGCAGATACTGAGAATATCTTGACAGAAAAACCAATAACTGCAATAATACCAGTTTTTACAGAATTTATAGCGTATATATAACTTTTTAAATACCCGACGTTTCGAACGCTTTACAGCGCTCATGGTCACGGGCGGGACTGAGATGTTCAACGTTCATATGTCATAGTTAACCGCGGTTACCATAGATTAAAATTTAACTTTCGTTCCTATCTATACAGTATGAACTTATGGTATCTTGAAGTCTTGCAGTTGTATGCTTGGGTTGGGATTTAATTTTATTTATTATAGAATCCCAAGCAGATGGTAGCACCCAGCCATCTTCTCTATTGAAATTAGGATGTTTTTTGATTTCAATAGCCTCGCGAATCATCCTTGGAAGGAATCGGTGTTCTTTAGCGAGGATTCTATCAAATCTGATGTAGTGACGGGGGCGATCCTGTAAGTGTTCACAGACTGCAGACTTCCCGGAGCGTCGATTCTTCACATCAGCTATATGTTTTTTAAAGCGGGTTTTTATTGATTGAAGTTTGTCCTATGTAGGAGAGACCACATTCACAATCAAGCTTGTACACTTCCGCATCTTGCAGAAGGACATTACACTTGACTGATGGTAAAAACTGACCAATCTTCTTCAGCGGCTTGAAGTATGTTTTGATGGAAGCGCGCTTCAAGATGTAGCCAATCTTGTCAGTTACTCCTCTAACATATGGCAGTACAGCAGGTACACGCTCGACTGTGGCCGGCTTCACTCGTTCACTGTGACGTAGGCGCGGGACTCGAAGCTTGTTGTCATGCAAAACTTGCTTGATATGGTGGAGCTCGGCAGCCAAGTGTTTACTGTCACAGATCCCTCGTGCTCTCTGAAACAAAGATTTACCCACGGTAGCTAACTGTGAAGGATGGTGGTGAGAATCACCATTTAAATATCTATCTGTATGGGTCTTTTTTCTATACATAGTATGGCTCAAGGTGTTATCAGGATTCCGAATTACTAACACACTGCACACACTTAACTATGACATATGGACGTTGAAAATCTCAGTCCCGCCCGTGACCATGAGTGCTGTAAAGCGTTCGAAACGTCGGGTATTTAAAAAGTTAAATATACGCGATAAATTCCGTAAAAACTGGTATTATTTCAATGTGTACTATTCGCGTAAATATAAGAAATCATTATGTAAACCAATAACTGCTTTTTGGCTCGAACCCGGGAACTGATGTTCAGCAGTCCCATTAATAGCCACTAGACCTGCGAGGCCATCATTGATACTATTTATTCATTCCAGCAATCCGATAACTTTATTATCATTTCCTTTTATGAGAGCTGTGGTAGCTCAGAGGTCGGGGAAAGGTTTCTTCGAATTTATAAATAAATTCAAGATAATTTTTTTATCAAAGTTTAATAACATTAATTAAAATATATATATTCCATTCTATTCAACTGCTTGTTGCCATATTTAAGTGGTGAGATGTTGCTGTAGTAATCTTAGGATTTTTGATTAAAGAAAAAAAAAACAAGTAATTTTGACAGCCCTCTTAACATTATTCATCACTTTTGATTTTACATTTAATATAAATCTAACACTATCCAAATAATTCTGAAGAGCTCTAAATGAGTAAAAACCTGAGGTAAGGGCTCTACGATGAATTCTACGCGATTTATTTTTACCGTCTGGAAAAAATACGGTGTAACAGGTGAACGTAACAGAAGCCTATGGCAGAGATATTTTGCAATGTTTTTTCATCAAGAAATGCTACTGGTTTGAATTAAACTTTTGGTATTAAAAATTATATATTTCGTAATATGTTTATGTAAAATTAAAAGAAATTGTAAAAGATCACAGGGTGTAACAGGCTTCTATTTCGTCCACCTTTTATACCCTATTTTTCCCGACGGTAAGAAATTCATTCAATATAATTAAGCTTTCTTACTAAGATTGTATGAAATGAATTTCATACAATCTTAGTAGGAAAACTACTGTAGTTTTGTTAAAATTGAAGTAACAAACTAACTTGGACCCTACCTATAGCATGAGGCTACTGCAGACCATGAATACCTGCAGTTAACTCCGAGTAAAAATGGCTACATATACTTTATCACCCATGGAGACTGAGATGAAATGTTACACAGCATATACTTATACTGATTCTCTATAGATACGACACATAAATATAGATACGAGGCGTTTCTCAAAGGGTATATAACCTACGTTTTAAAATAGCCTAAGGGTTAAGGTTAACGTTAATCCTCACCCCGCATCAATCTTCAGGGGTGACAATGCATCTACATTCCGATTCTCAATCTTGAATAGATATGAGTAGAAACGTTATCATTCCCGAATTGATTTATAAAATGGTATATTTTCGTCGAAAATGAGTTCTTGCATAGAACTGATTTCGAGTGTCCTCTATTATTGAGAATATATTTAGTTTATAGAACTTTCTCGAAAGATTAATTTGTTATAAAAGAGGTGCTTAAACTCTGTTAGTGAATTAAACCGATCGAAAAACAATACGTATCTGCTTTACAGAAATTAGGAAGAAGGGTTCCGGAAATATTAGGCCGAAAAACTTATGACCGTATAAACACTGACCACGATTGTACGGAATTGTTGTTAGATATACTCTAATAATTAAGTAATTGAAAAAGGGTTTACTGATAAATAAAAATATTTTATAACAGATTATAAAACACTGTAACGATGAATTCAGGTCCACTCAAAGTTTTGAGATCTAAAGGTTGTTATTTTCATAAATAATATTTCTATTAATTGATTAGGTACACAATTCGAAATTTCCTTATCTGTCTTCTTTTATTATAAATACACTAGATCACATAAATACTGTTGTATTAATTTTATAAATAGGCAGAACTGTTTGTATAATATATTATATGCCGGCTATCTTACTGACGTGTGCTGACCAAAGAAGTGTATCAAATAAGCACAATATTATTTTATTTTATTTATAAAATACTTAATAAAGTACTAATTGCTTAGTATGTGATTGTAGTGTGCACTTTTTTTGTTGGTAATTCATTTAGTTTGTAACCCATTCGTAATATTTTGAAACCGAAATTCCGAATATAAACCTCAGGCGAGCGAAGCCCCGTGGATCACCTATATTAAATATGTTAAATGACTGATTTATTATCTTACATTTAAACAAGAACTAAAATAAAAATAAAAATTGTAGAAACGACTTCAATATAAATAAAATGAGAGTATCACCAATGTAATCGAAATACGAGTACGCATTATTAAGGATAACTCAAAAAATATTGTTCAGATTTTGATCAAATTTATATGACCACACAAAAAGCACTAGTTTTCAAATAAAAAAGAATCATTTTTTTAGGTTCTCCTAAATAAATGTTCTAAGTTAACATACACGAAAAAAACTTGTAAATCACATTTAAAAATTTAATCAAAGATTATTATAATGTGTTTAAACTTAACGAAATTAATTTACCGCATGTTCTTGATATTCACAATAACTGTCATGCTCTATGTTTTACAAAGCGTGGCGTGCATAATGCACGGGTAAATAAAACTGAAGCTTAATTAAAAACGATTATTAAGAGTTATCCTTCAGATATTTATTTCATAATACAGGGCTTAACATATTATGAAGATTTTAAGACAAAAATTTGCGAAAAGTAATTTTAAGCTGATATTGATTGACCTCATATTAATTTGTTTTATTTGCGTTATCTGTCTCTTTTCAATTAAATTATTATTTATGAAATTTCAACTATGACTTAGTTACACTGTATTCTCACACAATACTATCGATATTTTGTGAGAATACAGTGTAACTAAGTCATAGTTTCTGTAATCATATAAAATTGCTTTTTAGCATATTTTTAAACCGAATTTCTTTATGACAGGATACAAACGAGAATGCAGGTCACCTGATGGTAAGTGACTACCGCCGTCTATGAACAACTGCAGCACCAAGGAAATTTCAGATGCATTGTCAGCGTTTTAAAAAAGAGAAGGCTTTTTTGTTGAAAGTCCTTAAGTTATATTGGTCCGCAAAAATTACTGGCGGTAGTCGACTACACAAGGAAATTGTCCAAAGAAAGAAACTTCTTGTGATTCGCACAGTGGTGGATCACCAATCATCCAGATCGTATGGATGGTATAGCGAGTTTTGTCACGATGTGCGATGATGAAATTAAGCGGCTGGAATTACTACGAACAATATCTCTGAGCACTCCCCGTAGTAGATGCGAGAAAATACGCATAGAGATGCAACATCTCGTGCAGCGCGAGTGAGTCAAGCCGAACAGATATAGCTTGATCGCCGATGATTCGAACCGCTCTATGCTGAATACGATCAAGTGGAAGGAGCTGGCTCTGTGATGCCCCGGCTTAGAGATGTGAACAGTATTCCATGAGAGGCCAAACTGTGTCTTGTAAAGTTGCAAGTGGTGTGCCGGTATGAATACTGTCCCGCTCTAAAAAACACATCAAACTTTTCAGAGGCCAATTTGACCTCCCCTTCAAGATACCGCTGAACTGAAGGTTCTTCGATATGTCAACGGGGAGGAATCCGATACCAGCTGAAGCAACGAATGCAGTGCTTGAAGCAGAGTAAATGCGACAAAGCGGTCCTTTTTAACGGTAAACGCGCATACTAGTGTCTCCTGGAGATTGAATTGAACTAGATTTAGTAACCCCCAATCCGAGACTTTATTCAACAAAGACTTGACTTCAGACATAAATTCCGGCAGTCGACAACGTGTTCCCGAGAAATAATATAACGGCCAGCGTATAAAGAATCACCAGTGTTGTTATTTCAATGACAATGAATGTTGCTGGTTTGTAACATATCATTGATATACAGAAAGAACAGAGTAGGCGATAGCACACAGCCTTGTGGAACACAGCATTAACTGATCTTAATGCTCCGATCTGAAAGAAAACTGATTACTTTAATCTAAATTATCATAAAAAAAGGTCTAACAATTTCTATGACACTAAAAAGGAGTTAATTCATTTTACAATGTAGTTATTTATTGAACGTAATATCCAATACCCAATGTCATTATCCCAATAACATTAAAATTCAATTCGACGTTATCTGCTGAATTCCCTGAGTAATATTTTAACGATGCACAATCAGAATGGAGTTTTGTCACATGTTGTTCTTCATCAGCCCGTTATCGCTCACTGCTAGTTGGTCATGGGCCACTCTTGTTGTTTGTATTTTAATAGGATAAGGGTGACAAAGGAGCACACAATCCACCTCGTGGTTAGTGGATGCTGCGATCCACAGACATTTACAACCATCCTCGATCAGGTATAAAAATCGGACGTTATTACCCTTGAGGAATAAGATAAATTACTTCGTTGCTATTAAAAAGGTTTGGTTCTCCTAATTCGACATACGAAACACAGCAGCATATTAAGCTACTATTTAACTCTGGTATTTTGTGAGAGCGTGATCCTAGCCCAATCGAGTCGACTAATTCGGGCTACAACCACAATATAGCTGCAGCGTGGCTCTTCATAGTAAATTTGTTATAATCGTCACGCTTGGCAAGCCATTTGACAATCGTCCAACTGTCTGAGTCGATGACTGGAGTTGATCTATGCCTGTGATAACCCATTCATTTTCACGCACCTCAATTTATAAAACAGAAGCTACAGTTGTTGAGAGAAACCAGTTAAGTGTTCGGGCCAATCGGGATCAAATTCTGTCTGAAAGGAAATACAAAGTTCAGCCTACTCTCCTTTAAATGGAACGTTACTAATTTTGTCAGATGTATCCCTATAAAACACAAAGATCCTTGCTCTACATTGTAATGTACCGATCGTCTTCAGCTGATGAATTTTGACATTTTTTCGAAAAAAGCAGCCGCAAAAAAGATTATCGTGCTAAGAGAGATAAAAGTAAACTAAATGTGATTAAAATCACCACGAACAACCAAATTGGTTTAAAATGAGCAGGCAGTCTACCTGATGGTTAGTGGTTGCTGTGCCCCATAGACATCTACATCTATCCTATACTACGAATCAAAAAGCAGATACCCGTAAGTACTAAAATAAAATACCTGGCTTCCAGGAAAGTTGGTCTCCATTTCTATTTACTCACTATTTTTAAAAAAAAGCAGCGATATGATAATGTTTTACGTCGGTATTCTTTGAGAGTGCAATTCTTCCCGGTCGAGCCGAAACATTCGTGTCACAACCATAGTTTAACTGCAGCGTAACGTGTAGGAATAAACTCAACAAATACAATAAAATATTAGTCTGCATAAATAAAAAAAATGCAAGTCAATTATGTATATGCAATTTTGAATAAAGGAGATATCATAGCTAAATTCCTCAAAAATAATTCACATTAATTATAAAGCCTTTGAAGATAAGAAAACAGAGAACGTTTTCCAGTGTGTATTTCCTACTTCAATTTGAAATTTATAATTTGGCGTGTTCTGAGCTCCACTCGGGAGGGAACACGCTATTCGCCATTAATTATGTTTGAAAATTAAACACCAGGATTTTAATTAAAAACCTGTTATTTGTAAATAAAATTGCAACAAAACATAGTTACATTTTAAAGAATTTTCTTGAATAGTGTGTAGTAAAAAATAATTTTACCAATACCGCAAAAGTAATTTTATCGTCCTCATTAGAATTATTATGAAAAATCGAAAGCATAGATAATACGTAGAAATATATACCTATAATCTCTACCTTAACAAACGTAAATTGCACTAGGACAAATATCTAGGGTACACTTTTATTTTTTGGCTATATAAATGTTTGTTCCCGGCGGGATTTGAACCCGCTGCTTTGAAGCATTAACTGATATTCCCTTCAGATTGGAATACAGCAATTCAGGCACTGCTATTCGTCAGCAGAAATAGGTAAGAGAGTTGTCCCTATCCAGTCAAACTCCCAGGCAGTATAGGAGTAACTCCACACACACATTTTTTAATTTATCATTTATTTTTAAATTGTGCATTTGGTTGAAAATAATTACACAGTGCAGAGTTCCTTGCGCTGATGTTTAATAACATATACTAGTTTGTATTAAGACAACTACTCTAGCACTGACCAAAAGTGTACATGGACTAAGATGGAATGCCTCATAGCCTTTTTTTACAGGAATAACTGTATGCCAGTAGGTAACGTTAAGAGGTTTGTAATACACCTATGGATTTGGAGACAGAAAAAAGTCCAACAACAGTTAAGACGAAGTTGCTTTTTGTCGACTTCGTGACGCAGTGGCTTAGCTTGAGTTACATTTCTGAAGAACGCGTGTTCGTATTCTGCAAGGAAGAAGTATGTGTAAACCCAAAAAATAATTGTACTCGGTACTAGCGTTTTTCTTTGTGTGCAATTAATGTTTGTAAGCGCCTTCACAATATAACACAAAACCCTAGTGTGATGGGTAACGTTTCAAAAATACAGAAACTTCATGCCTTTAAGTGGAACCTTGGCTCAACGTCACTCAAAAACTTATTCTTGTTATTACACTGGGTCTTATCTTATACCCTTCAGACTGGAAAACAGTGGTGAAGGAACTACTATTTAGCGGTAGAAATAGTTATAGGGATTCTTCCCAGTCTGACACCTCGGCAAAGTAGGACCTAGATACTGTTTAAGGTTTTACCGTAGTTTCTGATTACAGCTAAATGATATTTTATCTTAATAATATTTGTGTTCCAAAAGCTTAATAACCATACGTTTACAATGTTAATTTTTATTTTACAATATGATTACGAAACTTATAAAAGCACTTCACGTTATATTTTGCTCTGGGAAGAAAATAATTTCTTTTATTCCGCAAAGATATCTTATGCTCTCATATTAAAGATAGAATCTTGTTTTAATTATAATTAAAACCATTTCTAAATTTTTTATTGTTACGTAAAAAATTAAATGAGATATTTTTTAATTAATCTAGAATTTTCACGAGTCTAACCTATTTAAGATTTTAATAACGTTAATTAATATTATCAAGCTCAAATGTAGTTAATCAAGTTTACATTAAGGATTTTAAAATTATTGATATATAGTATAAGGTTGATAAATGAACATGTTGCCTCATGGCAGTCTATCTGATGGCAAGCGAATTCTCTGGCACCTATCATCTAATAATTATGAAAATGCAGATGCGTTGTTACACCTGAGTGTTAATATGGAATGCCTCGAATGCAGTAAAAAGGGTCTCTATATTTACCATACGCACCACAGCGGTATTTAGCCGCAATAACACGCTGGTGTGTGAGTGCGAGGTCCTTTCTCGTTTGGGAAATCCCATGCGTACTGTTACAATTAAATGGCTGCAGAAAGGCTCTTTCACGTGACGATTATTCTTTAGCTAAAGAGACAACTGCCACCACTATTTAATTAACTGTTATTATATTTTTAACATCTTAAATAGATCTCGTAATAGACTTCCCAAAAATTACATCTGATTTATTCCGTAACAGTTTATGTTTTTAACGTAAGAACAACAGGTTTTTAATTATGCAGGTGCCTTTTGTGCATCCATGTGTAATTAGTGTAGACTGTGTGCTTCCTGTGACAGCAGAAAATGTTTTTCAATTAATAATGAACATGAAAATTGAATAGTGTATTTAAATAGAATATAATAAAATAAAATAGTAACGTTCATAAATTCATTTACTATATTCTTTGAAAAGCCCACTACTGAACATTTGCCTCCACACCGATTGCCTTATACGTCAGATTTTGCCATAGATGCCACACTTTATAGGTGGATTGGAAACCGTTATTTTTTTATTATTTTCGGTGATTACAAAGTCCTTTCGGTTCGGGTTAATTTCGGTGATTTCCCATCTCCCATTACAGTTTCCCTCTGCCGCCTCTTACAACACCCACGGGACGATATAGCGCAATAGATATTCTTGCCGTGCACAGGTTAAGCAAAAATTTATTATTTTTATATTTTTAAGAAAGCCAATTGACTATTATTTTTTCCTTTTAAATTGAATTTTAATATAAATTTGTTTTTAATTTCAAACTCCTTTTAAGATCAGTACAGCCCTTAAAAAGTCAACTAATGAACAAAGGCCTCTCCTAAGGAATGCCACAAAGCACAGTCCTGAGCCACCTGCATCCATTGACTTCCTGAACCACCACTCGAAAAAAAATTTTCCCCACCAATTGCCGGTTCTTCGAGCTATATGTTCAGCCCATTGCCACTTCAGCTTACTAATACGTTGAGCTATGTCGGTCATTATACCGGTAACTCTAGTTCTGTCGCGGATTTCCTCATTTCTAAGTTTATAAAGCAGAGAAACCCCGCGAATCGCTCTCTCCGTAGCTCACTGTTTGTCCTTGAGTGCCCTCATACGGCCAGCAGTGAAGAACCACGTATCAGATCCATAGGTCATCACTGGCAACATGTACTGTTTCTCGTTTCCAGGTTTTGAGGTATGACGAAAAGATGTGTTGTAATTTCCCAAACGCTGTCCAGCCGATTTGAATCCGTCCATTAACCACTCGGTCGTAGTTGGACTTACTTTGTCGGACTATTTGTTCCAATGTTGTTTGGTAAACATATCGTCAAAAACTTTGAGCTTAGTGCACGCAACAATTACCGGCATTGTAGTGACATGGACATTACGCATGACCATAACCATGACATATTCATCTTTAGACCTATCCGTTTGTAAACACTACTGAGGTCATTGAGAATACTGCTTAAGTCTGAGTGATTTTTTATTATGCTCCTGCGTAGCTGCTCAGGTCTAGGACTAGAGACCAGTGTCACTGCGACCTAAAAGATCTATTGTGATCGCTGCTATGGCTATAGTTCACTGCTAAGCTTTATGTCTTTAATGAATGGACGGAATTGCTTAGATGTGAGCAATTTCACTTCTGGCAGAGTACATATTTTCTCAGATGAGTGTCACGTTTGCGGATTAAGGGTCCGTAATCAATTAGGATGTGCAGAGGCGTTTCTTCAGTTAGGGAACAGAACCGGCATATTCTTGAGTGGCTCAGTCCCAGAATGACCATGTGCTTATTAACACTTTAACAGCCGTACACGTACTGAGTACGGGCAGTGTCGATCAACTCGGGACGCCGATCACGTACTCCGTACGGGTTTGACTTTCCTATCGTCTGTTTAAAAATTACGTTCCCGGTGCGTGATTGGCGTATAACCCCGGTGTAGAATGACTCTTTAGCTACACCCACATGTATGTATCACCGACGGGAGGTGCGGGGTGGAGGCAGGACAAGCAATCTTTCAGCGCGCGTCGCCAGTGCTCCCACGCCACCAACGTGAGAGCACGTCCTTGCATTTTGGCGCGAAATGGCTTCCGCTCGACGTAGTTGGCGTCTCGATTCTAAAGAAATTTTTGATGTTTTGGTAAATGATGTTGACTCAGACATTGAGGAAGACCCGGAAATTCAAATTGAAGGTAAATTATTGTATTTTATTATTGTATTTTTATTCGAATATACCTTTTTTGCGAAGTCTAGATTTTTATTGGTGTTTTCTCTCTCCAGAGGTAATTCAAGACTTACATGAGGTGGTTTCGGTCCAAGATCATGAAAATGATGATGCTGACATGTCAGAGAACGTATCTGAACCAGAACAGGGTCGAAGTCGAGGTCGCTCGAGACCTACACTTCGAGGCAGAACGAGATCGCGCGGCGGACGCGTTCGGTCAGGGGCGCGCTCGACTACCCGCTGCAGCAGCGGCAGACATGCATCAACTTCTATCAGGGAAATGGATGAAGCTAATGGATGGTCATACGAAGCAGTGCAGCAGCCGCCGGAAAATCCAGTATTTCAAGAAATATCTCGCGTATTAGCCCCGATTGATGAAAATTCGTCACTGTTCGATTGTTTCTCAATTTTTTTTCCTGATTCTTTTTGGAAATTGCTCAAGACTGAAACAAATCGTTATGCAGCTCAAATGAAGGCTAAACAAACGCGACAAGGTATCCTGAAACCTGGCACTATGCTTTATCAATGGAAACCAGTCACGAAACAGGAACTGAAAACATTTTTTTCCGTAGTGATTCATATGACACTCGTTCAAAAAGAAAGTTTTGATTCTTACTGGTCAACTCGTGAAATAATAGAAACTTCATTCGCCAGAAAGCACATGAATAGGAACCGATTCAGAGCTATTTACAGCTGTCTTCATTTGAACGACAACTCAAATTATAAACCACGTAATGATCCAGAATACGATGCTTTTTTCAAACTCAGACCGTATTTCGATGAACTGTGTTTTTTGTGTGAGAACAGTTTTTATCCCAATGAAAACTTGACGATTGATGAGGGCACTTGTGGATTTAGGGGTCGAGTGCACTTCAGAGTTTACAATAAAGATAAGCCCGATAAATACGGTATGAAAGTCTACATGCTATGTGACGCGGAAACGGGCTACATACTACGCATGGTTCCCTATGTTGGCGACTCAAAATCTGTCGAGACTATTATCGCTGAATTGAGTGAACCATATTTTGGTAAATGGCACACCATTTATATGGATCGTTTTTTTACGAGTCCGACAATTGCGGACTTGCTTTGGCTGAAAGAAACTCGCACTGTAGGCACAGTGATGGCGAATCGTCGTGGTCTGCCACAGGTTTGGCGACAACAACCGTTGGAAAAAGCTGAAATGGCTTTTTGTCACCGCGGCAATCTAACTGCCTGTAAATGGAAAGATAAGCGTGATGTACTTATGCTCACGACGAAACACGGAGCTAGCTGGACAGAGGTGGATACAAAAGCCAAAGGTGTGGGCGTAACCAAAAAGGTGAAACCAGACTGCATCCTCGACTATAACCACTACAAAATTGGCGTAGATCTCAATGACCAATATGTATCCTATTATTCGTTGAATAGGAAAAGTATGAAATGGTGGAAAAAAATGTTTTTTAATTTAGTAGCGCGTTCTCTGGTAAACGCTTACATTTTGTACAATAAATCCAGAGAACAACGACGCCGCCTGCGATTCTCGCAGTTTCTGATGGACTCTGGGGAACAACTGGTGGAAACTGCATCAGATGCTGAAGCAGGACCCTCCCATGGTCCACATGCTGTCGGGACAAGCACGAGGCTCGTCGGTAGGCACTTCATAGAGAGGATTCCAAGCTCGGAAAAAAAGGAGAAAGTCGCACGAGTTTGCAAAGTGTGTGCCGACATTTCAAAAAAAGAAACCGGAAAAAGGGGGCGCAAAGAGACCATTTATTACTGCCCAGACTGCAATGTTCCTTTGTGCTACTATCCCTGCTTCAAAATGTTCCACACACAAAAAAATTACGTTCTTTAGTTAGCTCAAGTATGTAAGAATGTTTATGTTGGAGTTTTTTTTTTTTCGCTTGTAGACCTCTTTTGTTAATTTTTTTTCATAAATATTTTTCATTATTTTTAATGTTTTTTACTTCTTCCTTTAAAATATAAAGAACAATAGTACATATAAAAGAAGAATAATATACATATCACAAATAGTTTTTATTTTATGAGTCATAGAATATCGGCAAAAATCACCGGCGTACCAGGAACGGCCACCTTTATAACGGTCGGCTGTTAAAGTGTTAAGACAACAGTGTTTAGTTAAAGCTCGTGTCTCACTATGCTGCTGTACAACCAAAGGATCATACTGTTTATGTTGCAAATGTTTGGTCGAAAATACTATTCACTATTTACTTTTTCTAATTGTAAGTGTCCGATTAATGCCAACGAGCACGGCATCAAATAGCGCAGTTTTAATAGAAATTCACAAACAAAACACAGCTACCAGATGAGCATAAAATAACGAATACTATATTATGTGTAAATGTAACAGATTTATATTCCTTTATCCTAAATATATCATTAACTTACTTACTTTAACAAATATGATTCCAAATGGTGGACTTAATGCCTTTTTGCATTCTTTACTAGTCCAACCCTGATTATTTTATATTGGCATTAATTATATATATATATATATATATATATATATATATATATATATATATATATATATATATATATATATATATATATATATATATATATATATATATATATATATATATATCTAGCAAGCACGACCTTTTATACCCCCAAATATATTAGGTAGTTTAATAATCCACGTAAATAGATTAAGATTTTTGTAACGTTTAAAAATAATCAAATTATTACTGACTGCTGGAGCGGAGACTGCATTTTGAAAACCTATAAATAAGACTCCTTGAAGCAAGCTTTATACGTGGTAGAGCCATGCTGCAATTATATTAGTAGTATAGTTGTAGCACGAAAGGGTTGGCTCGACCGGGGAAGGACCACGCCCTCACAGAATACCAGCGTGAAATAGTAGCATAATGCTGCTGTGTTTCGTATGATGAGTGTAGAGAACCGGAGACCTTTTTTACAGGAAACGAGGCATTCCATCTTAGTACTCACGGATGACAACGCATCTGCATTTTGATTTGTAATTGAGGATAGACGTAGATTTCTTTGGGGCGCAGCAATCACTTACCATCAGGTGGACTGTGTGCTCGTTTGTCACCCTATCCTATAAAAAAGCAGTGTTATGCGCAAGGTAACTACATTGGTCAATAACAGCAAAATTATGTTTAAAAATTTGTTTTCTTCTTTTTAAGCATGCAATGAATAATTAGTCACGGGTTACCTACATCGTAGAAAGTATCTTAGTCCGTGAACGTACCGGATAGGACATGCTGCTATCGCAAATCGTATTTTACATCTTTTATAAACGTACTATAAGCTAGTGATTGACTACAACCCCACCTAGTAGTAAGCGATAACAAATGTCTGACGGATACAAGATGGTATATTTTAGAATTCGTAAAATCTTTCTTCTGGTTACTACCATAACCGCATTTTATGACCACCACGCGATGAAATGGGGTAATAAATCGTTAGCATATCGCAGTATTAATCCTCATAGCTTTAATTAAGGAAAGTAGCAGCATTCATAATTTCCACTGCTAGGTACAGGTCGCCGTTATTTTTGAGCACTGGGGCAGCTTGGCGGATACTGTTCCTCAAAGGTGACAACACTTCTGTAGCTTTCATTGCTTGAAGTCTGCTGCAGGTGTCCATCGACTGTATTTATTTATTCCTAACTGCAATCCAAAAGAAAAGAATACAAAGGACTGAATTAATGCAAGACATTCTCTATCAACCTATGCAGTGCAGTTGTCACTTATGATCAGATGAAGTGTTGGTTTGTTTGTTCACTTTTGTTTCAAACACTCATTCTACTATCAAAGAATTGAAAAATTATACTATTTTTACAATTCTTACAACCATGTCGTCATTGTAAAATAGCCTGTAAATCATATTAATACAGACCTTAAAACTCGGGAATAATTAAGATTTTATTTAATTTTACCTCAATTAAGTAACGGCTTCAAATAAATTGTCGCCTTTAACATTTTCAACCGTAATTAGCGTTAAGCTTTCTTGCCGCAGCCAAGTATATTTTTGGAGTGTTTATAAAATTCGAATTAGTAAGGCAGGTGTGTTAATAATATTTCTTTGTGTATTTCCTCATTTTTATGACTAAGCGAAATTTTTAAAATGCCGTTTAGCATTCCGTACTGGCTTCGCATGGGTAGGATCTATTAATATGGTGTTATTTAGATTTGAGATTATCTAAAAAATATCCTATCAAATATTCGTTGTTTTATCAAGAATATGTGTTCGAGAATATTGGATCAATACGGATCAGTAAGCTGAAGTGGCAATGGGTCGGCCATATAGCTCGAAGAACCGACAACCGTTGGGGAAAAAAGGTTATCAAGTGGCAGCCTCGTACCTCGTAAAACTCAATGGGATAATTCACAGCATCGCAAATTGCATTAACAGATTTGTATGAAACCAAGTCCCCTAACAACTCTTGTATCTTGGAATTCATTGACATTGACATTACATTTTTTGCTGCCAAAATCGCTCTTTCTGCCAGCCACTGAAAATTTTTGTATTGTGTGTGTACATCGGGATATCGGTGAGAGTAGAAACATTCCGAATCATAAACAGTATATATAGAACATCTCCGAACTATCACATAGAGTGTTGGTCGCTCGCCGGGCAGAACACCTTGCCCGGCGGGAGATCTCCCCTTTTCCTTTCACGGCCACAGTGGTGACCCAGACGTGATCTGAACACACAACCAACAATCTTCGGAAACTTCAAGCTTCATCAATTTGCTCCCGAGCAGATATCCTCTGCAGTCTTCATATCCTGCAAGCCATCAAGCTTCACAAGGTTCATCGCAGCACTGGAATAATAATGCTTCCTGTTCCTTCAAGCTACTCTCTGCGCTATACAGCGTTCGGCACGGTTCTGAGCCGTAATGCTCGCCTCTGCTTCACGGCACTCTCGCAGATTACTTGCCTTCTTCTCGACTCACCGCAGACTACAAGGCAATTTCCTAGCACTTGCACATTCGTTAGCAACGAGGCTGCACTATCGACCTCCGGTCTGAGCAGGGGGGGGGGATGGTGTAGCGGCGCTGTCGTCGCAAAACAATCACAAATCGAATTGAAGAACTAAGCTTTCTAGAAGCCCTACACTCGAACTTTCGGCGCCTGGTCGGTTGGCGCGCGTATTTACTTGAATATTCTGGATGTTTCGGTGAAAAAGGTGTATTTATAGGCACTGCAATACGCGATCGGAGCAGTATTGAATTTGGCAAGACAAGCGAAGTTTCGGAGCGAAATAAAGTGAATCAGTGTGGTTAATTATTAGTGTTTTAACTTTTAATTGGTGTTATATAATAAAAGTGTAAGTTTTGGTAATTCAATCGGCGATTTTAATGTCAAGAACCTCAAGCTCGTAACAATATTGTACCTAAATGCTTGTTGCATCTATGGTTCAATGAATTCCGTCTCATGATTTTAATTTTGTTTCGTTGACATACCTACCATCTTAATTCTATAAAAAATGTATTAAGACCTCAAAACAAAACAATTTATCCCCATGCACAAAATAAATGTCGGCCGCAACTTAGATAATTATCTATCAATGCGTCTCAGTAAAGCAGTGTGCTGACAAAAAAGGAAGCGTACATAAATTCACGGCAAATATAAAAAAATCCGTAAAAACTGAATAATACACGCGGCAGTTTTATTGATTGTCTAGCGAAATGGGACCGTAAAAGTTGCAGTCTGAACTATTTATCACTCTTGAAAGAAATCCTATCCTCAGGGGTCACAATGAATCTGCATTTTGATTCTTAATCGTCGTTTTATGTAAATGTCTATGGGCCTCAGTATCCACTTACCAGGTGGACTGTGTGCCAGTTTGTCACCCTTATTACAAACTCGTATATTTGTAACAGAGGCGGAGTAGGAGAATTCTATCACCTCATTTAGTTTCGTGGGCTGACGTCACATGTAACTATGGAATATGAAAGATAAAATCAAAGAGATTTCATGAATTTCAATAGAAGGCGGTTTAACCATACTACTTGGATAGGAGCAGCTATGTAAGAGCAAGTGTAGGTATGAAAACGTATGCATAGGTGAGTCTTTATAATAGTTAGATGTACCATTTGTTCAATCAGTTGCAAATAAATCACCACGTAGTAAGCAAATCTTTCTGTTATCAAAAATTGCTACATACAAAAGTAAACCTTAACACCTAGTACAAGGCGGTACAACCATATTGTTTACACCAGACGTAAAATCCCCACAATGGCGTACAGTCTGGATTGCCAGTCTGCCATCCGAACGTGGCAATTAAGGCAAGGCATCCCAGGGACGGGAAAAGCCTATTTCCTACATAAGATTTTTACGGCTGGTGAAGAAATAAACGTGAGAGAAAACTTTCTGAGTAGAGGCGTTTTAAGTATAGAATATACCCCATATCTTCTCGTGGGTGTCGTAAATGATTACCTCAGAGATAAAAAGCATCGGGTGGGTAGCAGTGGCCTAATAATACCTGGAAAATAAAAACTTCCGTTGCCAACCCGCCTGCCAAGTGTGCCAACAATGGCTATATTATAAATAATATAATACCTTAATATGTTATAATATCCCGATTATGAGGCAATCTATGTGAAAGACTATGTCCAGCAAAGGACTTTGATATGTTGTAATAAATTAGCGAAAGCGAGAGAAAAAAAGTAATTTAAAACCCGGTTAACTTAATTGAAAAGTAAAAAGAAACAGTAATTGTACGGGACAGGCGACTAATAGAAATACCCGCGCCTATGTGCAACAATCCTATTTTTTAGAACGCGTCAAAACCAACAAAGCATAGCGTTTCATTATGTTCGGGTACGCCAACTATAACGTACCTATATTATGTCGGCGATACGCCAGGGTTTTAACGCTCAGTGTCCATCACAATGAAATAGCACACTAAATTACGTAGTTTATTTTCGTGCAATTGCTAGTGTAGAACTGAACCGTCTTTACATAATTCTACCGCTTTTATAGTTTACTAACTATAATTAAAATAAAGATATTTGCTATATCCATTTTACACACACGACTTCTTTTACAACAAACAAATTAAATTAGGTACTAAAATATAGTTCTTAAAATACAGCTTAATATTCATAATAAATATTTTAATTAATTTTAATAACTTCAAATGATTTATATTATTTAAATCCTTGTTCATTTCATTTGAAAAAAAAACATTAGTTTTACACAGCACGTCAAAAGATGCGCTGCTAGCAAGATTTGAATAAAATTAAGCGAAACTTATTGCATAAAATAATAAAATTTGATACAGAGTGATGATATTAATTCTAATAGATATTAATTTTAACCTTTACGTGGTAAAATAAGTGTTTGAGCACTAAATGAAACATCAAACGTCTTCAAAATTTTCGCAGTCAAAACAGTGTCTACTAAAGATCAGACCTCTAGTACATAACGGTTTTATGTTAACAAATAACTATTTTAATTTAAATCCTATATATCTCAGATATTTGTATACTAATATATTTACTTAAAAGATAAACTAAAAGATAAATATCAATACTTGCCAATTATTGCCGTTAGATGGCGATTTGCACCTATATATGCGGGCGAAATCCCTACACATACATACCTACCTACCCAGACTACCCACATGTGTAATGTGCTTCTGGCTAGATAATTTGACTTGTAAGTACTTAACAATTGTAAGTACTGTATAAACTAACAATTGTGTGAAATGTATGTACTTAACAATAAACAATGCCGAAGATGTGCATTATTACTACAGAACGTTCTTCTGGCCGAATTTGCCGTAACGTAGACTAGCCATCTACAGAGAATAGAGTTATAATTGTGCTCAGGTGCATGCACAAGCACAGGTCCGATGGGATGGCAGTCCGACACAACCGTACGGCAATTCGACACAATCCGTGAGAAATCATTCAAATACCTACGACTTCACGTGCTTTTCGAGGCACGGGGGTGAAACACTGCCAAATTTCTGATTCCGAGCTGTTTCTGAGAATTGACCCAGGACCCGGAATTCAAACCCTGAATCTCATAATCAGCAACCATGTTGACGACCACTATAAATACCTACGATGCAGTCAACTACATTACTTAAATAATATCTTATTTATTGTACTATATGTGCTAACAGCAGGTGTACTCGTAGTAGAAAATTTCATATGGCATGAAGCCATATGACATTTTCTACTACGAGTAGCTAAACAGAAAGTTGATTGGAGCAGTGTGTAATAAACGTAAACATCTACATTTATCCTTGATTAGTAATTGAAATTCAGATGCGTTGTCAGCCCTGAGGACTAAGATGGAATGCCTCATTTCCAGTAAAAATGGTCTCTACACTCACCATACATAACACAGCAGCATTTAGTTGCTACTTTACATGGTATTCTGTGAGAGCGTGGTCCTTCCCCGGTCAAGCCATCAAATTCGTCCTACAACTTTTTATTGATTATAGCTTCTACAGTCTTCTTTGGAAATAGCGGTTTACCGCTTAAAGAAAAGTAGCCACTCTTCTAGGCTTATACTGAAATCTTATTAGGTGGTCTGTGGTCTACTTATTACAAATCGCTCAAAAACTAGAAGAGTAATTTTATACGGTGGCCACAATACAAATAAAAATTTTGGCTATATTCTAAACAATTATTTTTAAATAATACTCGGTTTTTCTATGTTATATTCTCACTTATCGTTCGAAAATAAATAAATAATTACGTTATTCTGATATCAATGTCAATGAAAAAAATTATAAGCGGTGGTCTAAGGTAAAACTCATGAAATAGACATGTACAGTTTTTTCATAGAAGAGGGGGCAAACGAACGTGCGTCTCACCTGATGTTAAGTGACTACCGCCGCCCACAATCAACCGCAACACCAGAGGCATTTCAGGTGCGTTGCCGGCCCTTTAGAAACGAGTAAGCTCTTTTCTTGAAGGTCCCATGGTCGTATCGGTCCTGAAAAACCGCGGTGGTAAACTATTCGGCAGAGAGTTCGTACGCGGAAGAAAACTCCTTGTTAAGTGAAATTACATGAGAAACACGCCACTACCATCATTTTTTCGTCGTCTTCCTAGCCCTAGTTGTAGTAATACAGGGCTTGGGAGCCGAAGATGCCGCCACCGCCGTCGCCGCAGTCAAGGATGAGTTAATAGGAACACTACCAGCTGCACCAGGAATGGCGATCACCTCAGCCACGGCGTACACCCGGTGCTTCGTGCCATCGGACCCAAGCACCACAACATAAGCGTTTCGTCTCCAACATTGCGAAACACCAAAACGCTTCCGAGCAGCAACGAACGCCTCATGACGGCCCTTAGTCATGAACTCAGATAGAGTAACTCCGCTACCCTTTAACTTGGTTTTGGAAAACCAAAATTTGTCACGGATATCCTGATCTCGAAATTTTACGAGCAGTGTACGAGGCTTGTATCTGCGGGGGCGCCCTATGCGATGGCATCTGGAGATAGATCCCTCAGTTATTTCTGGGATGTTCAGTCGCTCCGATACCTTACTCGTGCAATGCACTGGGTTCCCATCTCGGACTTCTGGCACTCCATGGACAAGCAAAATCTTCCTCCTGGTCCTAACTTCCATTTCCTCTTGCTTCCTAAAGAGAAGCTGGAGTTGAAGTTGCAGATTCTCAAGTGCTGACAGGACAAATGCCCTAAAGGCATTAAATTGTGCATTAATGTTGGAAGAAGGGCTTGTTGCAGGGATGGATGTTCCGACTTCCCTCTGGAACTCATCCATACGTGAAGTGAAATTCAGCGTTAGCTCTTCAATTGACTTCTTAAGCAAATCCACGATGAAAATTAAAGGTTATTTAAAGGTCAATGTCAGGTGACAGTGAAGTGGCAAAATAAGTTTTAAGTTGTGCACAGTGGAAAACAAATTATTAGTAAACAATGCTGGTGGATTTATGTAACTATAGGTACATTTATATACTTGATTGTTCTTTATTTAGTATTTTTAAACTTTAAAAAATCAGGAACGATTTTAAATATGACAAAACACTTTGCACCTACCCACCGAAAAAAAGTAGAATATTAATATCCCAGAAGTAAAATATTAATATCCCACATCTTCTTTTTATTTATTGGGGTGCGTGGTACATTTGCCGTTTAATTATTTAAAATAAGGGTTTGTATGTAATACGTGTACAAACAGATTTAAAGTACTACAATGTCTGATGTAATACAAGAGATTACTTTTCCACTTAGTTTTGGAAATTCCATAATTTATGCTAAATTGTCCAAAACGAATGAAAAAACATAGGTCTTCTAACTTTTAAGTTTTATGTTATTAGTAAAATCTTGATTAAATAAAATATTTTAAACTATTTATTGTAATTGACGGCTTACAATAAATTGCACAAAATATACACAAAGCGGTTTTTTTATATGTTAAAAGAGAATTCAAATTAAATAGAAAGCAGAATGTTAGGATCGAGGGATTTAAGAAAGCTTCTCTACTGGCTGCAGTTTCATCGGCTTTGAAGAGCAATTCATTTAACAGCATTTATGTACAAATAGGTACCTTATGTAATCAGCAAGTTGCTCAATAATAAATGGCTTATTTGGTAAGCCATACATGGATTCTGAATTTATACCAGCCATAGTAGATAAACTATAAAGATGGTACATATATTTATGCGTAAAAAAAGTAGTAATTATTTGTACCAGAAACAAATATACAGTTTGAATAATAATATATTATAGTATATAAGTTTGAATAATAATATAACGTAATAGTTTTCTTCTTAATATTTTTGGATCATACCCTTAAGACTGCTGTGTTGTTAACTTTGAAGGAAGGAATATTTTAATGGGATGGGGTGAAAAACGAGCACACGGTCTACCTGATGGTAAGTGGTTACTGAGGCCTATAGACCTAAATATATCCTCGATTACGAACTAAGATGCAGATGCATGGTCACCTGTCATGACTAAGATGGAATGCCTCATTTCCGGTATAAAGGATCTCTGGTTCTCTACACTCACCATACGAAACACAGCAGCATTAAGATACTATTTTATTATGGTAATCTCTGAGAGCGTTATCCTTCCCCAATTGTACATAGTCAAATATTATTGTATGTAAATCCATAATTATTACCGTGTATTTGATTAACTGAAGCTGATTAATTATTGGCGTTTTTTTCAATAATAATATCTTTTTTTATTTAACATAGAGACAGAGATAATAAAATGAACAGAACTATGGAAATATATCGATGGTGGAAAAAATAAACTTACCAAGCTACATATAGGCAACTTTACAATAGAGCTGATTAAAATTTGAAATTTTTCTCGGACGGGAAAAACCATCTATCGATAACCGACTCTTGATGTAAGAACCGAAAAAAAGTTGTAATCAGATATTTTTCAAAAATTTGAGCATAGATATAATACTTCATAATAGAAATAACATTTCTATTATCGGACAAGAGTTACTCACCGCTGTATGATTCATACATTTCAGTCTGAAGTAGTCAGTAGACTGAATGTGGTCTAGTACTTTTGATTCTGTTGTTTTATTAATTACAAAAGTTTTTTTTTAATTATTTTGGCATTTCGTTATTGTCGTGGTTTTATTTATTAGTATTTACTCTTATATGTAATCACATACCGCACATTTCCTTTTCAGAATACTAGAGATCTATGCTTCATAAGTAAAAAAAAACACATTCTGCATCTTTTTGAAAAGTAACTTGTGATTTTGTGTATGTGTAACCTCGAAACCTACATGATAAACGACTGTAAATCATATAAATAGCTAGCTCAGGTTAATAAAATGTTTAATTTAAGCAAGTTTTAAACATTCAACCTAAATATTTGCCAAAGATACAAAACTGTACGTTGTAGTGATAGTACCTTCGACGTTAGCCAATAAAATTGTCGCACACCATTTATTGAGTGTTATTTCCTAGTTGTTGCCAAATCAAGTCCTAAATATTTTTCGTCATGTGGTTACTGAGAATATTGAATATCGATCAATGTCATATACACTTATACCACAGAACACCTAAACATAATAGAGTGGAATAGAAATGCATTTGTTTTAATTCACTTGCAATACCACAGCCGCCGCCTTTCTACCCACTCCTTGTAGGTAGTTAAAACACTCAACTCATTGACGCTACTGTTTGGCAAAAAACTATCGATATAATTGTCGGCACAGAAGAATGTAAGTAATAAATATAAAAAATATATTATATATAATGATAAAGTAAAACACTTTAATAATATAAATAAACTTAATTCTTAAATAAAAGCTGAAAGTAGAAAAATTGAATTAATTACAGGGGGTAAAATATTGTTGTGTGAATAAGTCAACTAGCGCCATCTAGTGTCAGGAACGAGAGCGAGGGGAGCTTTGCAGAGAATGACATCACAAATCTCTCAACCGACAGCGCCAAGTTTCTGGAAAGTCTATACTCGCACACTCGTCCCTTTGCGCGCATTTACCTGAATATTCGGGATGTTTCTTTGCTAATTTAAATAAATAGGTGCTGCAAGATGCGATCGGGGCAGAGTTGAACTCGGCGACGCAAGCGAAGCTTCGGAGCGGAATTAAGTGAATTAGTGTGTTTAATTATTAGTGTTTTTAACTTTAATTTGTGTAAAGTAAATTAAAGTGTTAATTTAGGTAATTCTATCGGCAATTTTTATTGTCACGAACCTCAAGCTCGTAACAATTGGTGTCAGAAGTGGGATAAAATAATGCCGATTTTACCTAAGGAGGAAACGGAGGGTGTCCGTACCCGAAGTCAACGCCAGCAGGAGACGGACCAGAGGAGATTTGGTGGTGCAACGCCGCAGATGTCTGAGGGCCAGCCGCCGGCCACGGAAGCCGGTCCGTCAGCAGCTTCTAGGTCTGTGGCACCTGACTTAGGTGCTCTGATGGTGATGCTGCAGCAGCTGCGGGGCGGACAGGAGGAACAGGCCCGCCGGCAGGAGGAACAGGCCCGCCGGCAGGAGGAACAGGCCCGCCGGCAGGAGGAACAGGCCCGTCGTTTGGAAGAGCAACTCCAACGCGATAAGGAAGAGCAGGTGCTCCTCATGAAGGACCTTCACGCTATCTTCGGAAAAGAGATACGGGAGGTGAAGGATAAGGTTGCTCAACATGACAACCGCCTGTCGGAGGCCGAAACCCGAATCGACCAAGTAAACAATCGGGTTGACAACGTAATGGCTGACGTGAAGAAAACGCTGGACGACCTCAAACTTGGGGATGGAAAAACAGCTCCCGTAGTAGCTACAACACCTTCGCTACGTGGATTCAAAATGCCGCCGTTTGACGGTACCTCTTCCTGGTCAGCCTACAAGATCCAGTTCGAGGCTGTTATGAAGGCGAACGGCTGGAATAAAAGTCAGGCCATGACTGTTCTCACACTAGGCCTACGCGATCAGGCCTTAACAGTTCTGGAAGCTCTCGGTGAGGAAGTGACTTATGAGCAACTCCTTGAGGCATTGGAGGCGAGATATGGCGAAGCTCACCTGGAACACGTCTTTCGTGCGCAGCTTAAAGATCGTATGCATCGCAGCAACGAAAACCTGCAGCAGTGGGCTCTAGAAGTGGAGAAGCTGGTGCGAAAAGCATACCGGTCTGTACCTGCGCTCATTTAAGGGAACCTGGTGCAGACATTCATCGACGGCATCCGCGACCTGGAAGTCAGAGCTGCTGTGAGGCTCGGGCACCACGAGACGCTTAAGGACGCCTTGGCCCATGCACTGGAAGTGGAAGCCGTGCGGCAGGATCATCGTTCCCATCGCGTCAGGGAGGTTGCAGCAGCTACAGTTCGCGACCGCAACAAAGGATACAGCCCAAGGTGCTATGGCTGTGGGGAAAAGGGCCACCTTCGATCCAGCTGCCCTAAGCGAACCCTAGAAAGGGAAGGTGAACGATCTCAGGAGGGTAGTGCGGCCAACCGCACCGCCCAGCAGCAGCAGGGAAACGAGTAAAAGCCAGAACTGCGGGGCGGGTGCTGGCTGATGTTAAAAGAGCCCCAAGGATCTCGATCTCCCAAACCCATGATGGGAACAGTCTAATCATCAAGGGCGAGGTCAACGGAATGCCGTGTAAACTGACCATAGACACTGGAGCCTCTCGTACGGTTGTTAGTTCCCAACTTATAAGTCAGTTCCTTGGGGACTCCGCATACAACCGAGAACGCATTAATTTGGTAACAGCCACCGGTCAGCGTATACTCGTCCATGGAGAGAAGGAGATGGAGTTGAAGCTAGGCAACGTAATCTACCTGCATAATGTCATCGTGGCTGATATAATGGACGACTGCATCCTAGGCTTAGACTTTATGAGGAATAATTGTTGCGAGATCGACGTTAAGCAAGGTGTTTTGAAATGTGGACAGTAGGAACTTTTTATGGAAGGTGCGTTACCAGGGAACGTGTACAGCATCAAGAAGACTGTTCTTCCGCCGAGATCGGAAACGATTGTTCCGGTTAGTCTTCCTCGAAACGCTGGGCAAGCTCACCGTTGTGTACTTGTGGAAAGGGTAAACAATGACCTTCCATGGAAAGTAGCTCGAACCTTGGTCAGGACCACTGACATCTCAGGAGTACGTGTGCTGAACCTTGGTGACCGGGAACAGGTTATAGAAAAAGGCACACTGGTTGGTACTTGTGAGGAAGTGGATTGGTTACGTCAGTGCCAATATATATCAAGTGGGACCCCCAGCAAGGATTCAGAAACGAGAGTGACCACACTTTTGGAAGACTGTCGCAGTGTTCTCTCCCCGAACGAATTGGTCAAGGCGAAGAAGTTGTTACTCAAGTACGCTGATGTATTCTCATCAAACGATGCTGACATAGGAAAGACTGGCTTAGTTCAACACAAAATAAACACAGGAGAAGAATTGCCTATCCGTCAGCGGCCAAGAAGATTGCCGGTAGCACGTGAAAAGGAAGTGGAAACCATGATTGAAGGAATGGTGAAGGATGGTGTTATTGAACCTTCCTCTAGTCCATGGTGTTCACCAGTGGTGCTGGTAAAGAAGAAGGATGGCAGCATGCGGTTTTGTGTTGACTACCGCCGTCTGAACGACGTTACGAAGAAGGACAGCTATCCCTTGCCAAGAATTGATGACACGCTGGACATGCTCACAGGAGTAAAGTGGTTTAGCACGCTGGATCTAAAAAGTGGCTACTGGCAAGTTGAAATTGACCCTAAGGACAAGGAGAAAACTGCGTTCTCGACGGGAAAGGGTCTGTGGCAATTTAAAGTAATGCCGTTTGGGTTGTGCAATGCTCCAGCAACGTTTGAAAGGCTGATGGAACTTGTACTTACCGGGCTAATTGGCGATGCCTGTCTGGTCTACTTGGATGACATTATCATCGTAGGCCGTACGTTTGAGGAACACCTTCAAAACCTGGAACGCGTGCTCATGAAGATTCAGAGTGCCAACCTCAAGTTGAGCCCGAAGAAATGTTCACTATTCCAACGGCAAGTAAACTTTTTGGGGTTTGTAGTATCGGAAGAAGGCATCCGCACAGATCCTGAGAAAATCGCCGCTGTCAAGGATTGGCGGGTTCCAAAAGACAAGACGCAGGTTAGAGCATTTTTGGGTTTGTGCTCCTATTACCGGCGATTTGTGAGGAACTTTGCAGATATAGCCAAACCTCTGCACAAGCTAACCGAGGAGAAGCGACATTTCTGCTGGGATGAAAGTTGCAATATCGCATTCCAGGAGCTCAAGGACCGTCTGTGCAAACACCTATTTTGGGATACCCTGATGCCAGCAAAGAATTTATAGTTGACACAGACGCAAGTGATATAGGACTTGGCGGTGTGTTGTCTCAACGGAATGGTGACCAAGAGGTCGTGATAGCGTACTTCAGCAAGTCGTTGTCAAAACCGGAAAGGAACTATTGTGTCACAAGACGCGAATTGCTCGCTGTGGTAAAGTCATTGCAGCATTTCAGCAAATATCTTATGGGATGAAAATTTCACTTAAGAACTGACCATGCTGCTCTAAAATGGCTATTGCAGTTTAAAAATCCAGAAGGACAAGTTGCGAGGTGGATTGAACTACTGCAGGAATACAACTTTGAGATCGAACATCGCAGCGGAAAATCTCACGGCAACGCAGATGCATTGTCAAGAAGACCTTGTCTTGAAGATTGCAACCATTTTACTCGGCAAGAAAGTAAGGAAGAGGTATCCGTGAGGATGCTCAGGGCAGACCACCTCAGCAACGAGTGGAAGGACAGCTTACAACGTGCACAGCAGGAAGATCCGGACATCAAGCCGATCCTGGAATGGATGAAGGCCAGTGCTCCCAAGCCCAAGTGGAGCGACGTCTCAGCGATGAGTTCGACCACTAAAAGCTATTGGGCCCAGTGGGACAGCTTGCTGCTTCAGGATGGAGTTCTGTGCCGTAAATGGGAAAATGTTCGGGGAAACAGCTGTCATTTACAAATGGTTGTCCCTAAAGCTAAAGTACCGGATGTTCTACAGCTGTACCATAATGATTATTCAGGAGGCCATCTGGGAGTTAAACGAACTCTACTGAAGATCCGAGAACGGTTTTACTGGGTCCACTGTCGAAACGATGTCGAGGACTGGTGTCGCAAATGTACAAGTTATGCGGCTGTACAGGGACCTCAGACTCGTAGAAGAGGTGCATTGAAGTTGTACAATGTTGGTGCACCATGGGAGAGAATAGCCATTGACGTGGCGGGGCCGTTTCCGGAGAGTAAAAGCGGTAACAAGTATTTCATGGTTGTGATGGATTACTTCACTAAGTGGCCAGAAGTCTTCGCCATTCCAAATCAAGAAGCTTCAACAGTTGCAGATAAACTAGTTCATGAAGTCTTCTGTCGTTTTGGAGTACCTTTAGAGATTCACAGCGATCAAGGAAGGAATTTTGAGTCTCAAATATTCCAGGAAACTTGCCGAGTTATGGGTACTCATAAAACAAGAACGACTTCTTATCACCCGCAATCTGATGGAATGGTGGAACGATTTAATCAGACATTGGAGAGGTATCTAGCAAAAATTGTAGACAATCGGCAACGAGATTGGGACAAGCACATACAACCGTTTTTGTTGTCATATCGAAGTTCTGTTCACGAAAGTACAGCAGTGACACCAGCTTTCGCAAACTTTGGAAGAGAATTACGGCTGCCTGCAGACCTGATCACCGGGATAACACCTGATGCCCCACGCAGTATAACCGATTATGCAAATGACTTGCGGAACAAAATGAATGACATTTATGAGCACGTCAGACAATCGGGCCAGCAAATGTCTGAGAAAATGAAAACCCGGTATGACCGCAAAATGAACAATAAAGGGTTCAACGAAGGTTCATTAGTGTGGTTGCATAATCCAGTCCGCAGCAAAGGGAAATCTCCTAAGCTTCAAGCTAAATGGGACGGCCCGTACCGGATTGTAACCAGGATCAACGATGTGACCTACCGGATACAGAAAGGCGCAAGAGGGACTCCTAAGATCGTCCATGTGGATCGCTTGGCGCGTTATTATGGGACCGATAATGCTCGGGACGAGCATGTCTTAGGAGGGGGCAGTGTTGTGTGAATAAGTCAACTAGCGCCATCTAGTGTCAGGAACGAGAGCGAGGGGAGCTTTGCAGAGAATGTCATCACAAATCTCTCAACCGACAGCGCCAAGTTTCTGGAAAGTCTATACTCGCACACTCGTCCCTTTGCGCGCATTTACCTGAATATTCGGGATGTTTCTTTGCTAATTTAAATAAATAGGCGCTGCAAGATGCGATCGGGGCAGAGTTGAACTCGGCGACGCAAGCGAAGCTTCGGAGCGGAATTAAGCGAATTAGTGTGTTTAATTATTAGTGTTTTTAACTTTAATTTATGTAAAGTAAATTAAAGTGTTAATTTAGGTAATTCTATCGGCAATTTTTATTGTCACGAACCTCAAGCTCGTAACAATATTTAGCCCCAAAAAAAATTGAGTAAATTTTTGACAATTCAAAAAAATATTTTTTGTTATGTAAAACGAAAATATTTATTTAAAAGTAAAGTACAATATTTGTATACCTTTCTATAACACATTTTGTTAACAAAATTACCTGCTTTTCCATTGGCCCCTGATCAAATTGATGAAAATCGATTTCTCTTAATATTTAAATGCCAATGAAATGATTCCTTTCTGATGATGAATTCCCTGTCACCAAAATTCAGTTTTCTTTAACATCTGGGTTAATCGGGGAAACTAAAAAATATAAGCATATTGTAATTATATAGAACAAAAAAGTTATTTATTATTTAATAAAAAGCATAAGACCAAAATTTAATAATAAAATAACCTGCTATAATTGATTATGCAAGGCAAAAAATATCGATAGCGTCGATAAACTAAAATCTAAACACATCTTTAACTTGCGTCTGGGATCAGCGGCCGTACTACCACGCGTAGTTCTATTATTAAAATAAATCGTTGTAGTTTTCCAAGAGCTTGCGTGAATTATTTTTTTGACTTCGGTTTTGTTGTTAATGTTAATGTATTATTTTACTCACAAACGATAAAAAATTTCTTAAGAAGAACAATCACCCTTTCCTGAACAGTTTGAACCATTTTGAATCACGTGCACCACGACTAAAACTTTACGACAGTTTGTTTCGAACTAAGTAATGAAATTCTAGTAGTTAGCTTTTCAGCCAAAACACGGCGCGCCTTCCCGGTTCTTATGACATTTCTATTGCGCTATATTAGGTGTTATTAGTTGTTCTGTAACTTATACTTTGGTACACATAAAATGTTATAAAACACGTATAAGTAGTAAAACAAAATGCCTTTAAGTAACAGGTAACAATCTATGCTGAACAAAAAATGTTTCATTCTACATTTTTTATATATTAAACTTGTATAGTAATGTTAGAAGTTTACGTGGGAGGAAGCTCGATTTGAGTAATGAACTATGTAAGAATTGTAAAAGTTTAAGGGTTTCGATCTTTACAGCGTAGTATAAGCAAGCGCTGTGAAGAGTACCCTCCCAAAACGATCACGTGGCATTGTGACAGTTTATGGAATTGATCTCTGTTTGAAAGCAGCAGAGTAATGTGATGTAATGAAGTAAATAATTTATATCAAAATCTCTGAAATACGACCCAATGTTGGTCACAGGGCTTCTGTCATTTCTTAGAATCTTTTGGAGTAATTCGTTCGCCACTATGCTTCAGAGCGTGTTAGCAGACTACTTATTTTCTCAAAATATTTATTTCTCAGACATGTTGGTTTTACTTTAGGAATAAGTTAGTTTTTATCAGTACCTCAAATAACACATTTTCAATTTCACTGATGCCAACGAGGCTTGAACTTGGGTCCATATCCTCTTAGCTGTCACGACTAGAAATTTCTAGCGGATTAAAATTATAATAATAAGTTTTTGAATTATACCAGTCATCATCGCATTTTTATAAAATATATGTGGGACGGAACGTAAAGGAATGAATTGACAGAATGAATGTGTGATAAAGATAGCAAGCTGACAGTATGAAAGTGAGTGAAGTGACTGAATGAGAAGTAAGAATGAGGGGGAGCTAGATTTTAAAACTAGCACTAGTAAACGGAAAATGTGAAAAGAAAGAAATTGAAATCTCAAGTCAAACACCAAGCAGTGTTTCATTCTAAACAAACTTCACAAGATTTTTGTGGGCTCGTCCGAGATAGAAACAGAGCAAAAAGAATTACGAAGTTTACGACGACAACGATAGTTTGATTTGGAGGTATTCACGGGGTGCACGCGGTTCATAGTTTCACTTCACGGGTTCAAGACGAAGACGAGCAATGGCAAAGAATTCAAGACAAGCTAGTCGTCAGGCGGATTTTGAAGATGCGAGTTCAGTAGTGCAACGCAGCGGCATTTTGCATCTGGCAGAAGGGCTCATTCCAAAGTTCACCGGATGGGATAAAACATATCCGGCTAACAAATGGATACAAGACATAAAATACAAAGGCGAAATCTTCGGATGGACCCCGGTTCAACAGCTGCTGATGGCAAGGAGATCTTTAAGTGGCAGTGCGGCACTATGGTTGCGGTCAGAAAAAACATACAAGTCGTGGGTGGAGCTAAAGACGAATCTCCTGAAGGAATTCCCAGATACCATTGATGCCAAGACGGCGCATGAAACGATGAGCGCCAGGAAAAAGAAAGACAACGAAACATGCTTAGATTCATGATGAAAGAAATGGGTCGGCATGGGAAAATGCCTGATTATATCGCAATAAAATACATAATAAAAGGCAACAAGGACGACGAAATGAACAAAATTATGCTGTACGGTGTCACCAACTACGTTGACCTAAAAGAAAAACTAAAAATATATGAGCATATCAGTAAAAAAGTGCGATCGTCGAAGCAGGGACGCAAACACGCGCCAAAGCAGAGTCATAGTGGCAGTCAAGGTACTACGCAGCATTTGAGGTGCTATAACTGTAGAGAAAAAAATCATCGTTTGTCCGCGGAATGTCGTATTATAGGAATATCATACATAGGAAAATGAGAATAAAGTGTTTAAAGTGCAATTCATTCGGACACATCGCCAAAGATTGTGAGTCACAAGAACGGGGCGAAAGATGGCGCCACAAGTAAAGGCGTAGGCGTTGGCAACGATGACCGAAGAATGAACGAGAGAACTTGATCGAGAACAAACGTGATGCCAGGTACGAGTGCACCACAAGAGGTTGGCAGCAGTGAACGGATCAAATTTCACTCCGGTACTGGACCAATCGTGAAACAGAGCGATTTGTTTACGCAGGTTGGCAGCACTGAGAGCGAAGAAAATGGCAGCCGGATATCTTCAATGTCAGTGAACGTAAACAAAAACCGACAAAGACCTACAAAAGATGTGTTATTGTTTCAAAAGTGGTTCGAGGCCCTTATTGACTTAGGTAGTGATGTGAATTTGATAACAACCAACTGTGCAAATGCTATACACGAACAGTATGAATAAAGCGACGAAATTTTGCATGGACTTGGAGCGTCACAAATTAAAGCTAGCGGTAAGTTGTGTTGATAAAAATAATTTTAAGGACGTTTTATTTTATATTGTGCCTAAAAATAGTACATCCTATACCATTGTTCTGGGTCAGCAGTTTCTCGAAAATGTTGTTGTGATACTTGAGTGAAACCACGTTGTGTTTTTGCCATCTAATGAGCAATGGATGCATAACCTTCCATGTGTGGTGTTTTTAACTTTCTGAATATTAATTATTTTTTGTATAGAATAAGGATGACAAACGAGCGCATAGTCCACCTGATGATAAGTGGGTGCTGTGGTTCATAGAAATTTACATTTATCCTCGATTAAGAATCAAAACGCAGATGCGTTGTCACCCCTGAGGACTAAGATGGAACGCCCCGATTCCGGTAAAAAAAGGTTTTCGGATCTCCACACTCACAATACGGAATACAGCAGTATTAAGCTGCTATTTTACGCTGGTATTATTCGAGAGCGTGGTTCTTCCCCGGTCAAGCCGACCCATTCGAGCCACAACCATAATATAGCTTAGCTGGTTCTACCGCGTATAAAAATACGTATAAAATTGTTTAACATTCAAAGCGCTACTTACTTAGTAAACTATCATTTGTGGTTTCAAAAAAAACTGGATTTTTAATACGATTTTTGATACGACTTTGGTCCTCTTTCCTCGAAAGTACTATTATAATTTTATGCGGAAACTCTGTACCTATAAAACTTTAGTGATTAATCTGTAAGATCAATTAGAACCCGCAGTTAGGAAGTCCGCAGTTTGTTATCATATCCTAAACGGCCCTCGCCATTACGTCATATTTGATAGACCACAAATACTTGCGAAAGAACATCGATTGCTGCCAAGGATGTTACACTACGGAAATTAAAAAAAAACATCCTTATTTCAATAGAGGAGAAGGTTGGGTATTATCTGCTTGGAATCCCGTAATTAATAAAATTACAACTAAATCAAATTATACCACTTCTAGACTTCAAGACACAGTAAGTTCATTCTGCGGACCTTTTTTTTGAAGTAAAAATCTGAAGGTACTCCGGGTTAACACTGAAATTACGACGTTATTCACGTTAGTCCCCGGTGACCTCCCGTTTATACAAGCTTATCTATGCCCGTGACCATGGGTGCTTGAAAGCACCAGAAATTAAAAATCACGTAAATTAAACGCAATGAAATCCGTAAAAGTAGCTTTGATAAATATATTTTATTTATTACAGATCTACAAGTAGTTCATATTTGTAGTCATTTATGCTCTCACCGATAGTTTGTAATCATCGTGAAGTAACAAGAAACCCAGCAGCCCAAAAAAAAAACCAACAAACCTCATTTAAATAATAATTTACAATGTTGTAAAATATAGCGTAGAACATTTTATATAAATATTAATTTAGTTTAAAGTAAGTATTTTATAGATGAAGGAATTACTGACTCTTTGATGTCGAGTTATAGTTGTATAAATCACATGTATAAGTCATATGAAGAAATATACGCATAATATGACATACCTAAAACAATTTATGTTAAAAATGTGGCTCATTTTTCGCTACAATATAAAATGTGTAGTAGCGGTGTAAGAATATCCACTATCTAATATCATCACGTGGGTGCTGGAAGAGGCGACAAGGGAAACTGGAAAAGGAGATAGGCAGCAGCGTCTTCCTGACGACAACTAAAAATAATGAAAAACCGCGGTTGCCACGCCATACGTGACAACTATGGTAAAATCCCTTCTTAAGGCAGTCAATGGAGGATGCCAATGTTCGGCAGTGGACTTTTAAAGGCTGTGATGGACGGATGAATGGATAAAAATACTATTTAAGTGAAATAATATAATAAATAGTGCCTTCTTGATTTACGTTGTTTTATTTTATAGTCTTCATGTCAGATTAAATTATATTCGTTAATGATAAATGTTAGTCGTTTTATTTACATAAGCATTTAAAGCGTTGAAAATCATTCGTTCCGCATAATAATCCCTAGCCTCTCTCTCTCTCTCTTTAGTTGTACGTACAGTGTCCCATGTACGTAAATGTTTGAATAAGTTAAACAAAAGCTCGATCGAATGGAATTATCACGTAAAAGCGCTCATGCATAATGATCGAATTTAATATTTAAAAAAAACGTAATATCTGTGTGTTTTAGTAGTAAATATATCCCTAGTTTACTGACTCTTAAGTGTACTAAAAAAGGTTTAGTAACAATAACTTAATATATTTAGATATAATTAAATATTTTCTCTATATAAATTTAACTATAAAAATGAAAATAAATAATCGGTTGGACCTTTTGAGTCCATATGAGTAGGCTGTAATAGTAACTGTGTGTAAATGTCCTACTTATTGTTATTTCTACCAGTAAGCATGTTTCTACCCGTTACATTAAGCTTACAGTTGTGAAATGCCTTTGATGTCATATGATGGCATCGCCAGCATAGGTATTCTACGTGGGCGACGTGTATGCTAGGGGTTATCACGAAATTGGGAATAAAATAATGATGGATATTATAATACTTGCTACTATTTATTAACATTGTGTACAATATTATAAGTAAAAACATTTATTGAACTGAGATCATTTTATTACCATAAGAAAAAATACATTTACAAGTGTTGCAATGCCAAATATTTTCGTGACACTTTCTTTTAATAGATTTTTCAGTTTTCGAATGACAAATTTAATTATATAGTGTATTTGCATTCGAATAAACAAATTCATCCAAAAAATTGGAACCAGCATAGCCGCCATTTGAATTAAATTTTACTTAGTAACTCATATAATTATAACATTAATTCACAATTGGGTAATTTTATACTATCGCGGTCCCCTCGTTTTTTGGCTCTAGAAAATCGAAAGATCATCCGATTTCGATGATCTTTTTTAAATCTTTGTTTTTAGGGCGGAGCTACGAAAATATTGCAAGCATAAAAAATTTAGTCTTATATTGGTTTCAGGGCTTTAAATGTTCACGAAATTTAAAAAAAAATCACGTATAATTGTTGATAACGTTTTTTAAAACAATCGAATTAAGTTGTTATTTATTTTCATAGTCTACCCAAAAAGCGAACATTTTAAATAAAAAAAAATAAATAAAATTGTTTATTGACTTTTTTATTTATTTTTTATTCAGTGTAAGATCGAGAGATCAAGGACTTAGGGCATCCCGACTCGGACAAGTTTGGGAAGAAGGTGATGGCGGGGTCGAATGAGCGAGCGAAGCCAGCGAATATAATTTTGTGTAAATTAACAATAATAATACAAACTTCGTTTAACGCTTTGCAAAAAAGTTGTGAACGATTATATTCGAAGAAGTGCGTTTATGATCACATTTAAAGTCATAAAACTATATGAAATCTTGAGGTGAGATATTTTCTAATTTTTTTTTCGATAAATCCACCGTAAAAACAAAGACTGCTTGCCAATGATGGCAACAATGGCAAATATCCACCCCCGTGAGGTAATCTATATGGCTGTAACGGTTACGGTAATGGTAGGACCACGTCTCAGATCTATCACTGGCAACACGCACTCTTACACTCTTGTTTCTTTTAATTTATAAGGTATACAAAGCGTTGACTTTGTTAGAGGTAAGCTCTCAAACTTAACGTTATATTGTGCCACAAGTCGTTGCTACCTGTTTTGCCCTAACATATTAAAATTGAATCGTATTATAATTAATAGGTTTATATTTTAATCGTCAAATAAGTACCCATTTATTAATTTTGGAATAATTGCCGGCAGGACCCATGTGGGTACTTTGAAATTGCGTCAAACCATATTTGAATATTCAGTGCAATATCAGTTGTCACTTTGTTATTAGAATTAGCATATTCATGGAGTGAATGTGCAATTTATATTAAATATTTATTGAAGCATAGTGCTACATAACTCTCATTTCTTACAAGATAATTACTCTAGTTAAATACAGATTCCTTGCAAGACTTTTTACTTAGTAGAGTCAATCTGCAGCAATAATTATATCAATACGAATGGTTGGGCGTAACTAGCGAAGAAAACGGGTCGCGCAGAATACCAGCATAAAATAGCGTCATAACCATACAAAAACCAGTATTTTTTAAACAACAGTTTTCTTTTACTTTCCTATTTTTTTGGCTTTGAAATGCATCATACTGAAACACAACAATGCCATTTGGAGACATGAACTTGCATTGTTGGTTGGTATCCTAAAAGTCAGCGGTCGAACCTGCCGCCAAAAAGTAGTACTTCCCAGAGAATTAAATATTTCCCACGGACGCGAACAGCCTTATTCCCGAAAAATTTTTCGTGTCGGGTTTGACATTTTAATAATATAAGAACTAATTTTGTAACAGCTCAGTATCTCTGTGGCTAAGAATTAGGCTACATTTTTGTAGGGTCACAGGTATGAACCTCGCACGAAAAAAATGATTATTTAAGCTCGAGATTTTTTCCAACATGCAATTAATATATTAAAACCGACCGCATGTTACACGAAAAAATGCTCCCGCTTACTGACACATGATCGTTTAGAAAAAAAAGTAAACTATTATTTTTTATTAATTAATATTAACCCATCTTGCGTCTATTTTCAAACGAAGAACACCGGTCGCGCTTATACTTAGCCTTATAATAATAACGGATTTATAATCTATCTCACAACAAGTGCTTCAGAATTAAATCGGCCTGCTAATTTAGATATCTGGGGACTCCATTGAAACTTCGCGTCGATAGTAATACCAAGAAACAGTATATATACAAGACTTAACTCCACCCCTTTTAAGAGCACATTGGTATTTTTAATTTATTGAAATGTTTAACATTAGGAATTGAATGTTAGTAGGTTAGTAAATATAATACACTTTGTCTTATTATCCTTTAAGAACAAATTGGTGGCGTTTTACCAAAGTACTAATTTTGATAGTGCAATATTTACATTGTCAAAATTAACTGGCTGTCGTTTGATTTTTGAAAATTAAAGAGGTATCATCAGAAAAAAAAAATTATATCGTGACTGTCCCCTAAGATAAGGTAAGGCTCTGGTGGTGTGCGCAGTGGCCCCATATTGTTGAAACCATACTTCTGGATAATTACTGACACCTCTTCTTGGTTCCGGCATGAAAAAGGAGTTTATCATAGCTGTATAGCGCTCACTCGTCACTGTAACAGTAGTGCCACGATGGTCTTCAAAGAAGTATGGGTCGATAATTTCTTTTGCAGACATTGCACACCATACAGTCACTTGAGGAATATGTAACATCTCTTCATGCTTTTGATTTGGGTTGGAAGAAGCCCAGTACCGACAATTTTGATGGTTTACATAACTTTCCAGATGGAAATGAGCTTCATCACTGAAATAAACGTCTTCCAAGTCAGTTTGCTCCTTGAAAATTTCTAACATTCGTTCAGCAAAAGCTTTTTACGCTTAAAATAATCTTCAGTCTTAATTTTTTGCATTATTTGGATTTTGTATGGATGCAGCTCTATGTTTAGTGTCAATATGCGCTGAAGACTAGAGCGGTGAATTTACAACGACACTGCTTGTTTTCTTATCGAACGTCTTGGCTGAGCTTCAACTGCAGCGGCGACGCGGTTAATATTTTCCTCGGAAAGCACAGGTCTTTTTCGGTGGCGAATTGTTTTGTTTATTCCTGAGCCCGTTAGTCGAAATATTTCTACCCATGTTTTTACTAATTGGACACTTGGTGCATCACGCAAATACCGAATATTGTGAATTTTAATGTAATTTCGTATAATGGTCGCACCTGCCAACAATTGTCCTTGGCACCCAGGGTTGACTGGCAAAGAATGCCACATGGCATTAAGTCCGCCCTATGTACCCCTTTAGCTTAAGGTGTTATGTTTAAGTTTTTAAATAAATAAATAAATACATATTGTAATGACTACAAAATATACATCGTGCTCGTGTGTACGAATATCCATTGCTAAACTAAGCCTCCAATGCATACGCACGGTGCGCTCCAGACCACGACATGGCGTCGACTAAATATTTCCCGACCGTTAGTTTTCTATAACTCGTACGAATCAACTTGAGACCTGGGCCGATGACGTAATTGTCAATGTACAGTGTGCAAAATAATGCGTCGTAATATTTTTTTATTTGAAATTTTTGAGATTTGCATGAGATTATTAATAAAAACAAAATAAAATGTTCTGGCAAGGGGTGAAGTAATAAGTGATATACTGTTGCCATTTTTATATATTTTAAATATTTATTTTTTATAATATATATATTATTTTTAGTTAACGCGTCAAGGAAGGACAAAGAAATAAACATACACACTTTCTCATTTATAATATTATTAATTTATTTATTATACACTTTATTGCACTATAAAAAGTGTTTGCAATTGCACTATAAAAATATCGAACTAGAGTCGAGACGCGTATCCGTAACAAAAATGCTATCGGTACTGAGCGCGCACGGCCAGCGCGGGACGCGGTGCGGGGAGTCGGGAAGGGGGTCGCATTCCAGCGGAGTCTCGAGTTCATTCGTACGTGTTGTAATGCTGTACCTCACCTCCCGGTAGCCCCGCTGCCCGCGAATGTATTAATGATCTAAATTTAAAAAGTTAGCTGAGTCACCTAATAAATTAACAACAGGAATGGCCTAAGATTCGAGCCCTGAGGAACACATATTGATACTGCCGATCTGGAGGAACCTTCGACAAGTAAAATATTATTTATAAGTTTAGCACGATTTTTATAGCGTAACTTATTTTTAATAAAAAATTAACAACTGATGTAAAAGAAATATTTTTAATTTTACTGCAAATTGATAATACAGAAATAGGTCTAAAATTTGCGGGGTCCAATGTACTACCAGATTAAAGTAAAGGTATTTTTTACTATGTTTTATTTAATTAGAAAACACACTAGATTCCATACTAGTATTAAAAATAGTAGCGAGATGAGGTGTAATTAAATCAATTATAGACGCAATAACTGTAACGGAAATCCTCCATAAATCTGCAGTTTTCCTTACATCAAGGGTTTTTGAAACATTTTACTATAGATTGTGGTGGTACAATTTTAAATTTTAAATACTTTTAAACACGACAACGTCATGAGTCGGTGACAGTTGGAGAAATATTCAAAGACTCTGTATCAAAATGAAAACATTAGTGAAATATTTCTCAAACATCGCTGCGACCTTTTCATTTGATCTAGTCAATTCATTATTAATATTTAACTGATAGTTTGAGTAACGAGGTTTGTCTTTACCGGTTTTACCATTAAATATACTCCACGTCATTTTAATTTTATTTTTAACGGTCTTAATTTTGTTGCTTATATGTAAATATTTGGCTGCGGAGAACAGTGTTCTAAACACTTTAGAATAACTTTTGATATATTATCTAAAACTATTGGAAAGATTATATGATCTTTCATGGTAAAGTTCATATAATATTCATCTGTTCTTATGAATTCCTACTGTCACCTGCTCATTAAATGCCTTGCGACTATATCTGGAGAATGTTTTAAAAGTAAATGTTTTAAAAAAATTGAAAAAATAATTTTAAATTCATTGCTTATAAGAACAAATAATACTCCATATAAATAGTCTGAATTATTCTAGCGAGAAAGTGATCGAAAGTTTTTTACCATATTTATTTATTACTTACTTTATTAGGGATAAAAACCGCCTTCATTCTGTGAAAATAATTCTTATATAATATGTTTTTAAATAAATAATATCATCGCCAATAATAGTCATCCACTTTCCACAACTTAGCACGAATCTGAAGTAACAACATTAAATTAAAAACAATATTAAATTTAAAGAGTTTGTCATGGCTGACCTAGGAAATTATTTAAGCTTCGTACATCGAAAGTTTTTTACCATATTTATTTATTATTTATTTTATTAAGGATAAAAACCGCCTTAATTCTGTGAAAATAATTCTTATATAATATGTTTTTACATGGGGCCAATAATAGTCAGCCACTTTCCACAATTTAGCACGAATCAGAAGTAAGAAAAGAAAGAAAAAAGAAAGTCTTCGACTAAATTTAAATAGTTTGTCGTAGCTAACCTAGGATATTATTTATGCTTCAACGGGATGATATATTGATATATAAACACACATGTCAACACACATACATCAGGATAACATATAACCATATTTTAATTACACACTTGTACATATAGCTGGCTCCGCACGTGTATGGATTCGAAATTGGAATCCTATGAGTATGAAGCATATGCGGCTGGTCATCCGGGCACTAACACAGGCCATCGCTAAGACGGCCTGTGAGGCGCAGCCGAGAATGAGACAAAAATTTTCGGGTTTCACTCACAAGCTAGGTTAGATTAGGAAAACCTAAATAATGCCTGGCCGGAGGCAGAATTCTAGAAATTACCCGAGGGCGAACTGCCTAATCCTCAGGTGGGCATTGCACATTTTCCCCGCAGCGAAGCTGACTCTTCAGAGAATTCTGCTGTGCTATTGAGGTTACAAAACGAAGGGCTCCATACCGAGATCTGGAGAAACCTCCACCGTAGGGACGAGGAGAATGGCTTCCTAGTAACATTTTATTTGGACGACCCGTTGGCATGGGCTCTTCGGAAGGCAGGCGGCAGAGTCGTCCTTGGCTTTAAAATGATAACTTTTTAAGTTAAGAGAGGCTCTGACGCGGCAAATGAGCCTGAACTGCCCCTACTCTGATCCCCCTCAACCCTCTACGTGAGGTAGAAGTGAGACTGGAGTGCCATCAGTGAGAGTGACAAAGACCCAAGGTAGTGATCTTGCCTCAGTTCGACGGCCTCCGCTGTAGTCATCCAAGGGAGGGGGGAGGGGAGGGGGAAGCGGTACAGCGAAAGGTAAGGCGGGGTCAAGAGCGTCGGTAAAGGACTTCTTTGTAATCAACAGGCGGAAAAGACCCCTGTCCTCCCCCCACACCTATGAATGGCTAACCCCAAGGGTAAGGCGAGGGTCCTCCAGGCAAACCTTCACCATGCAGTAGCTGCTTCTGCCGTGGTGAAGGTTAGCTTTGCAGAGGACAACATTGACCTCGCCCTCATATAATATCCTTGGGTGGCCAACGATCAAGTTCTGGGATTGTCGGCTGCTGGTAACATTCCTGTCGATACTTAGGGTGGTAGACATAGAGCTTGTATAATTTACAATTAAACTATTGAACTTTTAGCTGTTCCAGAGAACTACAACGATGACCTGTTTACTGCCTTCATAAATCTCAATGGATTCACCATCATCATCATCATCATTACAGCCTTTCACAAGTCCACTGCTGAACATAGGCCTCCCCCAAGTAATGCCACAAAGCACGGTCCTGAGCCACCTGCATCCATCGACTTCCTGCATGTCTTACCAGGTCGTCACTCCATCTAGTGGGGGGTCGCCCTACACTACGCCCACCGGTACGAGGCTGCCACTCGAGAACCTTTCTTCCCCATCGGTTATCGGTTCTTCGAGCTATATGGCCGGCCCATTGCCACTTCAGCTTACTAATCCGTTGGGCTATGTCGGTCACTCTGGTTTTACTGCGGATATCCTCATTTCTGAGTCTATCACGCAGAGAAACTCCGAGCATAGCCCTCTCCATAGCTCGCTGAGCGACCTTAAGCGTCCTCATACGGCCAGCAGTGAAGGACCACGTCTCAGATCCATAAGTCATCACTGGCAACACGCACTGGTTGTACAATCTAGTTTTTAGAGATTGAGGTATACCTGACGAAAAGATATGTCGTAATTTCCCGAACGCTGCCCAGCCGAGTTGAATCCGTCGATTGACCTCTCGGTCGAAGTTGGACTTACCTAGTCGGACTATTTGTCCCAGGTAAACGTACTCGTCAACAACTTCGAGCATAGTGCTCCCAACAACTACCGGCATGGATTCACCAGGGCCAGAGTAATCATTTGCTCAGCCTTTTTTTCTCTTCATCTTTCCGGGGAGAACTCAGATACTACCATCAAGTAAGAGCGAGTGGCGGAGTCCGCCCGAAAACACAACGCCAAACTTGTGGTGGGTTGTGAAGCTAATGATCACCACACAGCTTGGGGAGCACTAACATAAACGAAAGAGGTGAGTTATTTTATGATTTTCTCATCTCCAACAGCCTGGTAAGCCTAAATTAAGGGTGTACACCAACCTTTGTTACGTGTGCTAGGCAAGAAGTGTTAGACATAACCTTTTCTGCCAATAACATGTCCAGGCGGATAAATGACTGGCATATTTGGAGTGAAAACTCGATGTCTGATCACAAACACATTAAGTTTGTGGTTGGAGCATCACCAACCTTTGAAACCGTTGCTTTTAGGGGTCCATAATTGACCCCTTGGGATATCTACAGAGATAGCCTAAGGAGAAATTTGGAAAAGTTTTCTAAAAGCATCAAAACGATTGAAAGTCTGAAGTTAGTGACGGAGACAGTAACTATAGGTATCCGTGAAACCTTTGAGGACAGTTGCCCCGTCAAAACCAATACCTGAGCACGAAAAGTTCCTTGGTAGAATACTAAGCTAAAAGAACTTAAGGAAAATACCAGGAAACTATTTAATAGGGCTAAGAAAACTAAAGAGTGGGGTATATGTATTGCATCCCTAACTGAATATAATAAGGAAATTAGGAAAGCCAAGAGAGCATCGTGGAGAAAGCTATGCGAGGAAGTTCAATCCTCGCCTTGAAAGTGCAAGACTACACAAAATGCTATCGAAAGCTAAACCTATTCAGATCGAGCTTTTCAAAAAACCTGATGGTAATTTCACTAATAGTGAAACAGAAACATTGGAGTTACTAGCGTCAACCCATTTTCCAGGGCTTCAGAAAAGACAACAAGACTTCAAGACTTCAGCCTTGAATGCTTTCAAAGTGTTATGAACGCCTTGTGATAAGGACTGGTGTAGAGATGCAAATATAACAAGGCTAAACCCAGAAGTGGGCTAGAACCCAGAGCCGGAAAGCCAGTTAAAAAAATAGAGCTACAACACTATCTACGTTACATGTGGGATGCTAGTCAGACACGGATTTATAAATAAAAAGATCATAAATTCTCGTAGTTACTCTGTTATTTGTGACGTCATCTTCAAGCAGTAAAATAAATATTTGAATAATAAAATAATATTCTGCATAGTCATACACAGCAAGTTGAAAAACCTGTGATCTCAAGTAGAATTTGCTCTTTATTCTTATACCTCACTTAATTCTTATCCCAAACACATTTATCACGATTTATATTTCCTATTAGTAATTTATTATTTACTAGAACCTCGATATGTTAGTTTGCGAGATAAACTGTAGATTGCGGGCGGCAGCGGAAATTGGCGGTTAATATACAAGATGCTTCTGCATTTCTTTTGTAGCATTGAGTGAAAAACGAGAGCACAGTCCACTTGATGGTTAAGTAGCTCATAGACATTTATTCTCAATTAAGAATCAATATGCAAATGCCTTGTCTCGGCCTGACAAATAAGATAGAATTCCAGGAACATCTTCACAATAACTGTGTAAGATGTATTTTCCGGCTTCGTAAGTATGACCATATTTCGCAATATAGATCTAAGCTTAACTGGCTTACAATTCAGGTAATGTGCAATTCCGGATATTACTTGTTCTTTTTCCATATTAGAATAACCCATTTTCGTCTTCTTATCTTAAGAGTAAATTTACATATCTCCACCCATCTCATGACAGGATTCTACAGTGCTATAATAGCTGCTTCTAACTACAAAACATGTATTCCGGTTCACTTTACTGAGTTCTATGTTAACCTCTTTACAGGCTAATGGTTACCCCTTTACAGGCACGCCTTTGCATCTGTTTGCCTGATGATATCAGAAAATCACCCAGTAATTTGGCTTTTAAAAAGTTGGTGCGAAATCATCTATTAAAAATAACGCTTCTTACATGAATCAACCATGTCATTTATAGTGTTAACAGACGTACTATATATATAAATTTTTATTTTGTTTTATACTATTGCTACACCTACGTCAAATCAGCACCTCTCCTTGGGTTGAATGGTATAGTCCCCCTTGAGAAAACGCCTTTGTATTATAGTATATTAATGAATGCTATAAAGAATAAATAAACAAATCTATCCTTGATGAAGAATCAAGCTGATCTGCATTTTGTCGCGTTGTCATCCCTGAGAAATAAGATGTAATTCCTTGTTTCTATTAAAAGAAGTTTTCGGTTCTTTACACTCACCATACGAAACACGGCAGCATTCATTAATTTTGCGCGAGGTCTTTTCCCGTTCGAGCTGACCAATTTGTGCTACATCCAGAATATGGCTGCAGTGTGGCCTATTCACATAGTTTTAAGTCACTTGAATTGTATGAAAAATTCTTGAAATGTTTTTCATACACATTTACATATCCCGATTATAAAATAAAAGAATACATTTGTAATAAAATTTTAAGTTTTGCAGCGTCTATAGCCAGTTTTCACAATTGATTGTGACCATCCTATATTTACTGCTCGATTTGGCAACGAAAGGAAATTACACCCGACAAACGTGGTTTTCGTAGTTTATGAACTACAAAGGAAATAGTTATGCGGGGGCTCAAATTAAAATTGTGAACTGATGTCAAAATTCCTATTGGAAAGGTTTAAAAAAGCAAAATTAATGAAAATAGAGAAGATTGGGGCATCTACACATGAGTAAATGGAAACGCGGTACTCAAGTTTTTTCTACAATTACAAACGAACATACTCCGCCTAATTATCCAACTTCAAACAATGATGGCAAGAATGTGTTGACACTAGTGAAGACTATAATGGGATGGGTCTGTGTTTTTATAAAATCAATAAAAGCCTTTATATTTATTTAGCCTTTATATCGGCAGTATAAGAATTGCTATTTGGTGGTAGAAAATGGTAAGAGTAGAAAATATTAAAAAAATGATAAAAATATAGTTGATAGATATACGAGTGTACTAAATATTTTAGACTAACAATCATTTATGTCATTTCTGGAGGGTATTTTTTTAGTTGTTATAAGTAATATTCAATAATCTCTCGTTTTATTTATATTTGTTGCCTCGTACGTCATCCACAGAATGATGTTATTTATTTACTTTATCTATTTATCAATCATCATCATCATCATCATTACAGCCCTTTACAAGTCCACCGCTGAACATAGGCCTCCCCCAAGGTATGCCACAAAGCACGGTCCTGAGCCACCTGCATCCATCGACTTCCTGCATGTCTTACCAGGTCGTCACTCCACCTAGTGGGGGGTCGCCCCACACTTCGTCTACCGGTACGAGGCTGCCAATCGAGAACCTTTTTTCCCCAACGGTTGTCGGTTCTTCGAGCTATATGGCCGGCCCATTGCCACTTCAGCTTACTAATCCGTTGGGCTATGTCGGTCACTCTGGTTCTACTGCGGATATCCTCATTTCTAAGTTTATCACGCAGAGAAACTCCGAGCATAGCCCTCTCCATAGCTCGCTGAGTAACTTTGAGCGTCCTCATATGGCCAGCAGTGAAGGACCACGTCTCAGTTCCATATGTCATCACTGGCAACACGCACTGGTTGTACAACTTAGTTTTCAGGTTTTGAGGTATACCTGACGAGAAGACGCGTTATAATTTACCGAACGCTGCCCAGCCGAGTTCAATCCTTCGATTGACCTCTCGGTCGAAGTTGGACTGACCTAGCCGGACTATTTGTCCCAGGTAAACGTACTCGTCAAAAACTTCGAGCTTAGTGCTCCCAACAACTACCGGCATAGGTGTGACATGGACATTAAACATGATCTTTGTTTTGTCCATGTTCATCTTAAGACCTATTCGTTGGGAGGCACTATTGAGGTCATTGAGCATAGTGCTTAAGTCCTCCAGCGCTTCTGCCATAAGGACTATATCGTCGGCAAATCGAAGGTGAGTGATGTACTCGCCATTGATGTTAATACCGTATCCTTTCCAGTCCGGTAGCTTGAAAACGTCTTCCAATGCAGCGGTGAAGAGTTTCGGGGAAATAACGTCACCCTGTCTTACACCTCTCTGCAGTTGGATAGGTTTCGTACTCTGGTTCTGTAGTCGGATAGCCATCGTAGCCCTACTGTACAAACACTTCAGCACTTCGATATACCGACAGTCAACTTGGCACCGCTGAAGAGACTGTAGCACCGCCCAAATTTCGACGGAATCAAAAAAAAGTGTCCGCCGCGCTGCCCAAAGCGTGTTGGCGAACTTCACATGTCTTCGCTTTTTTTCCTTATTTCTCAGACATGCAGGTTTCCTCACGATTTTTTTTATTTTAGCATTTAGTAAATCAGCACTTAAATTTGCAATTAACAATTAACAATTTCATTCCTCATCGCTCGCTCCTACATAACACGCGTGTGCTGTGAAGTTTATCTTGTATGCGATAACTACCCTCCAAAACCTAATATGTTGAACAAATGTGATAACTGTAGCAAAACATTACAAAATCTTAACCGGGCCTAGAATGCAATCGCTGCAAAAAACTATTTTATCTTAACAAACAATGCACTGGACTTACCAATAAGCAACTAGCTGCACTTAGGGCTTCCGAAAACCTAGAGTGGAGTAGTCAAGACTGCCAAGAAAAGGCACCCCGACGCAGCTCAATAGTGATCCCTAATAATGATGAAGACGACGAACATTACTCTGAATCTCCCACTATATAGATCGACGTTACAAAACTGCTGGGAAAAATATCTAAAGGCCATAAAAAAGGAAATGAAAAACCTCACTCAATCACTCCAATTTCAACCAGATAAAATGGACGAACTACTTAAAAACATAGAAATTGTGCAAGATAATATTTCTAATCTCAAAAGAAAAACACAGAACTTACTAATAAAAAAAAACAAGCTAGATACGCGGGTCGGTGCGCTAGAACAGCACATTCAAGAAATAGAACAACAAAGGCTACATAAAAACATTGAAATCCAAAACATCCCGTACAAATGAAACGACTGCCCAGTAAAAATGAGGACCGGTTATGATTGAACTGAATAGTGAGCAAACACAATTAGCATGGCTAGCTACTTTGAAATCGATAAGCCCCAGAACTACAGCTCAAGAAATATTCTCACACAACCACTCTTCAAATGTAAATACAGCAATATTCATATGCGAAACCCTAACACAATCCAACAAGCAACTACTGTACTATGCCAAACAGGAGCTCAAGGACTCATTTCAGTACATATGGATTAAGAAAGGTGTTCTGCGTGTACGCCGGGAAGGAAAAAGTCAGAAACCTATTATAATTTAATCAGCGGATGATGTTAAAAGAGTTAATCTAAGTACCTCCTAAATTTGTGTTTTGTTTTTGTTGTAAAAACCTCCTAAATTTGTGTTGTATTGCGCCTGTTTTTCACTTCTCTGTTTGCTATATATCGTTTCTTTGAACACTACTATGGATACTACACCTGAAGATGTATATTAACTTACAGACTGTGGAGACATAAACACGGTTTTAGATAAAAACCCTTATAACATAGAACTCCTCTGCATACATATGAACATAAGATCTGTCATATAAACCTTTCATTTACTTGAGTAATGTATTATGTCTCGTTCTATGATTATTGATGTAATTATGTTGACGGAAGTTAATCTTTCTGATTCACTCAGTAATATTTATCAAATAAAAGGCTATGTGATGTACACAGGACCGCGAAAAGGCCAAAAGGGCGGTGGCGTAATTATCTACATAAATAATAAACACAAATTTTACATTAAACATTACAAAACACAACACTGCGAAAGCTTATTAGGAACAATATACACGCCTATACGCTATTCCGCTGTCCTGTGTTGCATCTACCGTCCACCCAGTAGCAGTAAGCACCTGTTTTTTAAGGAAATTGACACACTATTATGTAAAGTTCCACGACTAGAAGACTAGTATGTCTTAGGTGATATCAACATAGATCTACGCTCAAGTAGGCCCATTAAAGAAATTTATAACACCACTATGTACACACATCGTCTAGTGTGCGGAATCAACGAGTACACACGCATTGAGTTAACAAAAAATGGACTTAGTAAATTTTGCATAGACCACATATACGCCCGATCCCGCTCACTAGACGTGTACACGGCGGCACCGGGAACTGCTCTGGTTGATCACCGCGCTGTCGCGCTTGCAGTCACCGCTATAATGAATCGATTCACATGGGAGGATTTTAGGTACATCATAAGCTACGACCATTAAAAAAAACTAATCAAAAGCCTAAACGAAATAGATTCGAAGCCTGCCGAGCAAACTATATGTCCATACAAAATATATGAACTTATAATTAAGAACTGTCGTAAAGCGACAGTTAAAAACTAAAGAACCTAACCTAACAACAGCGAAACAACAAAAAAAAAATTTATTTAAAATTTGAAAAGATATTTACAGTTTTTTTATAAAAAAAATACATAAAGATGATGATGGGTGAAGTGAATTACAATTTTTTTATAAAAAAATAACAAAGATAAATGAATACTGAAACGGAGTATGCACAGGCTATGCCTGTGGTAGGTACACGTAGCGTCTGGAGCAGGTACACGCAGTGTCTGGAGCAGGTACACGCAGCGTCTGGAGCAGGTACACGCAGCGCTTGAAGTAGGCAAACACAGCGCCCAGAGTAAGCACACACAGCGCTCGGAGTAGGCACACGCAGCGCTCGGAGTAGGCACATGCAGCGCTCGGAGTAGGCACACACAGCGCTCGGAGTAGGCAAACGCAGCGCCCGGAGTAGGCACACGCAGCGCTTGAGGCGAGCACGCAAAGCGGCTAAAGATAGCGCGGGCACTAGTAGGTGGAGGCGTAGGCGTGGCTAGGCGACGACTTCAGGTGTAGGCAGAGGCTTACAGGATCCCGGGGCAGTGCGGATAAGGCCTTTAGGAGGTGCTTCTAGTATGAAAGCTGAAGTGAGACCCCCCTTTATTGGCCGATTGTTCGGCTTTTATACTTTTTGATGGATCTGGGATAAGAACGGGAAATTATTTAAATAAAAAAGCAAATTTTTGTAAATGGCCAAGTGGAAAAGAGTATTTTTGTGGAAGTATTGAAGTAAAAACATCAGGCCGGTAACGAATTTGAATAAAAATTGCCATGACTACCAGATAAACAACGATGTCAAAACATGTCAAATTTTGGTTATAGGCTCGTAATAGAGAAACGGCAAGATTTAAGTGAAAAATGAGATATTATTGATATAGGAAAAAAAGGAGCGCAACAGCGCGCACGAAGCCCGAAATTGCAAAGTTACGGAGAACTAAATAAAAGACCGAAAAAGGAAGACTCCATTGACACCGATTTAAAAAGTGCTGATAACGTGAAAATACGAAGTGAAAATGATTTTTTATTGTGTTCTTATGGTTTAAAAACGTTACAGGATCCTATGGAAATAAAGGTGATGCAAAATATCCAGTTTTGAGGTGAATGCAGAAAATCAAAAACAGAATGGAAAAATAAATGTAAAATAGTCACAAACCATTTTCCAACAAACAGAATGGAAAAATAAATGTAAAGTGGTAAAATGGTGTAAGTAGCATAACACTACATTTTTCCCCCGACCCTGGAAATTTTTTTGACTCAGCAAAAATTTTGACATGTACATTCTAAAATAAACCATAAAAACACAGCTTTGCAGTAACAGACATCACCAAGCAAAATCTGATATTCTATCTCTTACATTCATCATCTGTATTCAGGTAAGGGTGGAGTTCACATTCAATGACTACCACTCTAAAAGTGTGTTTTCGAAAGGACATTCAGGCTTTTTTAAGGAGTTGTCATCCGCTACTGCGTGGAAAAAAAAAACATTTCGAAAGGACATTCAGGCTTATTTAAGGAGTTGTCATCCGCTCCTGAGTGAAGATAAAGATAAAGAAATTAATCTTAAGCAAGCTTTAGTCGCTATGACTTAAATAAAGATTAAGAACAGCCAGAGTGGTAGGGCTCAAAGCAAGAGATCAGCAACATCACTAACGAGATGTGTCTGAAATAAAAATAAAAAGTGAAGATTAACCAACGAAAATTCGAGGTCCTAAAGCAAGATGTGTTGAAGAACACTGGATCACCAAACAAACAAACAAATTATATGAAAATGATGGTGATATTTATACATATATACATACATATATCCAAATATACAAACATATATACAAATGTAGTGTCATGCAAAACAGTATTAGCTGGTTCCTCACATCTAATCTTCACTTCGTATTCGAGTTCGGCCTTGTTAAGGAATTCGTACTTAATAACCATTTTCATTGTTATAATTAAGTGCAAGGTTAAGTTTAAGAAATAAAAATTTAATTAAAAATTGTACCTCTTTAAGTTATCTAGAATAAAAATATTAAAGTGATGAATGTAAGTGAAGTGTTATATGCAGGTCTAAATATAATCCAGATAAGTTGAAAAACTAGATGAAGTTTTGTTTTAGAATTTGGAAGATATGATAAGGATGAGTAAATAAAGAGTTAAGAATGAAAGAGAAAGCAATTAAATCAAAAGGAAATGGATAAGGCGTAGTTAAGGTGAAGTAAAGAGAAAAAAATTAAGAGAGAAGAACTTTTATGTTGGGCGCCAAAAATGTCGTAAAGCGACAGTTAAAAACTAAAGAACCTAACCTAACAACAACGAAAAAACCAAAAAAAAAAATTATTTAAAATTTGAAAAGATATTTACAGTTTTTTTATAAAAAATATATGAAGATGATGATGGGTGACGTGAATTACAATTTTTTTATAAAAAAAATAACAAAGATAAATGAATACTGAAACGGAGTATGCACAGGCTATACCTGTGGTAGGTACACGCAGCGTCTGGAGCAGGTACACGCAGCGTCTGGAGCAGGTACACGCAGAGTCTGGAGTAGGTACACGCAGCGCTTGAAGTAGGCAAACACAGCGCCCAGCGTAGGCACACACAGCGCTCGGAGTAGGCACACGCAGCGCCCGGAGTACGCACATGTAGCGCTCGGAGTAGGCACACGCAGCGCTCGGAGTAGGCACACGCAGCGCCCGGAGTAGGTACACACAGCGCTCGGAGTAGGCACACGCTGGAAAAATAAATGTAAAATGATATGTAAGTAGCATAACACTACATAACATACGCACGTTACGAAAACTCAACTATTAAAATAAAAACATCAACTAATAAAAATCGTCATAATAACAAATGGATAAATAATAAGATCTTAAAAGCTTGTGAATACCGGGATAAATTATTTAAAAACTGGATAGCCGACCCATCCAATAAAATCCTAAAACTGCAATATAACTCATCAAGGAATTTTGCAAGTAAATTAATCTGGAAGTGGTAATATATATATATATATATATACATCATAAACTCTAAAAACAACCCCAGAGTACTGTGAAAAATATTAAATGAACTCACTGGAAGGACAATAATATTGGCTGATACGATAATTACCAATGCACTCGAAAAACATAATACCTCAATTTCTGATTTGACCAACAACCTTGCTTTATGTTTTAAAAATAGTGTTAAAAATATGCCAAAATGTATTATAAAGCTTTTAGACAGGGAAACTTATGCAGATGTCCCTAAAGTATCTTGTCGCTTTCAAAAATTGACAGCAAAATCAGCTCTTAAAGAAATAAGATCCATAAATAAGGCTAAGGCACCGGGAATTGATAGGATTAGAGCACAGGACCTAAAGACTATTGGGATTAAAATAGCCGACGTCATTGCTCACTTTATAAACGAAAAATATATACTGCTCTGCGATCATTTCTTTACTGACAGTTTTAAAACATTTGCCTACCGCAGCAGTAAAACGAGAAGTGCCTCTAACGCAATTCTTAATTTACCTAGCTATAAAAATTTATACGGAAAAGCAATGTTACAATATCTAATACCAAAAATAATAAACGAGTTACCCACAACAGTTAAAGGCCAAATTACTAAAGTAAATATCAAAAATCAACTCAAACAGCACTACTTATCTTTATCATTACTAGCGTAAAATATAAAAAAATTGTACAAAAAATGACACCCGTGTAAATCTAAAAACCCAAACGAGTTACTCTGGCTTTTGTAGTGAGAGGTGTATAATATGTGTTATGCGTGTTGTATAAGTAGTTAGTTAAGAATTAATATTACTTAGTTCTGTTCGAGCGACAAATGTCGAATCGCAGTGTGTGGTAAAACCAATGCTGGTGTATGTCACACTGTCACTAAATGTATTTAGATTAAGTTTCACATGCAAATTATTTAAATAAAAAAAATTGGTGCCGGCGGGGATCGAACCCGGTTTGTTCACGTACTGTGACTAGCGAATACAGCGAGCGCTAACCATCTGAGCTACCACGGCTCTCCATTTCTGCTGGCACCAATGAAACGGTTAATTGCATTTATAAGTGCTCATTTACCACGTGCATAGCGGTGAACATAAATATCCTGAGGAAATCTGCATGCCCGATAGATATTTTTGGAAGATGTGAAGTTGGTCATTTCGCATTGGAGTAGCGCGGTAGACAGTACCTTGCCTTAAAACTCTTCGTAAGTTAGAGGAGATCTGAGCATGGAATGTGAATTGTATAGACTATAATTTTAACTCTAACTAATTTTAGTCCACATATACTTAAGATTAGCCGGATAAACGTAAGTTTATTTTTGTTAGTATGCTTATATTTGACATAATGTGCATTTACTATAAACTATTCAAGATAATTAATAAAATCAGGCTGAATTTGCGGAAATTAGTTATATTCAAAATGTTAAAAACTAATTAGCTAAGATGCACTACCCCCGTCACTACTAACCCCAGCACCACTACTCCCAACACCACACACAATGTGCGAAAGATACACTATCGATATCTATATATATTGATATGGATAATACCACACGTGTTTTGCGTCTAAACGATACAACTTCTGGTGAAATGGACTTTGCAGTGGCGACGAGGTACATCATTTTATTTTATTACGCGTATCTTCGCTTTCTAACTCTTAACATTTTTAATAACAGTGTAGTGGCGGTTAAGAATATCCACTACCCACATTTTCTCGTGAGTGTCGTAAAAGGCGACAGAGGGAAACAGGCATGAGATGGGCAGCATCATGTTCCTGATAGCAGCAACTGTACAACAAAAAAACTGTGGTTGCGAATCCACTCGCCAAGCGTGGCAACTATGGATGGAACTTCGTTGAGCACTTCCGACGTTTGGCTCCCAAACTGGACTGGACCGGGGCTGCCTTCAGGCGGCTCCTGTCGATCCTGGGGGGGCCCAACGCCTCCTGCCGGAGACTCTACGCGGGGATCGTGCGGTCCATGGCCCTTTACGGGGCCCCGGTGTGGGCGCGTGGTTTGGCGCGGCTTGCCGTCCACCACCTGAACGCGCCCCAAAGGGTGGTTGCCGTGAAAATGGTTCACGGCTACCGCACGATCTCCCGCGAGGTGGCGAGCCTCCTTGCCGGACTGCCGCCATGGGATCTGGAGGCGATAGTCCTCGCGCGCCTGCACGAATGGCGCGCGGAGGCACTATGCCGGGGGGGGGGGAAACCCCGCTGCCGCGGCAAGTTGTCGCGCAGCGGACAGACTTCCGGCACGATCTCATGGCGACATGGAGAGAGCGACTGTCGCAACCTCGTGCTGGGCACGCTACTATAGCGCCGATAAGACCCCTCTTTGAGGAGTGGCTTGAGAGACGCCACGGCATCCTCACCTTCCGCCTGACGCAGGTCCTCACCAGGACACAGGACACGGTGTGTTCGGGAGGTTCCTGCACCGAATCGGGCGGGAGGAAACGCCCGGGTGCTCCCACTGCGAGGATGGACCGGAGGACATGGTTGGAACACACCGTGGAGGTGTGCCCTGCTTGGGCGGAGCACCGCCGTGTCCTCGTAGCGGCGATAGGCAGCGGCGACCTCTCGCGGCCCTGGTCGAAGCCATGGTCCGGAGCGAGACGGAATGGGATGCCGTCACCACCTTCTACGAAGCAGTGATGCTAGCGAAGGAGGTGGTGGAGCGGGAGAAGGAGAGAGCAGCAGTTTTCCTCCCCGGCCGCTGCGGGAGACGCCCCGGGCGTCGGGGGCTACGTCGTGGCCCCCGGCCACCGTAGGCGCGGGCCTGTGGATGGCGAGCAATGGGTAGCTGGCCGTCCGTCCGTCTAACGACGACAGGCCGTGTCGACGGTGCGTTTTGTTCCACGCGCGCCTCAAAGAGCTGTCAGCAGCGTGAAGGGGCCCGCAAGGGCCGACGCCTGCCGGGGCTGCGGGCTATTCGAAAGAGATACCGCGGCTCCGGAACGTAAGGGCACTGAAGGAACACGGATGGTTTTTAGTCAGTAAAAGTCTGACACTCCCTTACGCTCCACCCAGAGCGAAAGACGTCATTAGATGATTTTCCATCCGCAAAAAAAAAAGCGTGGCAACTATGGCAATATACCCCCTACGAGCAACGACGCAAATAGATGGCCCCCAGCCTCCGGCGGCCCAGCTATTCCTGGCTACGTTGGCGACCACGGTAAAGGCAAGGTAAGCAGGAGGTTTGTTTGCCACCTACGACGACTCGACCTGGCTACATATAACGCACGCACCCTGAGGACTGACGAGAAGATTCTGGAGCTGGAAGAAGATGTGGACTAGTTGCGCTGGAATATTATAGGATTATCCGAGGTCCGAAGTGAGGGGAGGACACGGTGGTTCTCGAATCTGACAATTCTAATTCTATCACTGGGAGGGCGACCATCTGTCCCAAGGAAGAATCGTTTGCCACCTACGACGACTCGACCTGACTACATATAACGCACGCACCATGAGGACTGACGAGAAGATCCTGGAGCTGGAACCAGAGACAAGTTGCGCTGGAATATTACAGGATTATCAAAGGTCCGAAGGGAGGGGAGAACACGGTGATTCTCGAATCTGACAATTCAAATTCTATCACCGGGAAGGCGATCAAGGAGGTGTTGGATTTATCGTCCACAAGTCTCTCGTTAACAACGTTTTAAATTTTGGGAGTGTGTCGTCAAGGATTGCGTACCTTATAATCAGAATCAACAAACGGTATAAGGTAATCGGTAACGGTAAACGGTAATCACCAAAGGTCATACAGGTTTACGCACCAACGTCGGCACACCTCGATGAAAAAGTGTAGAAAATGTATAAGGATATTTCATAGAGCCAAGCGTTCCTCCAAAACGCGTTCTATGGTGTTAATGGGAGACTTCAAAGCTACTAATAGACTTCAAAACTAGGCGCAAGAAAGAACGGTGAGCTGAAAGTAGGGAAATTTGGAATACGGCATCGGAATCCAAGAGGCCAGCAGCTGGCTGACTTCATGGAGAAGAGAGACTCTTTATGATGAACTCTTTCTTCCAGAAACGGCTCTACAGAAAGTGAACGTGGTTGAGCCCCGACGGTTCGACAAATAATGAGATTGACTTTATTCTGACGCCAAGACGGCAACTATTCAGTGATGTCTCAGTGATCGCAAGGGTGAAAACTGGCAGCAATCACCAAACAGTTAGAAGCACACTGAACCTAAACGTTAAGTTGGAGAGGTCTCGTTTAATGAAGTCAACGCTCCGTCCCCGTCTCAGTGATCGCAATGGTGAAAACTGGCAGCGATCACCAAATGGTTAGAAGCACACTGAATCTAAATGTTAGGAAACCGTACACAGTTAGGAGACTGCAAAAGTGCACAGATTTTTTCCGATTTATTGCACATAGCCCGTACAAGAAGATGGAAAAATTATTTTGGTTGATAACCTCTGTTGTTGCGTTACATCACAACAAGATCTAATTACATCTGTGTACGGAGATTCCACAGACATGGGAAATTAGGCCGGTTATTAGCTATATCAGCGAGCTATTTAGACTCCCCACAATGACCAAGCTGCAGCAATTAATTTAAAAATATTGATTGATGTGTCCAGGCGTAAAAGAAGATACGTCTCTATAAATACAGTTATGGAAGAAGGGGACGCCACGCAACACCCAGTAGAATTTTTTGATTCTCTTAACACACCCGAACTTCCAGCCCAGAAAGTAGTTTTTAAAATCGGTGTACCAATAAATCTCCTCAGAAATTTATATCCTCCCAAACTTTGTAACGGCACTCGGCTTAAAGACACAAATCTGCTGCAAAACATAATCGAAGCTGAAATCTTAATCGTTTGCGGCACTGGAGATATTGTTTTTATTCCAATAATACCTATAATTCCTTATAAATTTCTTTCAAACGAGTGCAATTCCTAGTCAGTATATGTAATGCCATGACCACAAAATAAGCTCGGGGCCAAACATTATCCGATGCAGGGGAGGACCTAAGTATTGGATTATTTTGCTATGTGTTCGTAGAAGTACGTAGCTCTTTCACGCGTAAACAACCCCAATAACCTTTTTTGTATGTTCCAGATGGTTTCACAGTTAATATTGAATATAAAGTTGCACTTGCATAAAGAAAACAAAATCAAATGGCGGTATCTTCTAACAGTGTTTCGCACTAAAAACACATTGTTAAGTTCCGTCATCCACGCGAACGAAATCGCGGGCACAACTAGTAACATAAAAAGTACGCGTCCATTTGCTGGCGCCGAACGCCCCGCACGCACGGCACGCAACGGATTAAACGGATTTGCCGATGACATGCGTCCACTGCATCCGGATTTTTAATTTAGTTTAGAGTGTTTTCTTGTCGTAAGTTGACGTGTTCGGTCATGGAGATTGATGAAAATATTATTTTTACTAGCTGCTTATTTGAAAATGAAGAAGAACGGAAAAACAAAACGTAGAATGTGGGTTCATGAATGATTGTATATATCAATATTTATATTATTTTATGATATTTTCTAGGATAAGGTGACAAAAGAGCACATAGTTCACTATCTACGTTTTAATCCTCAATTAAGAATCACAACGCATATGCGTTGTCACCCCTGACGACTAAGATGGAATGCTTCGTTTCCAGTAAAAAAGGGTCTCCGGTTCTCTACACCCACCACACGAAACACAGCACTATTAAGGTGCTGCTATGCTGCTATGGTCCTGCCTTGGTGGAGCCGACCCATAAAATAAATATATAAGTGTATTTATTTACATTATATTTTTAGTTATCTTAGTATTGGTTTCGGAGATAAATATCGTCAAAATTTGTGATCCTCATATGACCTCTGCCCATTTGAAAAGAAAGCACCATGCGAGACCACCAGGAAACGATGCAGATACTGCAGTAAAAAACACAGAGATCATGTGAAAATATTATGTCAAATATATTAAAATAATGTTGAAAATATCTCAAGTTCTGCTCTGTGCAGCACCTTGTAGTAGAAGTAGATGATACGAATTACAAGCTCGTGGAAACTGTCCATGCGGTCGGAGCTAAGTTTTGCAGGACCCGCCGCAGGAAAATACAAAAACTCTCGGATCACACTCTTAATCTCATGGCTGTTAGACGGGCGATGAGGCTGCAATCGTCAACAGATTTGACAGCATACAGGCAACTGAACAGACAGATCTCCAAATGCTTCCTCAGAAATTGTGCGATTGGATCAACAGCTTTTTTGCAGATCGGAGCATCATCTGTGATATGTTAAAACCTTGGGGGAATCCTTTGTTCAGCAGTGGACTTGCGAAGGGCTGTAATGATGATGTGATGATGATGTTATGGAAACCCCAAAATATATTGTGATTATTAGGTAAAAATTGCACTCATGATTATTTTAGTCTTTCAAAAGAATTTTAAACCTCGCGTAATTACACAAGCAGAGTGCAAGTAACGAAAATTTATAGCTCAATTTGGCAGTAAAAGGAAATTGCACATAGCAGTGTGGATTTTTGCCAATTTACGTTTTAAGAGTCCAACAACTGGTCGTCTTCAGCGGTTTTTAGCTGAAAAATGATTTACTATAGCTTGAAAGTTTAATATTACACACAATTTGTAATTTTATATATTTTCTAGTCAGACTTCGACTACTCTCTCAGCAGATGGTAAATGGTATTAAGGCAATTATGGTGAAACACAATAATGTTAATAAAATATTTACATGACATGAGAATGTATTGAAATAGGCTTTAGTATCTAAAGATAAAATCCACGTAATAAAATGATGTGTTTAACCTTATTTAAGTAGAACCTCCCGCGCTTCGTCAATTGCTTGTCACACGTCAGTACACAAGAATATCGATCTAAAAATTATGTCTTAATCTACCTGTATTCTATAAAAAGATATTGAGATTAGCGGTAAGCTAAGATGATGTGTCAGACAAACAACTTTTTGTTGTTTTTTTTGGATTTAATGATTGTGTCTTTGAAAATAAGCCAAAATAAATAAAACGCTAGTTGTAAAGTAGGATTTTCTTCTGTATTTTGGAAGTAGTTTACAATTTATGTAAGCCGCCTAAAATATATGTTAATATATTATAACATTAGACGACACATATCTGTAGGCCATATAATCACAATCGAATGCTTGGCCGCTGCGATACAGAGCCGCAAGATATATAATAACAATTTGACGACTCCGTGGCGCAGTGGCTTAGCAATGAGTGGCTGTGCCGGGGTCACGGGCACGAATCCCGCACGGAACAAGTATTTGTATGGTCTACAGTTTACAGGTTCTAGGTCTGGATGTTTGTCCTTGCAATTTATGTTTGTAAAGTGCCCTCACGATACAGGAAAAAAATCCTAATCAAGTTTGGTCCATAAATAAAAGAATTGTTGATAACTTCAATACAAAAGCTATTGAATACTGTGTAGCTGCTATTCTCGATGATGCTATAGCGAGTTCAATTTCTTTGTTTGCACAAATTTCAGCTTGGACTAAATTAATAAAAAAGAGTGTAAAGAAATCGCTTGGGCTCAGGTCAGGACTGTACGCAGGATGGCTCATCAGCTCAACGTTTTCCTGCTTCAAAAAATCTTTTGTTTTCCGAGCCGTATGGGAGCTCGCATTACCGTGATATAAGGTGATGCCACGTTTCGGGTTATTTTTTCGGAGTTCGGCTATCATTTCTGGCAAACAAACCGTGATATACCACTCAGCGGTAACCGTTCTGCGTTCCTGTAAAGGAATTGTAGCAACATGCCCCTTTATCCAGACAAACGTAGCGACCATTTTCTTTGACACGCTGCGGGAGCCAACCACTTTCGTTGGTTTGACCTCGTCTTCAAAGACCCAAACTGCTGATTGATGTTTTATTTCTGGTTGGTATGAATAAATCCATGATTTGTTACCTGAGACGATATTATAAACGGCATTTGACTTCCATCCGTTAAAGCGTTGCAGAGTATTCCAGCACCAATCTACACGAGCCGCCTTTTGCTCTCTGGACAATTTGTGGTGAACCCAGCGGGAAACTAGCTTTCTTACACATAGCTCATTATATAATATCGAGTGAGTTGCAGTCATTCTGGTACTGATAACAGCCCAAATATACTCGTATGCCACATGACGGTCATCTAATATAATAGTTCGCACAGCTGCGATGTTTTCAGGCGTGACCGCTGTTCTTGGTCGACCTGCAGAAGAAACAGTGCTGAGCGACACACGACCGCGTCAGAACTCGGCATATCAGCGGTATATTGTCGTTTGACTCGGTGATTCAACATCATAAATCAAAACAAGTTCGCTGAGTCATATATCTTTGGATAAGCCGCGAAGAAAATTGTGATAAATTATGGCACGGAAATGTTCACGCTTGAGCTCCATTTCTGTGAACGACGTGTCAACTTTAAACCAACATAGTTTTTTTAATTGTTTGAATGTCTTTAAGATTCTAAAAGGCCAGTATTCAACTTCTAAAAAGGTTTTATTGTAACTCAATCCAACTTATTCTATACCCGATCATTTCAGTGTGCCCTAGTAATAATAGAAAACATCACAATTGATAGAATCAGGCGCTACTTTGCAAAAATCCATTATAATAAAAATATATAAACATATAAATTACTTCGCAACCTTCCGCTAAATAAATACTATGATGTGTCTTACCTGGATTGAAGAGCACTTCCCGCCCTCCCATTTTACCTTCAGACGACACGGACGGTGTCTGTACCCAAAGTCAACACCAGCAGGAGACGGACCAGAGACGATTTGGTAGTGCAACGCCGCAGACGTCGGAGGGCCAGTTGGAGGCCACGGAGGCTGGCCCTTCAGCAGCGCCTACAACTGCAGCACCTGACTTAGGTACTCTGATGATGATGCTGCAGGAGCGGGCTCGCTGACATGAGGAACTGACCCGTCGGTTGGAAGAGCAGCTTCAGCGTGGTTAGGTTGAAAAGGCCAGTCGGTTGAACAAACAGCAGGAGGAACAGGCCCGTCAGTTGGAAAAGCAGCTGGAGTAAGGACATCAGGAAGAGGTCCGTCGTTTGGAAGAGCAATTCAAAAGGGAGAGCAGACGCTTTACATGAAATAACCTCCACGCTATGTTCGATAAAAAGATAAGGGAGCTGAAGGATGGGGTTGCTCAACATTATCACCGCCTGTCTGAAGCTGAAACCTAAATCAACCAAGTGAACAACGTGATGGCTGACATGAAGAAAACGCTGGACGACCTCAAATTAGGGATTGGAATTACAGCTCCCGTAGTATCTATCGCTATTCAAAGTGCCGCCGTTCGTCGAGTTTTCTTTATGGTTGGCCTACCAAATCCAGTTCAAAGATGTTATGAAGGCGAATGGGTGGAATAAATCAGGCCATGACTGCTCTCACACTAGGCCTGCGCGACCAAGCCCTAACTGTTCTGGAAGCTCTCTGTAAGAAAGTGAACTACGAGCAGCTCCACGTTCACCTACAATACGTCTTTTGTACGCAGCTTGAAGATCATGTGCAACGCATCAACAAAAACCTGCAGCAATGGGCCCTTGGGGTAAAGAAGCTGGTTTGAAAACATACCGATCTGTACCTGCGCTCTTTATTTGTGGTCATGGCATAACAGATTCTGGCTGGCAATTGCACTCGCTTGTAAGAAAGTTATAAGGAATTATAGGTATTATTGGAATAAATACAGTATCACCAGCGCCCCAACCGGTTAAGATTTTAACTTCGGTTATGTTTTGCTGCAGATTTGTGACTTTGAACCGACTTTGAGATTTATTGGTACACCGATTATAAAACTATTTTCTGAGCTGGAAGTCCGGATGTGTTGAGGGAATCCAAAAAATTCTACTTGGTAGTGCGTGGCGTCATCTTCTTCCCTAACTGTATTTATAGGGTGTATTCACTTCTATGCTTGGATACATGAATCAATATTTTTAAATTAATTGCTGCAGCTTGGTCATTGTGGGTAGTCAAAATAGCTTGTTAACATAGCCAGGAACCGGCTTAACTTCCCGTGTCTGTGGATCTCGTAAACGGACGAAATTAGATCTTGTTATGATGTAACGCAACAACAGAGATTATCAACCAAAATAATTTTTCCATCTTAATGTACGAGGTGTGTGCAATCGCCTATTGGTAATAAAAAGTCGGGCAAACCCTGTGCATTTTTGCAGCTTCCTAACAGTGCACGCATATGCATACTCAGGTGTGTAGATAATATATTGCGCCATAAAATAGAACTACTACTCTCTCTACGTCTTCGGAGTATTATCGGGAGTATCTCCCGAAAATCACCGCACAACAGCATTGTAATGCCTCCCATCGGTTGGTTATTTCGCCTTATGTCCTACAAATTTCTATTCTGTGCTTCAACAGATTTGTTTATCGCGTCAAAACTCGCGATTCCGTCCATACCATCTGAATGACTGGCGATCTATCACTGTACGATTTAAAAGAAGTTTCCTTCCTGGCACAACTTTCTTGTACAATCAACTATCGCCAAAGATTTTTCCGAACCGATACGATTTAGGGACCTTCAGAACCTACTCCTTATTAAAAGGTCAACAACGTATCTGCAATTCTTTGGTGTTGCAGTTGTTCATAGGCGGAAGTAGTCAGGTGAGCCGCTTGCTTGTTTGCCTCCTCTCCTGTAAAAAATATTGAGAACTAACCAATCTGCCTCTGATTAACATGTGTGATATCTGCATTTTTTATCAACGCTACCTACCGGGTTGGAACCCATTAACCCACTTAATATATGTCACTTTGATTGATAAATATAGAATTTATCGCTTCCTATCGTACCCTATTCTATTTATGATATTTATGATATTTATACCATTACCCCCATAAAATAAATAATATATTGTGTGAATATGACAATTGTGCAGAAGCTGCAAGATTACTAATAGATTCAACGGCAGTTAAATTATGCATTCCTTTATTACAACCTATAAAAAGTCCACAGCTTAGCATAGGTTTACCCTATAGATTAGCTTAAAGGAGGATACTTGTTTTAGTTGCCATGCTTGGCAAGTGGGTCGTCAAACGCAACCAACCATTGAATGACAAACAAGAATCTCTGATGACATACTTATATCAGAGATTCTTGTTTGTCACTCATAAAAAATTGACATCGTAGAGTTAGGTATTTCGTGTCCCTGTTCCGTTTTGTTTATTAATAATTATTTTATTTCAGAATACATCTGTAGTATAAATTTGCAAAAGAAAATGAAATGGATGAAATAAAACTGACTCTGATTTCCATCTCAGTTAAAGGCTACTTTGGAACGCAAAATTTATTATTATGAAAACTTTTACAAACCTTGAAAAACAGGACGCTACTATTTAAATGCAGCTGCTTTTCAAAGAAATAAAATAGTTACAAATTCTCCGTCTACATTGAATTTCATGGCATGCGCTTTTGCACTCCATTTTTAAAAATATTGTTTCTGAACTACAATCTGAATAAAATTTTCTTTTTACAATGAATGATCCTAACACTTAATCCTTTTATTTATTCATTGCATCCTGTATAAGATCACAGCTAAGCTGTGCTCATCATGCTTCCTTTAGATTGAGATATAAGTTGATTATATTCCATAGTTGCAACGTTCGGCTGCAGGTTGACAAGCTCTAATTGCAGCATTTAATTTGCTAGTTGTCATTAGGAAGAATAACTGCCCCATTTATTGGAGTTTTTCTGCTGTTGCATCCCACGACATCCACGAGAAAGTATGGGATAATGGACATTCTTAAGACGCTCCTACATGGCCACTTCTTACTTCGTTCTTAGCGTGGTGCTGATTTTATTGTACCACTTGATCAAAACTGCATTTTTAGAGGAAAAATTGTTTATTTCTCTACGACTAATTTTTATTAATTTTTCATCGAAATTTACACATTTATATTTTGGCTTGTTATAGCTTCATAGAACAAATTACCAAAGATTTTTTTCTAATTATTTGATCACATTATGTCTTAGCATTTAAATTCATTGAATTCCAAATTTTATTTTTTGCACAGCGGTAAATGTTGCCTCGTCGGCCTAATTTAAATTTTTTGAGTTTCCTCTTGTTGGATTTTAAAGCAATTTAAGTACCATTTTATTTGATAAAAAAAGAAGCAGTTTTGTGTGGTTTCATTGGAATACCATGTAATAAATAAATTTTATTTATTTTATAATGAAAAAATGTTGTGATGCTGACTTTAAGAACCCTCTTTGGCGTTACGTAAATTTAGGCATTTTACGCTCAAATTTACGCACTCAGAGCGGGCGACGACATACGCGAGCGATACTTTATTTCATATTTCTATTCACTTGCTTGCACTATGATACTGTGAGTATAGCGACTAAATGATCCTGATCTTCTATTATACAAGTTTCCTTAAGATGAAGTTCAGCAAATGGAAAATTTTCGGTGTGTCATTTTTTATTATCTATTTAATTTATTATTATCTATTTGATAAATGTTTCATCATTTATGAACCTTAGTGTTGAAATAAGTACACATAAATATTTTACACGTTTGGCAGTAATCGATTGTTAAACTATATTAGTTAATAATCGATTATATCTACTAACGGTAGCATAGTGGTATAAATAAATAAAAAGTACGGTTGCAAACTGTTTTAATAAACAAAATAACCAACTGTAACTAATATTTTTTTAATCGGTACTAACAGTCAATTACCATATCTTTTTATCATAAAAATATTTGCCGCAACGGCATTGACCGAGCTTATCTCAAGTTAGTAGTTTCAGGCAGTACACACTTTTTATAAAATGTTTTTAACTTGGGTAACATATTCAAAATCCGAAATTAGTCGTTTTTGTAGATTTTAAGCACTTTTACTGCATAATCTGGGCCTGTCCATACGGAAAGCAAATGACGAAAGCAAATGACAAATGACTATATATATATATATATATATATATATATATATATATATATATATATATATATACATAATCGGGATCTCGGAAACGGCTCCAACGATTTTCATAAAATTTTGTGTCCAGGGAGTTTCGGGATAATAAATCGATCTAGCTAGGATTTATTTTTAGAAAATGTCTTTTTGTCCGTGTTTTTAGGCAATGAAAAACTGCTACAATATCGTTAGGATAGGAAGGTAAATTTTGACAGATTGTTAATGATTATAAATAGCTTAATTGGTATAATGGCCGGTCACAGACTCGTAAAACCCCGGTTCGAGCCTAGACCGACCGACCGACTTTTAATTTCTTTTTCAAGTTCTTTTCTTTTTTGAGAAAATCTATTTTTTCAAGCCCTTTTTTAGTAATTTTTTAAAAACCCAAAAATTTAAATTAAAATTACTGCACTCATGATTTTTTATTCAAATAACCAGTTCCGTTTTTTCTGTTATGTCGCTAAGATCAAAAATATTATTTATATTTCATCAGTATGTAATTTGTATCTAAATATGATTTCTAAAACACACGAATTAAAAAAAATCGAGCGATAAATACCGAGCAAAGCTCGGTCAACCGGGTACTGTATTATTATAACAAAATATAACCCTAAATTTATCTTGCTTACCTGATTCTCTTCATTCGTCTCTTGAAGTTTAAGGTATTTTCTGAAGGTTTCACTTCTTTCTTGTATGATAAGCACACTTTTTTTCTTTTGAATACTAGTTGACTAATAGACAAGGCCTATATATATGTAAGGAGTATTTCCCATAATCGCAAATATCTGACATTATGATTTTTATACCTAGTGTGGATAACTGCCAACCCTACCTTTTTATCTTAAAAATATTAGTGTTAAATCATATATTTTATTCAAAAAATATTTAATGTTATCCTTACAAGCGCTCCTTTTCGGGATTCCCATAGCAATATATTATTACTCAAAACCTTAAGACAAAAGTATACCAGTGTAGTAGTAGAAGTATACAACTAATAAATGTTGACGGAGAGGATAAATTATAGTCTTACACTGCTTGTCCTATGAAGAAGTTTTACGTCGATCTACGAGCTATGAAGAGAGATATGCTTGGATTTTCTCCGCGTGATAGAGGTGAATCCGCAACGCTGATATCCGTTGTAGAACCAGAATAACCGTCATAGTTCGACGGATTAGTAATCTGAAGTAGCAATAGGCCGGCCATATAGTTCGGCGAATTGCATAGAATGAGTGACGACCTATATGTAGGAAGTCGATGCTTGAAAGTGGCTAAAGACCGTGCTATGCGGTATTAAGTAAAGGAAGCTTATGTATATACTCGAATACTAGTGGATTTGAAAGTTTGGGTTTGAAGTTGACTGGTTAAAATTATGATAATAGTATGCAAAGAAACCATATATAACTGTGTAGTCGAATCTTTTTATGTCAAAATTTTAAAATGTATCAAAATATTTTTTCTTTCTTCTTTCTGAATGTACATCTCGATCAATCATCATTGTTAGGTTTTGTTTCTAAAACGATCTCTCATTTTGTAGATTGCTCATGTGTCAAGGGACGTGACAATTTTAACACTTGACTGAACAAAATAATATACTTGAACGTACATTTACAATATGTTCAGTTGCAGAAAATATACAGTTCCATTTTAAATAACAACAATCCCGCCTCTAATATATGTACTAATGGTTGCCTTCAAACAAAAAATAAAATAAAAAAGACGTGTGGCACTCGGGGACTGCCGCGGTAAAGCTATTGCATAGCATTTTTTATCAACTTATGCAATTATAATTAATTATTTATTTTATTTATGCAGTTAAGTCTTTGATATTAAATCAAGTTACACTTTTTGAGCGTGGTGACCGATAAGAAAACAATTTTTTTTCTCTTATTGTATAAATGAGAAGTTAATATTGTTTAAAATATTTTTAATATCTTACAATACATGTAGGTTATTCAGAAATTTTTATCATTCAGTTAGCAGCTAGTGTACACGCATACGACTAGTCGCACGCACACAAACACCGTGCCGAAGTCTGCCGAGTGCCGAAGTCTGCCGAACTGAAACGACGTTAGACGATGCACGGCTTTCAACGCCACACCTCCGTGCCCGTCGGAGTGGGGGAGTGTGAGGTTTTTTTCGTTACGGAATTTCTGGATTCGGTCCCCGCGCTCAAGGCCCGCGATAGAAGCTATGCAATAGTTTAAAATATCTAGGATTCCCCAGCCGTGATACATTACAGATTGACTATATTATCATTTATTTTACTATTGTAAATAAGTACTAATTGTAAATATTGACAGGTTTAATAGAAGTTCATTTTCTTATATTGTGACTTATAACCTAATATGACCTTGGGAAGAAACTCATTTTAATATAAGGTTTTACTGCAATGACTGCCAATGGGTTGTTAATTTCTACAATAGAACGTGGCGTATTGTTGCTGACATGAATAACTCCGAAAATATAATTTATTTACATGATCGTGTTGAGTTTTTGTGCCCACTGTTATGACTTTAAAAGCTTATATGCATTAGACCAGCAAGAGACGAAGTGACATGCTTCTGTTGCATAATAATATAACTGATCGTATATAGAATATCATTGCATTGAAGACTCATCTTCAAACACTTCACAAATTGATAGACAAAAATATGTACCTGCATAATAAATCTGCCCATGCTGCTAGCTTTTTTGAGTTTGTATTTGTATCAGTATTTTTATTTTCAATTACTGATACACGCTCCCTTACCAAATCCATCAATAAATGCTATGGAAAGAAAAAGGATACTATTATAACAACACAGTTAACTAACATTTGTGCACTAATCACCTATGAGAAAATTACTTTAGTCACAAACTAACCTTATCTTCCTCCAGCCAATTTTCACTTCTTTGCCGCTTTTTACATGTAACGTTTTCCATTATTTTTATTGAGTTATATATAAATATAAAACAAATCAATTTCTTGAATCGACTTAACGAAAACACAGGTTTATTGAAAGTTTATGAATAGAGAATTTTATAATAGGTTTAATAGTACTATTGAGTATTTTAACTAATCACTGTTATAACGCCATTTTAGTGGATTTTTATGAATAAGACTGTTACAGTAGCTGTTGGTTATTCAGGAATATTTATCATTGACATATGATAAATATTCCTGAATAACTATGAAATAAGAAACATAAGTTTGCGACTTAATATCCTCTAAATACCTAGAAAATACCGCGTCAATGGTGGTCCCATACTCGTATTTTGTTGTGGACTCTTGTGGATTATTATTCATTTTCAAATTCATTTTTGATAAAAAAGTTGTCACCCGCTCTGATTTTCTATCAGCGAAGTTAATGTTGAAATCGCCAGCCAAGATAAGTGGAATTTTATTACCATTTGTACCAAGTATTTTCGACCCTTCTTCAGTGTACTCCAGTAAAGTGCGATGAATAAAATGCTCTACCTCGTCCAATTTTGGATTCGGAGAAATGTAAATTGCAACCATAACTATTTGTAGGCCATTTATAAGTTTGCGTAGGCACGCACAAATAGCTCCAACAACTGAGCGCCTAACATTAACATCGCTAACGTGTGCAATATTTATTTCAATATTGGGAGTCATAATATTAGTAATATCATTTTTATTTTGGTAAATAGCTACCCCACCTTTTGGAACAGTATCTCGTTTGAACTGAACAATACAATTAAAATTAGGTATTTCAATCGGATTTTCATGCGTCATGCAAGTTTCGGTAAGAAGTAACACATTTGTTTGTCTCGTAACTGAATCTTGTAAATCGTATTTATGACTATTTAGACTTTGGCAGTTGAAAGTCATTATTGAAATGCCATTTCCATTACTAATGAAATCTAATACACTTTGAGCTACCGTCTGAACACTATTTAAAGACAGTCTTTTGAATTCTTGCAACAAAGATGCAGTCGATGCAGCTTGCTTTCGATCATGATAAAACTTGAATGTAGAAATCTCTCTTAATAATTCTTCGTCTTCTTGTTCTTCATCGTTTTCTCGGCACAACTGTCTACAAATTTCTAAAGTTTTCTCTATGTCCAAATTTGATTCAAATTCTTTTCTACATTCTAATATCGTATCTTTGTTGTCCTCGTATATTTGAATGAACTTATTTTCAGCAATAACATCATTTTCTTCACTTTGAAAAGGAACATGCAACAGAACCATCTCACGCCTATAATCGTTGTAATTGTCAGCCATATCGTAGTTCCTGTATCTTATTATTCTTGCAGTATCTCTTTTAGTGTAAGTCCCCTTTGTATTTAGGTAATATTTTGCAACAAATTGTGCTAACGTAACATCGCGGAGTTTTTCAGGTCTTTTCTCATATTTATCAAGCCAATTCTCTTTCCAAATGTTCGTACAATCATCATCTAAAGCTTCAAGCACCTTCATAGATTTTCTAATTCTTGCGCGTTCTGTAGGAAGTACCTTTGGAATGTAGACTGACACCACCGATGACTTAGCCATAGGTTCTCTTAATAAATATCAAGCAGCTTCTTGTGCCGGCATTTCAACAGACTGAAGTATGTCAATACTCATTTTTTTCGTGATATCGACAATGTCGAATTCTGGATGCTCGTCCATTATGTCAATTATTTGTCTTTGCAAATTACTAATCCCTCTATTATGCTTATTGACATATTCAACAACATATGTTGCACAAGCATATTCATCTAGTATAATCTGAAAATCCATGTTGGATTTCAAATGATGTAATACGAATGGATTGAAAGTGTTGTGCCATTTTTCTGCTGGTGTCCTTTTATAGAATAATTTTGGTCTACTGATACCAGCACGAATAATATTGTAGTAATGATCATCAGAAATAATACCATTATGCGAGTAAAATTCATCAAAATCCGTATAGTCAATATTTTCGAGATTATTTTTTATAAATTTAAATCGTTCCTTATATTCTTTGAAAAGTGCTTCTGAGTAATCGGGATCAGTGTTTTTCATAGGTATCAAATTAATAGTTTTTTTTGTAGGCATAAATGGTCCACCAAATCGACATTCTTGTTTTTTATTAGGATCCATTTTTTTATAACACGTGAATGTGTGTTTGTGTGTTACTAGTTTTATATTTCCAGACGCCTCTGACGCTGACACAGAAACTAATTCGTCGATTAATTTAATTACTTCGGGATCGTTACTTAATAAATCTTCAGGAATATTGTCCAACCAAAGAAGAATATGAGCATGTGGGCTACCACGATGTTGAAATTCTATTCTTTTGAAATAATGTATTACTCTATATTTTCCGAATGGACTTCTTTTCTTTGATTGCAAAATTTTTAACAGACAATTTACCATTTTATTAATATAGATAGCACAAGTTACGGCATCTTCGTTCACAAGTTGAGCTTTATGCACGTAACTCATTTCTGCTAAAAACTCATCTGAAAGTTCCGTTCCCTCGTTTTTCAATTTGTACAATAATTTCAACATATTTTCCCAGCCAGTTTCATTGGCGCTGAGAGTCATAAAATCAGTTGGTGGCCCTAATTGCCTAATCATTGCAAAAACATCTTTTTTGCGATCTGACCAAAACCAAGCAGAATTTGGTATGCAGCGAAGAAATGCGAGATTTGTTTCTAAACAATTATTTATATATTCTTCAGATTGAATGGTCTCTTTCGTTATTGAAGTACCTTGTCCAACATGCTTAAACGCAACGTTGACATATTTACTAACTCTCAACCTCATGATTATAGCAGCGATGTATAAAAGGTGTTGTGGGTCAGTAGCACGCCTATCAGTACGCCGAAGTTCGCTGGTAGCTTGCATGAATGGAGTAACAAAAACACCATCTCTGTAAGTTCGAAACTGACCGCCGTAGATTGTCGGAAAAGATAGTTCTTCCGCATGTTCATCCATTAAAATACTGATTGGCCTGTTATATTCACCGGGTGCTATACTCAAAAAATAATCATTATTCCACAAAAGAGTTTGTTGCTGCGCAACTAAATTGTCTTCAATTGGCACATGTTCACTTATTTCATCCATATTCAATTACGAAGTACGTTCATTGCCGGAAAAAAAAGAATCATCGATGTTAATGTCATGATAAATATAAAGAGGCGTAGATACTAAATACGACAACCACTCTTTAATATGGCTCTTATTTATAAGCCCGTGGACAAAACTAGTTTTGTGAATCAACTTCTTTTTCAAATGCACATAAAAGCAATGGTCATCTTCTATGTTTCTTGGCAATTGTTTCACCATTGTATTAACTTCAACAGGTACATTAATTATCTGGCCATAAATACCGTACTGACCATTAACGTGTCTCAGTCTACGAATCTGCATGAACGGTATTCTCGGGGAAATCAACCGTTGCTCGATAAGGTTTAACGTTGGTAAATGTGATGGAATTTTCGGATATGCAAAACCATTGTAGGTTGACATGAGAGGAATTTTTTCTTTTCCCAAAGATGTATAACACGTAGAGCAGACTGGAACAATTTCACCAGGTATGTAATTCTAAAAAAAATTAAATTCGTATTATCAAGATATATAAAGAAAAATATAAAGTGAATAATTAACAAAAATAAAATTACCTGCAATATTGTTTTCAAAATACTTTCATGTTTACTGGTCGACATTTTCAAGTCTCCTTTCCACCATAGTCTGTCGCAAATAATACAAGAATGACCAATGAATTACTCGTAAATTCTTTATAAAAATCAATATGACTTGTACTGTGTTTACGATAATTTGTATAAACTGGAGTAGTACCATCATCAATAAAATCCATAGTATTTTCACCAATTTGATCTTCTCTATCAATTTCAATTTAATTTTCATGATTGTTATGGTTATCTTCGGTAGGATCTTCATCATAATTATCACGCAATAGTTCAATATTGGCATCAACATGGGCTTCATTTTGGGTAGCGTCTTGTACTGTCTCCAATTAATCTGCTACTTCATAAAAAGGTGTGAAATGTTGTTCACGAAGATGAAGATGAATCCAGATTCGTGCATCATTCGCTTTAAAATGACAAAAGATAGTGTCTTCATTCGTTGTAGTTATGTTGTAAAAACAATAATGTATACAAATATTTTGATTGTACATTTTTGAGAATAAGTACAAACAATCCAAATCTCCGTAATCATTACTGCTTGATAGAATGTTATATGCTTCTTGCGGATGGTGGCAGGAGTTTAAATAGGGTGAATCGCGTAACTGATTTCTCAAGTCACAACTCTCAATTTGAAGTTGCAAAACACTTATGAGCGAGTGGAATAGACAATTACCATCGCCAGGGATTCCTGTGTTTCTGTGTAGAATAACTTCGGGAGTAATGCATTCATTACGCTGTTCATAAATATGTAGTTGTTGGCTGTGACATTGATTTTCTTGTAGCGTTACATTTTCTATATTTTCAACAGCGCTACATTGCATGATATTCTCTTCATTACTGCACGATCGTCTTTTTCTGTAAAAAAATGATGAAATCGTTAAATTAAATAATATTGAAGCATATATTACAATTTGTTTTTAAATAAATAAATAAAAAATATTATTATTAAATCAAATTACATATCCATGTAAGATTTTTCTGCATTATGTTGACGAAATTTCCTTTGACGTTCAGCATTTGATTTTGGTACTGTTTTTTTTTCTTCATTTTTCTTCAAATCTTTCTGACGCTGATAATATGCCCTTTGACGTGCATTAGTTTTTTTTTTCTTTTTAGCTCTTTACGCTTTTCTTCTCTATAAAACGAAAATATCTAGGTATAAATAATAGATATAAATAATTTGTATAAGTAGTGTAATGACACACCAAAACAAAACTTAACTAGATTCATTTTTGTGAAAGTCTATTTTTGTTAAATTATGATATTATGTTTGGTTTTGCAGTTATTTGAATTACAATTTAATTTTTCACACACGTTTTCTAAGCTTATAAGCGTTTTACCATTTCTAGAACGAAACATTTTATAAAACACCAAATTGACTATTTTACAACGTATGGCCTCCATACACTAAAATACGAATAAAACAATAGCGAAAAATGTCATTAAATCAATGATCATTAATGCGTGTGTTATACACAAGGAATTAAAATATAAATATATTCATGGTTATATGGACGTCAAATATCGTGCGGTATTAAACTTTACCGATAATCTGACGTCATACGACGTAATTCAAATAACTGCAAAACCAAACATAATATCTTAATTTAACAAAAATAGCCTTTCACAAAAATGAATCTAGTTAAGTATAGAGTAATTTTGTACAGATTAGGTAAATAGTTCGCACTCTTCCTTAAGATTGTGATCATAAAAAGTAAACTCGCAGTGAGAGCACAAAAACTCAACACGATCAAGTAAATAAATTATATTTTCGGAGTTATTCATGTCAGCAACAATACGCCACGGTCTATTGTAGAAATTAACAACCCATTGGCAGTCATTGCAGTAAAACCTTATATTAAAATGAGTTTCTTCCCAAGGTCATATTAGGTTATTAGTCACAATATAAGAAAATGAACTTTTATTAAACCTGTCAATATCTACAATTAGTACTTATTTACAATAGTAAATAAATGATAATATAGTCAATCTATAATGTATCACGGCTGGGGAATCCTAGATATTTTTTCGTATTTAGTAAACGAATAACTAGTTGATAAATTAATCATGATAATATATATCTTTTTTTTCGCCGGAGACTAAAATGATATTGCTTTTTTTCGTAACTGCAGATTCTGTGGATTTATTTCATTATTTTGAACAGTATACAAAACTTAAGTGACTAAAATTAAATCTAATCTGAACCAGAATCATAAAAACTGTATTATTCGGGCTAAACGAATCTAATAAAGATCTGTTATTTTTGTCTCCTGCAAAAAACCAGACTATAGGAATCTATCGAATACCTACATAAACAAAATATCACCTATAAATAAAATATTACGAAGCGGAATAACTAATAAGAGTGGAAACGTCGCACTATACAAAGGAATTGCGTTAAGACGACACCTCGAAAGGGCTATCGCCGGACTGATCCGAGTGAATGCATAATTTCTATAAAAACCTGAAAAAACGCCCTCATAAGGTCTAAAATAGCGTAGCGCCCGCGACGATTAAAAGCGCTTAGAAATTCTCAGAAACTAAAATATTTTTGTAAAAATTATTGATTTGAGTAATCAAAATAATGAGCAAATAAATTATGAATATTAATGTTATGAGTATATTTGAGTGATTTCGAAGCATATAGATTAAATAATTTCGTTGTAATTTCAACTATAGTGGTTTTTTAGAGATGTTTTCGCAAATAATTATGATCGAGTCAAAATTATACTATCGTGTTTTTGAGCAATCAAATTCAAGATAAAGACATAAATTTACCTATATCAAAATTTCACTTCCTTTAGTGGTGTCATAGTCCTATCAATTATTTTATTATTATAATAGTACATGATATTCCCTTTAAAATGATACCAATATGAATAATATCTTATATCTATATCTACAAATAAATAAAATTGAAGTGTCTGTTTGTAATGTTAAAATAACAGCTTTTTATTAAATGCATATGAAAGTACTAGTAACAAAAACACAATTTTTAAATTTTTTGTCTGTCTGTCGGTCTGTCTGTCTGTCTGTCTGTTCCAGCTAATCTCCGAAACAGCTGGATCTATTTTGACGGGACTTTCAGTGGCAGATAGCTGATGATATAAGGAATAATTTGAACTACTTTTGTTTTAAAAAAAGAATTAGGGTTCCGCGCAAAAAAATTAAAACCAATGAAATCCATATTCCACGCGGGCGAGATCGCGGGGAATAACTAGTACTCAATATAGATAAATGTATACTTATTTTTATTTATTTATTATTTTAATAAATAAATAAAAATAAGTATTAATAATTTCTAGACGGATCTCAACAGATATTTCGTTAATAAATTGCTATCAGTACTGAAGCATTCTTTTATATTTAGCATCCATTTAACACAAAAAAAACTGATAAGAATACTTTTTAAACAACATATCATAAATATAATAGATATCATAATTATAATCAATAAACGATAATCGCGTATAGTGAATTTCGAGGTAAATTATTATATGTAAACGTTTTTGAATCGTCGTAATGATACATATTTCCTAAAGAAAATATCTCCACAATTAATTTGATGTAAAATAACATTAGAAATAACGTATAAAAACGGAGAAATTATCAAATTTTTGATCGAGTTCCTAACCAGTACACAAACAATAACGGCAAATAGTCATTTTCACATTTTTTTAGAAATAACCTATAAAAACAGAAAAATGATCAAATTTTTGATCGAGTTCCTAACCAGTACACAAAACAAAATGGCGAAACGTCATTTTCACATTTTTTTCTATATAGTTATTTGTTACAGAGTACACAGATAAAATTCACTCTCATAGATGACAAATTTCAAACACCACAATCTCTAATTTTTTACTCTGCTATTGTTACGGCCTCTAGTTACCCGGGCAGAGGTCGTAGAACCCGGGCCCACCAGGGGATCAACTCGACGAGTAACAGGAGGTCAGCCTAAATGGCTTGTGGAATATGAGACAATAGCGGTTAAAAAGGAACCAAACAAGACTTACCTATTTCGTCGACGTAGGGTCAAACCTAGGAAGATTCAGGTGTAAGTATATGTGCGTGATAGTGTTATGCCCAGTACGTGTTATATTATGTAACCTGACTTCCCGCTGGTTGCCGAACAGCAGATCCCAAGGCTTCACCTCTATTCCAGTATGGGATCCATCGAAGGGGCAAGCCGTCACAGAAACTTCAGAGTCTAGGAAATTACGCTCGTTTATCACTCATTAATTATAGTTAAGTCAATTGTCATTAGGTTAATCCAATCAAATTCAACCAGATTTAACCGAACCCGCGTTATAACGAACTCACTATTTGTGAAAAATACTGTATCACCGGAACGCAAACTCAGGTTCGCGCAGTACATACGACAGGGCGGCCGGACGGCAATTATATTAACAAGACGCGCAACTACTCAGTTCCACGCTCCACGGCAAGATTTGTCACTTATTATTTATTGTCCAATTAATTGTCTTTAAATTCAAACGGCATGCTCTATTATAATCAATAAACGATAATCGCGTATAGTGAATTTCGAGGTAAATTATTATATGCAAACGCTTTTGAATCGTCGTAATGAAACATATTTCCTAAAGAAAATATCTTCACAATTAATTTGATGTAAAATAACATTAGAAATAACGTACAAAAACAGAAAAATTATCAAATTTTTGATCGAGTTCCTAACCAGTACACAAGCAAAAATGGCGAAATATCATTTTCAGATTTTTTTCTATATTCTATATAGTTATTTGTTACAGAGTACACAGATAAAATTCACTCTCACAGATGACAAATTTCAAACACCACAATCTCAATTTTTTACTCTGCTATCTTCAGCGCTGTACACGAACGGAACGATGTCGTTGAAAGCCATGGTAGCTCACATGGTTAACGCTCGTTATAGGTATCACAGTACGGGAGCAACCCGGGTTCGATCCCCACTGGCACCAATGAAATTGTTGCGTGCTGATTTAGCTATCAGTTGGAAAGTCTGTTTTTCTGGGCCGTTTTGTTTTGTTACACTGACATCTCGCAAGTCACCTAGGGACCTAGGAGGTTGTCGGTTGCTTATTTTTTATTTTTCTTTAAAATTTTCGTCGGTAAAATAACATATTTATAAAAGTAAAAAAAGTAAAGTTACAGCCTATATACGTCCCACTGCTGGGCACAGGCCTCCTCTAATTTCTGAGAGGGTTTTAAGGCAAGGAAATGTCCGCCACGCTGCCTCAATGCGTGTTGACGAACTTCACATTTCTTCGAAATATATATTTTTTAATTTATCAGACATGCGCTACCAGCATGCGACGACGCGGCCCGCGCCTTGCCGCCACTTGCGTTTGCCGCGCTTTGTCTCGTCACAGAGTGGCGAAATCACAGTAATATAGGTATTTTATAAACAGCACCTGTCTAATATTACGAAATATGTAGATAAAACTTAAAACTTACCTTGATAAATGTATACCCTTTTGTTTGTAATATTTTTTTAGACCTCTCTTCAATCGTTTCTGCTTATTCCCCACGTTTTACAAACTAAACTTAAACATTAATAAAACTGTAGAATTAATATAACTATAAAACACTACTATTAAACAAGAATCACAAAAAACCTACTCCACTATTAACGAAATTAAATTTTTGCAGTAATATTTTACGATTTTATTTCGTAGTGCTGAGCTCTCGCAACGCGGCGTACGTCCACCTAGCAACACGATGCGCCCCGCACTGAATTCGTGGACGAATGCGGGGGTGATATAGACGCAGTATTTAATCGGGACGCATTTATAATTTATTATCATAAAAATAATACATATTTCTAAAAAGTAACCAAACCAAATTATTTTATTTTTTATTGCAAAGCAGTAGATATTTTTTTATATTCCTTTGATAAACAATGAAGGAGTAAAGTGGTTTCATCTCAACGATTTGGAGGTGATTTGGGTATTTTTTTATTTATTATGTGACACCGATAGAAAAATTATGGCAAAACCAAATTACGTATCAGATCATGTAGATTACTAGCTATTTTTTTCATATGTAATTTCTCTGTAAGTGTCGACGAAAAGTTGGTTCATCTGCACGCTTTTTTCAAGCTTTTTGCGAGAGAGCAGCCTTAATAATAAATGCACTTTGTTCATTCATATTCAAAATTTCAAAACTCTTCGACAAAGACAACAAAGACTGAAGAAAAGAAACGACGTTAGACCATCGTTAGACAATGCACGGCCTTCAAGCCACACCTCCGTGCCCGTCGGAGAGCGTGAGGTTTTTTTCGTTACGAAATTTCTGGATTTTCCCGCACTCAAGGCCCGCGATAGAAGCTATGCAATAGCTTAATAATTTTAAAATATAACAATTTTTGTTTCTCTATCAGTGATTGTGTAATTTCTGAACTACTTGACCGGTTCATAGCTTTGATAATTTCGTAAAGGTGGCGCTGTAGTCAAGCTTTGATACGTGGTAGAGCCTTGCTGCAACTATATCATGGCTGTTGCATGAATGGGTCGACTCAAACGGGGAAGGACGACTATCTCACAGAATATCAGCGTAAAGTAGCAGCTTAATGCTGCTGTGTTTCGTATGTTGATTGTAGAAAACCGGAGATCTGTTTAACTGGAATTGAGGCATTCCATCTTAGTCCTGAAGAGTGACAACGTATTTTCATTTTGATTCCTAATCTAGGTTAAATGTAGATGTCTTTGGGCCACAGCGTCCACTTATCATCAGGTGGATTGTGTGCTCGTTTGTCACCCTTATCCTACAAGAAAAAGGATATTAAAAATACTCAAAAATACTTATAAAATTAAAATGACTCATATTCGTAAAATGTGTAAATCGTGTAAATTATGTAATCGTTTGTTAAATATTATGTAAATTTCACAGATATCATTAAATAAGTTCTTTTTCTAACTGTCACTAATACTATGTATTATTAAGTTTATTTTTCTGTCATACTTGTTGTCATATTTTGTTTTGCTGTGCACACATTATTGGATTTTAGACGAGTTATAATATTTTTGTTACCGTAACGTGTTTTGTGTTGTCATCAGTCTGTTTGTGTACCTTATTAATAAAATAATATAAGATATTCGGTTTGCACTTAATATGTTGACATTTACCAAAAAAATAAAACTACGCTATTTAGACCAAATAGCTGGTTGTTGACTGTTGTCGGCTTTTCCTTCCTTTTCTGATAATATATTAATCATTTTGTTTTTAAGTTGAGTTGGCCAGGAAGTCTTCATTGATAATGCATTTGAAGTTCACAGAATATTATAAAGATTGTACAACATTCATTCGTATATTTATAATAGAGGACAAAAACGAAAACTGCAATTAGTTTGAGTTACACCCAGCACATATCCGTTATTAATTGTAAGGGCACACTCACGTACTTACATGCATCTGAAATATTTTGCAACCAACAACATAAATGTTTTGCATATGTGTGCGTGAGTGCGAGTCAAGAAGTTGAGTATAGTTTCGGCATCAATTGAAATGTACGCCGTGCATCTTTGTTGTTCTGAGGCGAAATATTACAACAATTCAAAGCAAATGTTAAAATGCCATAAATTAATATAGTCGCAAACCATGCGTAGCAGTACAGGTTTCAGTTGGACCATAACTCATTCGAAACATACTGAAGTATAGTTAATGCGATAAGCTAGAACACTGAACGGCTGAATGCTTTCGTTAAGGTGAATTATATTTTATAATCGACTTTCAGGCAGACACACAGGTGCAAACGAAGCAAAAATAAATAAAAAAAACATTAAACTTTGACATTGCCCGAGAACATCCCAACAACCGAGGGTGTATTTATATCGCTAATCTACTTACACCTTTCTAGCTATTTACACCTTTTCAAGAAAAATAATTTTGTCATTGTATACTAAAAATTTTAATACTTAACGATATGAGTAAAATGATTAAAATATGTAAACTACCTCTTTAATCTATATCAACAAATAAAATCGCGTGGTGGTGGCGTAAGAACGTCATTAATACATATGTTAAGTAGGTATCGTAAAAGGCGACTACGGGATGTGACATATAGATCTTCATAGCTTCAGATGAATAGCGGTATAACTTATAAGCAGTTAAAATCCTGTGTATACTCATTTTTAATACTGAATTTCACATAGCTATTTTGACCTCAAATAGATCAATGTTCTATGTGAATCATTTAATAATGCTTGGACCAAGGCAAAACTTTATCTTCAAGATATTTATTACATGCATATTTCTGAGTAAAAAAAATATCTATAGCTATGAAAAAAATATATGCTGATTGACGAATGTTTTTCTTATGGAATGGAACAGAAAGAAAAGATTTCTGAGAAGTGGCCCAATATTTTTACACCTGCTGAAATGGTAATGGTGTAGAAATCTGCAAATAAATCGGTAAATCTTATGCAGTGAATAGAATAGGTTATCAAAAGATCTAAGATAGAAAGAAAATAACACAAACCGTGAAAAATTTCTACTTTGACGAAATAATAAAAAATTGGACGGGGCGATTTCAAAAAAGAAGCCACAGAAAATATCGATATCGATAGGCTGTCCAGGGGAATTTCTATCAGACATCTCTTCCATCTCTGTACAGGGAGGACGACTCACTGGCCTACGCCGCAAAAGATCCGCCGATCGAGCCGATCTTTTAGGCTCTTTCTTTGCGTCCAACACGACCCTCGATGACGGGGAGAGTACGCCGCCGACCATCCCGCGGTGTGAGTGCTCCATGCCGGAAGTGCATTTCACACAGCGCACGGTTCACAGAGCACTCCTCTCCCTGGACATCCACAAGTCGAGTGGGCCTGACGGAATCGCCCCAATTGTGCTGAGAACGTGCGCTCCAGAGTTGGAACCGGTTTTAACGCGTCTTTTCCGGTATTCCTACTCCCTAGGCGTAGTCACAAAATCATGGAAGACGGCTTTCGTCCACCCGATCCCTAAAAAAAGCGACCGCTCAGACCCGTCCAACTACCGACCTATTGCCATCACTTCGTTGTTCTCCAAAACAATGGAGTCCATTGTAAATTGCCAGCTCACGGGGTACCTTGAGGATCACCAGCTGATTAGTGACCGCCAATACGGTTTTCGCCGTGTTTGGTCAGCTGGTGATCTTCTGGTCTACCTAACTCACAGATGGGCGGAGGCAGTAGAGTCCAAGGGGAGGCATTGGCCGTTAGTTTGGACATTGCGAAGGCCTTCGATCGGGTTTGGCACAAAGCGCTTCTTTCGAAGCTCCCTTCCTATGGGCTTCCCGAGAAATTGTGCAATTGGATCACCAGCTTTCTTGCAGATCGGAGCATCAAGGTCGTTGTAGACGGTGCAAGCTCCGATTTCAAGCCTATTAACGCTGGTGTTCCACAAGGCTGCGTGCTATCGCCGACGCTGTTTCATCTGCATATCAATGATATGTTGCAAACCCGTAACATTAATTGCAATGCAGATGACAGCACTGGTGATGCTCTTTACACCGGCCGAGCCAATATTTCTCGGGAAAACGTCTCCGAGTGCCGGGAAAAACTTGTGTCTGAAGTCGAGTCTTTGCTGAACAGAGTCTCGGATTGGGGGCGACTAAATCTAGTCCAGTTTAAACCCCAGAAGACACAAGTTTGCGCGTTAACCGCTAAAAAGAACCCCTTTGTCGTATCTCCTCAGTTTCAAGGCACTCTCCATGTTGCTTCAGCCAGTATTGGAATCCTCGACGTCGACATATACACTTAATATTAAAACATATAAACTTTTACCAAGCAGTTAAGCATATTTATGGCAGGAAATTCTGTTCAGCGTGCGCATCACTGTCGACCAAATTGCGTTGGCCCTACGCTATAATTTTAGGGCCAGCGCACTGGTCCGATTTAGTTGCGTGGTCGGCTCGGTCTTTAAGCTGGTAATACATGAATACGTCAATGATTATAAGTTAGTTTTTGATTATTTGGCATCAACATATTGCCATAAATATTTGAGATTACAAAAATTTGCAAAAACTAGTACAAGCTTGGCAGTAATAAGGGTCAGGTCATAAAGTTTAATTAATATTGTCCTTCATTAATATCACATTTATTTAAAGTGGAGTTTAGATAATATATAGTTTAGATATGAGGTAGAATTTTACTTCAACAGCAACTGTATAGCTAAAAATAACAAAGAGAAACTTGAGCATTTGCTGCGAATATTTTACTAGAAACCATAACACAAGATATTGATAAATTTTACATTAATTTACAAAAACTCAGAAAGTATTTCTAAAGTTATAAAATGTTCAATTAAGATTAACTTATATTAAACAGGAGTAGATATTCCAGATTGTAATTTTTTTTCAGTCGTATTCTTCTACGGGACCACTTCTGCTGCTATCAAGCTGACCTTGCGTGTGGAAGAAATGTTGTAAAATAAAGATATTTTTTGTTATTAAATCACATAATATAATTCACATACAGTATTTTTGATTTTTTTCATAAGGAAAATTGCAAGGTTTTCCATTCATTGGTACTGTTATTTGTAACTCTGTATGCAAACATTTACAAGTTGTAAATAACGTCTCCGATAAGGAAATAGTACAATTAAATGGTTAAACGTACTTACCTTAAGCGAAGTTCAACTATAAATTTACGAATCTTCTTGTCCGACACGGTACTCTCACCCCAATTCCCCTAGTTTGGGGTTGCTCATTTAATTTCTTGATTTAGATATAACTCGTCCATCAACAATATATTCCATCAATATATTGTTGTGCGTATGTTCTGTTGTTCTAACTTTTTTAGGAACTTGGATATTTGTGATGCTGCCTCGAATTGCGACATACTACAAGTTCTAAAGAACGTCTCGGACAAGGAGCTTCGTATAATTATGGTTGAACTTCACTTAAGGAAAGTTCGTTTAACCATTTAATTAAACTTGTTTATAGCTACAATAGTAATGTGAAGAATTCACAAAATGTTGTTTGTATCAAGTTCGTTTAATGTCATCTCGAATACTAATTAAATTCCTTACATTCTTTCAGTGTCTACGTTGTGGCTTTCATCTAATGAAATACATTGACTATATGTAATGTACATTGACGACCATATGAGCCAGTTCTCAGAGTACCTGTAAGGTCATGCGTCAAGCGTTCTAATTTTTGAATTTCAAAGTACAAAAACATAAATTTAAAGTTTAAAGTACGGCTCAATATAGAGGACAAGCCTCCTCTCATTTTATTGAGGATTATTGAGCAATAAGTCCATAAGGCTGCTGCTATGGTCGAACATCGTTTTTTTTAACGCTGAACTCGGTTAAACCAGCACTTAAACATGCTGCCAGACATTGTTCTCAGTGGCATGCATACTATGAAATTAACTATTATTATTACAAAAAATAATTCTGCGTTGTAAGAATATACCTACTCTACCACATGACATCCAGTGGGTATCTTAAGAGGCGACAAAGGCGATCTAAACCAAGAAATGGGCAGCAACATATTCCGTTCACAGTTTTAAAAAAAGTTGCATTGCCAACCCACTTGTTAATAACCCGCGTGGCAACAATGGCAAATATTTTTTTATAGGAGAGGGGGTAAACGAGTATACGGCTCAGCCGATGGTAAGTGATTATCGCCACCCATGAACAACTGCAACACACGGCAAATTGCAGATGCGTTGCAGGCCTTTTAAAAAGGAGTAGGCTCTTTTCTTGAAGGTCCCTAAGTCGATCTAGAAAAATTAGTTCAAACAATTGCTCGGAGCACTCCCCATGGTAAATGCAATAAAATACGCAAAGACATGCAACCGCTCTTCGCAGTTCCAGTGAGTCAATTCGATCGGAAAGAGCTCGGTCGCCGACGATTAGAACAAATTTGCGCTGGATCAGATCTAATGGAAGGATCTGGCATTGGGGAGCCTCGGCCCCAAGATGGGAACAGTATTTCATGTGCGGCTGAACCTGCACCTTATAAAATTGCAAGCGGTTTGCCGGCATGAAATACTGTTTCGCTCAGCTGATCACGCCGGGCTTTTTAGAGGGCGATTTAGTCTTTTCTTTCAAGTGACCACGAATCTGTAAGTCGTTCTATATGTAGACGCCGAGAATTCCAATACCGGCTGAGGCAACAAGGGGAGTGCCTTGTAACTGAGGAGATACTATGAAGGGGTTCTTTTTAGCGGTAAGCGAACTATATATTGTAGTCACCAGTCCGAGACTTTGTTCAACAAATCGTCTACTTCAGACACAAGTTCTCCCTGGTACTTGGCGAAGTTTTCCTAAGAAATATTAGCACTGCCGGTGTATAAGGCATAACTAGTGCTGTCGTCCGCATAGTAACGAAGCTGGTTTGCAATTTATCAGTGATATGCAGAAGAAACAGCGTTGGTGATAGTACCAAGCCTTGTGAAACACCAGCATTAATGGTTTAGTCATCGAAGCGTGCACCGTCTGCTACAACCTTGATGGTCCGACCTGCAAGAAAGCTGGTGATAGGAAAAATAATATATATATATATATATATATATATATATATATATATATATATATATATATATATATATATATATATATATATATATATATATATATATATATATACTAATTATAGAGGGGTTTATAGAAGAGGCCTATGTTCAGCGGTTTAATTTTGATAATGGTAATTGTATTAATTGTGTGTAATGTATCATAATTAACTATTTTAATAATTTCCAGTGCTTCTGTCAGTGACAGAAACTATTAAACGAGAGAATATTGATTTATGTCGAATGTAAATAACATCTAACGCTTTCGAACGTGTAGTTATTGTAGTCTGTTTAATACCACAAGAAATCATAATAATAAATATCAAGATTAAAATTATTGAAAAAACCTGGATAAAAAGTTGTAATTCCATAAGGATTAAATTAATTTTTTGAAAAACCTTAAACAAAAAGTCACAAAGATAAAAATAAAAAGCATTTTAAAAATGATTGATTTGTAGCGAGGTCTGTCATAATAAACAACTAATTATGGCTCCTTAGTCCCTCCTACATTTGTGTACCTATTTATTTGTCGTAGCGATAGACACAGATAATATAGGTATTACACATATTTACTTACCTATTGGGTTATGTAATTTAAAACCCAATAAAGTCGTTAGAAGAAAATATTTCTTCCCTTAGAATGGTGACATTTATGTTGAAATCTTAAATTTAAATATTAAGGCGATATTGAGTTCGTAACAACATACATTAGTCCACTTTAAAGTGTAAAAATGTCTAACAAAAAAGTAAAAGCCGACTTCAAAGAACTAAAAAGGAAAAAATAATTTCATATTTTAATTTTTTTATATAAATTTTATTTCTTTTATACTTTTGTCTTAGCACTTACTTCATAATGTATTTTTTTTATAATCGATAATTGAAAATTGAGAATTATATAAATATTTTCTTAGTCGGATATTCACTTCAAATGAAGTTTTTTTCCGTGAGGTGGCAGGAGTGTGCCATGATCGTTCCAAATGGAAGTCCATAGAAACTCCCTACCCTTGTGTATGTACGAGCTACTAATTAGCGAGTTTTCAATGTTAATAATTTTTGTAAATTTTGCTAATTATGTCTAGTGTATAATAAGTGTATAATTTGGAAAGTAAATATTATTCGAATATGTAAACTGAACATGACATAATATTAAGGGGTACGTGCAAAAACTCACTGAGTTCGAAAATATTATTTTTATTACATTTTTTATTTGAAAATTCATCCGAAGGGCTCTTGTCTCCATAAATATCCCCTCGGTTTTAGAGCCTTCCGGGATGTTTAGAGACGATGGCAGGAGACCCGACGGTATGACTTTGGTCCCTTGGGAGAGAGGCTCGTAAAGCCCTAGTGTGGGCTGCTACTTGCGTTGATACTTTGGCGGCCTCTCATCTCAAGGGTAACTCTTTTAGAGCCGGGGCGGCATCAGAGGCAACCAATTTTAGTAAATGGCGCAAATATGAGTCTTTGAGAAATTACTACATATTTGTGCCATTTGCTGTAGAGACTATCGTTCCATGGGATCCACGTGCAGTGAAGTTCCTAAAGGAACTGTATCCACGGCTGTTCGTTGCTGCTGGTGATAAGAGGTTTGGTTCTTTCCTCGCTCAAAGGCTTAGTATAGCTATTCAGCGTGAAAATGCAGCCAGCGTTCTTGGCACTATTTGTAAATATTGTAATTTTAATTATTATTTTTATTTATAAAAAGGCTTTTACTGTTACACATATAATCATGAGCATTTAAAAAGTGTGAATGAATGTGATAGGAATATAGAATTACAGCAATATTATTTAACACACAATATTATTTTTTTGGCAGATTCACTTTTCTCTTTGATAGTTGACATGTTTGCATGTGTTGGATATCCTCTACATTGCGAAAAATATCGTAATAGGCCGAGTTTCAGTTATGAAACATGAACAAACTACCGCCTAACCAGTGGAGTCCGCCGAGAGAGACCATGGCCTATGGACTTCCATTTAAATGAAATAAGCGAGACTGGTGTGGCACGATCATGTCATGACTGTATAACTTATTTTAGTTAAATCTACTCAATTCAATTCCGTCAATTATGCACACCTACTATGAAATTGCCCTATCCACACATGTAAAAGAGAGGGGGAGGACACGGTAATCCTTGAATCAGGCAACTTGTTCTATCACCGGGAGGGCGACTATCTGTCCCAAGGAGGTATCGGATTTATCGTCCACAAGTCTCTCGTCAACAACGTTGTAAAGATTGGGAGTGTGTCGACGAGGGTTGCGTACCTGATACTCAAAATCACCAAACGGTATTCGCTGAAGGTCATACATGTCTACGCACCAACCTCGGCACATCCCGATGAGGAGGTGGAGGAAATGTATAAGGATATTTCTAGAGCCATACATTCCTCCAAAACCCACTACACGGTGTTGATGGGAGTCTTCAACGCAGAACTAAGCACAAGAGAAGGCGGTGAGCTGAAGTGAGGGAAATTTGGAGTAGGGCAACGGAACCGTAGGGGTCAGCAGCTGGGTGACTTTATGGAGAAAGAGGGACTCTTTACGATGAACTCTTTCTTCCAGAAGCGGCCCCACATGAAGTGGACCTGGTCGAGTCCCAACGTTTCGACAAAAAATGAGATTGACTTCATTATGACGACCAGACGCCAACTGTTCAGTGATGTCTCAGTGATCGCAAGGGTGAAAACTGGCAGCGATAACCGAATGGTTAAAGGCACACTGAACCTGAACGTTAAGTTGGAGAGGTCTCGTCTAATGAAGTCAACGCTCCGTCCCCCTCGTGCTCTAATCCAGAATCCCGAAACCTTTCAGCTCGAGTTACGTAACCGCTTTCAGTGCCTAAAAGATTGCAATGCAGTGGACGATACGAATGACAAGCTAGTGGAAACTGTCCATGCAGTCGGAGCTAAGTTCTGCAAGACCCGCCGCAGAGAACACAAAAACACTCCGATCACACCCCTAATCTCATGGCTTTTGGACGGGAGATGAGGCTGCAATCGTCAACAGATTTAATAGCATACGAGCAACTGAACAGACAGATCTCCAAATGCATGCGGCAAGACTTACGCAACTTTGATACTGCTCGTATTAAAGAAGTGATCGAGTGGAACCAGGGCTCCAAAGTTTTTGCTAGAGATCTATCTGCCAGAAAGAGCCAACAGTCAAAGCTGAAGACTGAGTGTGGTAGCATCGTTTCCGGGACACCTGAGATTTTGAGTGAGATTGAGAGGTTCTATGGGCAGCTGTATACATCATCGTTTGAGCCACACGCAAGTGTGAGTAACGATCCAAGAGCAAGTCTTACCCGACACTATTCCGATGATATCCCGGACGTCAGTCTGAGCGAGATTAGAATGGCTCTCCAGCACCTTAAAAACGGCAGGGCCCCAGGCGAGGATGGAATTACAGCGGAGCTTCTGAAAGCGAGTGGAACACCGGTACTTGAAGTCCTTCAGAAGCTCTTCAATTCCGTCCTCAATGGTGGCACTACACCGGAGGCGTGGAGCAGAAGTGCGGTGGTCTTGTTCTTTAAGAAAGGCGACAACGCTCTCTTGAAGAATTACAGACCGATTTCCCTTCTGAGCCGCGTCTACGTGCTGTTTACGAGAGTCATTACGAATCGTCTCGCACGCAATCTCGACGACTTCCAGCCTCCCGAACAAGCTGGTTTCCGAAAAGGCTTCAGTACCATAGACCATATACATACCCTGCGGCAGATTGTACAGAAGACCGAAGAGTACAATGGATTATGAGAAAGCCTTTGATTCCGTCGAAATTTGGGCGGTTCTACAGTCTCTTCAGCGGTGCCATGTTGACTGTCGGTATATCAAAGTGCTGAAGTGTTTGTACAGTAGGGCTACGTTGGCTATCCGAGTACAGAATCAGAGCTCGAAACCTATCCAACTGCAGAGAGGTGTAAGACAGTGTGACGTTATATCCCCGAAACTCTTCACCGCTACATTGGAGGACGTTTTAAAGCTACTGGACTGGAAAGGATACGGTATTAACATCAATGGCGATTACATCACTTACCTTCGATTTGCCGACGATATAGTCCTTATGGCAGAATCGCTGGAGGACCTAAGCACTATGCTCAATGACTTCAATAGTGTCTCCCAACGGATAGGTCTTAAGATGAACATGGACAAAACAAAGATCATGTTTAATGTCCATGTCACACCGATGCCGGTAGTTGTTGGGAGCACTATGCTCGAAGCTATTGACGAGTACCTGTACCTGGGACAAATAGTGCGACTAGGTAAGTCCAACTTCGACCGAGAGGTCAATCGACGGATTCAACTCGGCTGGGCAGCGTTCGGGAAATTACGACACATCTTCTCGTCGGGTATACTTCAATCTCTGAAAACTAAAACGTACTACCTGTGCGGTTTCCCAGTGATGACTTACGGATCTAAGACGTGGTCCTTCACTGCTGGCCGTATGAGGACGCTTAAAGTCGCTCAGCGAGCTATGGAGAGGGCTATGCTCGGAGTTTCTTTGCGTTATAGACTCAGAAATGAGGATATCCGCAGTAAAACCAGAGTGACCGATATAGCCCAACGGATTAGTAAGCTGTAGTGACAATGGGCCGTCCACATAGCTCCAAGAACCGATAACCGATGGGGAAGAACGGTTCTCGAGTGGCAGCCTCGTACCGGTAGGCGTAGTGTAGGGCGACCCCCCACTAGATGGAGTGACGACCTGGTAAGACATGCAGGAAGTCGATGGATGCAGGTGGCTCAGGACCGTGCTTTGTGGCATTGATTAGGGGAGGCCTACGTTCAGCAGTTGACTTGTGAAG